>NDFZ01005476.1:644455-844153 GCA_002192655.3 Mamestra configurata | reverse complement strand
GGGTCTGTATCGGTGTCGGGGTGCAAGGCGGCGGCGGGGTGGCCGAGGTGCGCGGGGGGCGCGTGCGACAACCCGCCGGCGTGGTGGTGGTGGTTCATGACGTGGTTCATAGCGCCGTAGCCGTGAAGCTGGTGGTGCGGCGGGGCGGCCTCGCCCATGGGCGCCAGCGTGGTCATCGAGGAGGATGTCAGCGGGTCGAGCATATCCAGCCCCTCCATGCCATGGTGGCCCATCTGCGGACAGAAGCACTCGTTAGTTCCCTGTCAATATTTTACTGTTTAAGAGGATTATGAGGGGCGTCGTCGCCATTATACTCGTCCGCCGTATTAACTTCTGCATTCATGTTAAATCGTACGTTTTATTGTAAATAAAAGGAGGGTGCTCGTCGCAACAATGGTGCTCGGGACGATATGGAAACATAAACAGTCATTGTGCAGATTTGCACTCATTCTTTATGAGAGCAAACACTTGTTTTTTTTATAGATGGGGTGACGGCTGAGTGTTGTGACGTTGATTGGGAGTGAGTGTTCAGCCAATATGCTTAAGTTGTTGACCGGCATTGTTGCCGAAATGAATGTTTGTCGTGTCGACGTCGCATATGCGCTCGCTATAAATATTGCAATGCATCCCCTGTGCGGCGGGCGCTTTGATTTTTATGATGAAACTTCTTTTGTTAGTCAGCTAATCAAATGTTATTGTATAGTGTTCTATACAAAATGAAGGGATTTTCTAATATTGCTTGGCTGGGTACCAAAGGAACTATAAAGTCTGCTAAAAAATGCTAATATGTTACATTATTGAAACAGTTTATGTATGAGTAACAAAGTAATGGATTCCAGCAATATCTTTTAAACGATTACATAATAATATCTAAAAGCAAAAAAATATGCATATTACGGATACCGAAATAATTATGTTAAATCTGAACACGTTTTTATAAAATCCTGACCGGTATTGAATCCCTCTATTGTGATATATCTTAAAACTCAAAGTTTTGCTCCAAGAAGCTCAACATCACTGTATCATAAGACTCCTCCCCCTGATTAATAAAATCCAAAAACTAATGAAAATAAATTTAACGATGACTTAAAAAATATAGATATTTAAATGCCTAAAGCATTTGGTTCGGCCTGTATGCAGTGTTTTTCATTAGTGCATAAAGCTTTAGTAAATGTATACATATTTCAGCGATAAATTTTCAATTTTAATTGTTATAAATGTAATGTTCTAATTTATCTGTTATTTTTGTTATTTCTTTTATTTTTGTAGTTTTAATTTATAATTGTTTTTCTATTCTAACGTGATAGTTTTTTTTTTTTTTTAATTTTTGAATTGTACTGTATTTTAATTTAATTTAACTACTTGACATTTTAATGTTTTTTAATTTTTTAACTCATACTTAATTAATGTATTATGTTCTAATTTATTTGTTATTTTTGTAGTTTTAATTTATAATTTATTGTTTTCTATTGCAATTTAATCGATGTTTTTTTTAATATTTTTAATTATTCTACTTTATTCTATTTTTAATTATTACTTGACATTTTAAATTCAATTTTGACTTAGTAAATTTCAATTTTGTTATTCTCATGCATTTACATTTTAATTTTTTTTATTATGATTATACAAGTGCTGTGCACACCTATAAGTGATGAATTCACCGCAACGCTGTTTAAATATATATATTTAATGTAATGAGTTAGTGAATAAGTCGTTGGTGTGTCAATAAATAAATAAATAAATTCCCTAGCAACTACACATTGAATATCCCTGTTTACCCAGCTCTTCAAACGTCGCGTTAGTCCGAGAGGCAAAAAATAAAAAGTGCACTATCTATTACACGCGGTCCGGGGTTCATGTCTGGCTCCGTCTCGGGGGCGCACTAACTCACAATTAGGAGTCCTCACGTTATTGCAATGTTGCTGCACGAAATATATATTTTTTACGGTCCTCACTTCGGCTTTGGGTTCGGTACAGCTATAGTTTATTTAGTTGCTTGATTTTTAGGTGAACTGATACTTTATGACCAGGGTGTCACTTCTACTAATTTTTAAGCATCGTTCGCATTTTTCGAAAATGTATGGAAATTGATGCTTATCTGACGTGAACGTTGCTTAAAATTAGTAGCTGGGTTTAAATTGACAGGTATGTCTGCGAACAGGCCAAACTGTTTTTATTTTTTTATTTAAACAAGATATTCTTCACAGGAAACATTCAGGTGATAGAACTACTCAGGAGTATTATAAACACCTTTTACTAAGGAATCAACTTAATAATATCAAAAAACAGCTTTTCAATGCATTTCTTTTGCGTAAATTTACGGAGCATTTGCATCCAATCAATGTTGGGTTTTAGAAGTGTTTTTGACAGTATGCTAATCGCGTATTACACACACACAAACACACATTTAACAAGTCATACACACGCACATTTTGACAAGTCTTTGATATTGATGGCCTTGGAGATAATATTACAACTTAAATTTCAACGATTTTAAACCACGGAAAATAGCCTTCAGATTACTTTTTATTGGTTCCCGTTGTCGCTTATGATATTGCGTATTTTTGCTAAGCAACCGGTTGATTCTGTAAACACGTCGAAGTGATCACGAGGTGAGCTGTCAATCCATATAATCAAGATGAAATGACAGCTCACTTCGTGATCACGTGACATCTTGGTTATCGACGTATTTACAGAACCGACCGGCAGTTCCCTACAGACGTCACCTATTAAAAACGAAGGAATAACGACTTTCTGCGCGTTAAGATACCATTTTCGGATGATAGCTGTGTTCGACAATTGAAAAATGGTTTTAAGCCTGCGTCGTCATTAACCCTAAATATACATATAATATATAACATAACGCTTGATAATAGCTCGATACTTGTGCCGCCAATGACATCTGCAATTTACAGTAGCATACAGTTGCGTTGACAGTATCGAGACAGCTGAAACGGTGCTTAAATATTCATAGAATTCGACGACCACACTTGATGGTTGCTCGACAACCTATGGGCACCTGGCATTTGCTTTGTCAATCCGAGAATCAAAGATACATGTCCTATATTAGGCGCCTGGTACTTGCCTAAACTACATATGTCTTTCAAGTCGGAAGATAAGCTCTTTGACCGTCAAACGATGGCAGTATCTACTTCCATGACCAAATCGGATCGCAAGGAGCTTTGCAATTAGTTATGTTAGTAGTAGATATTTCAGCATTTTAAATTCTTTCTAGTAACATTGTGAATGTGAACGTGTGTGAGAATCGATGGATGGAAATTTGTTACTGTTTCACGGAAAAACTACTGAACGAATTCGAATGTTTGACACACATAATAGTTTATAACTTTTTTTATGAATGGGAAATCATTAAATGGCTTCTTCCGCTTTGGGCGTAGTGGAAGGGATGTCAGACTCTTACTGACTAAAACTCATCCGTGTTCCTCCTATCCTAAAGCCCTTTGCGTTCCGGGGCCGCCGTGACCCTTTCGAACAAATTCCGTAACCCTGACAGGATAGTTTATAACCGTCCTGGATTAACGCATAAAATACTTTTTTCACGCTCTTAAGTCGAAACTACAAACTAGTAAATCTTATACACTCATCGACGAGTTTCAACCACGCAGCTCAGGCCCGGTTTTATTCTCCCGCTAAAGAATGCCAAATAAAGCTCAATTTGTCCGGCTCTAAAATAAGCTCGAACTAAATGGTAGATAGAAAAGTCAAAAGTAAATCTTTTTGGTTAAGTTACCTTCAAATATCACACCATATAACCTTGACGAAAGGTCATTCTGTCAGCGGTAACGTGGCGAAGGAAATTATCAAAACGTCAAAAATGTATGGCATAGACAACCGCTTTCAAAATGTCACGTGATCAATGCCTTATATTTTGACATTTCGATAACGCATTCGATGACAGAAAGGCACTTTGTCTAGAGTCAAGGATTGTCAAAATAACGGGTTGACATACGCTACTGAAATGTCAAGAGGCAAATCTCAATTTTTTTGAATATTTTGGACTTTTGACAATTGTTGTATAATCGCTGATAGAATTTCACTGAACTCAATTCGAAAGAAAGCTTAGGTACTAATTGAATTAGACTGAAGAACACCTCGTTACCTTGCACCATTTCAAAGAAATGTTTCGAGGCGGTGTTCTACTTGAAACTAACATAGTACTTAAATCAATTATTTGAACGCCTCCGCTTTTCATTATCTACCCTTTCTTTTTAACTGTACTATTCCAGAATGTTAATAAAGTCCTAAATAACCACATTAGATTCACAGGTGCACAATACGACTATAATTCGAGCGCTGCTCCCCTCATATTTTGATACACGCGTAACAAGGGAACACCGTATGCCACTGTGTAGTGATGGGACAAGCTCGCTTTTTTAAATATGTATCGACAAAATTATGCGATCGCTGGGGTGATTTTTTAAACGTGTACTTTTTAGGAATTTGTAGTACTGGACTGCATTTGATTAAAGTGGAAGCCGCACCCAGCACAGTTGGCGAGGTAGATTTATATCTTTTTTGGTGTCGTTTTGTCCTGCTGTCTATTTCCTTGATTTTGTTTGCGGACTTTTCTCGTGCGTGAGTGAATTCGTTGATCTTTTTTATCCAAAACAAGTCTTTTTTAATCTGAAAGTGTAAGTTATTTTTTTATGTTGATAGGCACTCGTTTGACCACTATCTCACCTGTTGATAAGCGATGATGTGGTCGAAAATGGACCACATCATCTCCTTCCTTTCTGTTTTTTTATTTAAAAACAGTTCTAATTTTTTTATTTATAATTGGCCAACGAACAACTGTATGTATCTGTATACATTTAAATGTTTTTGTATTAACTAAGGTTAGTTTTACAATTTCTTACAGGTTTGCACCGCATGCACCATAAAAGTAAAAACTAAATTGCTTTAAGTTTACATTTTGCTTTATTATTCATAAAATTATAAAAAGATCTATAATAAATAACAACATTAAAATTACAAACCTAAAAATTTCTATTTCTATTTTGTAACTTATGGTTTGTAAAGTTTTTCAATTTTGTAAACCATAAATAACAAAATTACAATTGAAAAACAAAAAAAAACAACAAAAAAAATGTACCTTAAACATATGCAACAATCTATTATCCATGGACAGAAGTTATTGAACCACTGTAACTCACTAGTACAATGACCTGTCCATATTCTAAACGTAGTCCACGATATTCTCGGACTGACCTATTGGAGCAATAAGGGTTGCTTCTATTTTGATGGATCCTATGAAAAACTTATAATGTTGCAAGTAGGTCGGGTTATGATGACTC
Organism: Mamestra configurata; assembly: GCA_002192655.3. Taxonomy (NCBI): domain Eukaryota; kingdom Metazoa; phylum Arthropoda; class Insecta; order Lepidoptera; family Noctuidae; genus Mamestra; species Mamestra configurata. The sequence continues at coordinate 838,838 of NDFZ01005476.1, read as the reverse complement.
CAAAAGGTGAACGCAATGTTCGTGACAGGCAAACGCGGGCTTGCTTCAAAAATCCATGAATGTAGAAACTTGGGCATATAAAACATGCGGCTTGTGACGGGTTTGTTTCATATCGTGATATTGTTTCTAATTCGATCGCGTTGCTCATAATTATTTATTAATGCTTGGCCTAATGTTCTTAATTTTTTATGAGATATATATCGATATTAGAGAACTAACTTCGGCTTTTGGGCTAAGCATGGATATTGTGCAGATAAAAAAATATGGAATAACATAACTGCATTCAAATGATCAGGTTTAGATTTCCTACTTCTCTAATTATTAATAATAATAATTTATTTTTCATTTACTTTAACACTTCTACAATATATCTTACATATGGGTCTCCTTTCAAGTATGAGAAATACCTATATAGTCATTAAAAAGTCATCTTGGAGAGTTATCTGTATTGGATTTTATAGTTTTATTTTACTTTTGTGTTTAGTTGACATTATTTAAATATGTTTATATTCTTTCTGTTCCTTTCAATTACTATAACTCTGAACGCTCTACTAGCCCGTCACTTACAAAATAAGGTTTCATAATAACCAATCTAAAAAACCGGCCAAGTGCGAGTCGGACTCGCGCACGCAGGGTTCCGTGCCATTGTCTATAAAAACAACAAAAAAATTACGTTTGTTGTACGGGAGCCCCCTTAAATATGTATTTTGTTATTCTGTATTTGTTGTTATAGTGGGAACGGGAATACATCATCTGTGAAAATTTCAACTGTCTAACTATCACGGTTCATGAGATACAGCCTGTTGACAGACGGACAGCGAAGTCTTAGTGATAGAGTCCCGTTTTACCCTTTGGGTACGGAACCCTAAAAATCAAGCCCTACTATCATGTTGAATAAGTGTACTAGCTCTCCATCCTCGATATTCCCAGATTACTTGAAAAATACTAGATAGATATTTGATGAGGTTAAATCCTTCAGGTTTCCTTTTTTATATAACACAGCGTTATATTTATTAAGTACATTTTTTTTTAATATTAATATGTTGGCGTTTGAGCGTGATTGCTTGCCTAGAAATAAGTCAAGAGTAAATAGGAACCTATTAAATTAAAAATAAAAAGTTTCAACAGTGAATTACAAAAGTCCCGTTCTACTATCACAACACAGTCACATAATAATATATAACAATATCATTCAGTCACGCACGCCCAAAACAAAAAAAGCGCCTTACACACATACACACGGACCAACACCACACACACACCCACACACACCTCTACACACAAATAGCCTATTAACATAATTTTCTGGCTGAAAATTCCACACGAGCCACCAATCGTTTTACAATATTGATTTTTTATCTTTTAGGTTGTCAGTGTACAAGTACACGACAAAATAAAATGTATCATTTTGTAATAGTACGAAGACCTGGTGTCCTGAAATAAAGGCCTAGAGCTTAGTTTAGGAACCAGTCTCCCACAATATTAAACGTTGTCTGACTTTGATACCATATAATATGTATTCACTTTTGACTTAAGACAATTAGAATCTAAAAACACACAGACTCTGGCAGGGAATTTCACAGCTTAATTGTACGTATTTTAAAGTTGTTTCAAAATTGTTTTATGTATTTATGGACGAGATATCCAGCAAGTATTAGTGCCGCTTTGCACATCGTACACCGATCTACATACAGTTCAAGCTAAAATAATTCATATGTATGTATGTATGCATTTTTAAAGAAATATTTCGCTCCGACATTATTCCATTTTTCCTGACCAAGAGTGCACATTATTTTTCTGTAATATGGCGTCATTATAGTTCTACGGAATATAATCAAAGTGACTTAACTTATAATTTAATGTTCTAGTTTTCCTATCCTGTAATCGTTCTGGCATCGTTATAAATTTATGGAAAGGAAAAATGTGCTGAATACGAAATACATTTCTATATTCGCTTGCTTTGTTCCAATGAATATAACTTTACATGTTTAAAAAAACCTGCAGTTACCGTTTTTTTTCATTATTCATGTCACGTGACACAAATACTCATTATATTTCTTACAAACTAAGCATTCAATTCTTAAATTAATTAATTTCCACTATAATCATAAAAGGTACATACCTACTTACAAATATCGAGAAATAGTAATTAAATTACTTTAATTTATCGATAGCGTCCCCCTCCCTACGCAATCGGATTGCAAGTGGATATTAAATAAATTATATTCCTTTAATAGTGATTTGTGTCACTACATTATGATTTGAAAAAGTGGCTAAATTTGTCCGAGGGGGTGGCTATGAAACACGCGGGAACAAGAGGGAGATTTGTAACGTGTTTTGGCTCGAGTATAAAACGTGTTGTCAAAAATTAAGACCATATTGCTGCTCTAGTCTATTCAGCGAAAACAAGTCCGATTTGAATACGTAAATCCGATACTTATAGGTGATTAAATAAAATATATACCTTTAGAATTGAACTAGAGATCCATTTTACTACAGCTAAAATCATGCAATTTAGAGCATACATACCTAAAACAAATCATTAAAAATATGTCGGCAAATAAAAATTGCCGAAGATTTTTGACCGATCTTTACTACAAAAGTAATACAATATAACTAGTAAAAAAAAAAGGTTACGATTTTAAGTTACCTAATCTCAACCCGACTTCATAGCCATACCGTAACCATATTCCACCCCATCGGGTGATACACGGTCCAACAATTCGATAACTTGAACACACAACACTCTTTTGTCTAAACGGAATAAGGTTGAATATCCCTTGTTAGCCGTCAAATATCACTCAACCGCCTTTATGACTGTGACGATAAGATTCAATTTCGCTCGACATCTGTGCGATTACTATTGAATTGTGTTTTGACTAGTCCTGGTGGGGTTACTCGTTATCATGGTATACGTTTGTGCTTGTTTTCCGGAAATGGGTGGGCAGAGCTCTAGGTCTAGCTCTCTCTCTCTCTCTCTCTACTTGAAATGCATCGAAGTTGTAAATGATGTAGGCGGGTAATGGTATCTCACGAATTGTAGGTACTGAAATATATGTTAGAAACGTTTCTGAATCGAGCCTTTTGAAAAAAAAAATGTAACTTTAATTTACATTATACCAAATAAAAACAATATTATTTTTGAAAATCAAATTGGAAACCAGCTTTCTAAATACGGACCAGCAAAATGTGATAGTGACGGTTAATGGGTTGTGGAGGTCTGGTAGCTGAATCCGGTTTGACTGGAAGCCGACCCCAATAAATTTGGGAAAAGGGAAGGCAGATAAAGATTTCACGTGATGAGATTGTCTTATGAGCCACTAGAGTAAGTGATAAAATTAAATCTTCGATAATCAGATATCAATATGTGACGAAAAAACAAAAATGCCTGGAATTGACATGAGCCAACAAAACGTCACGTGGTCATTCCTATACATTTCGTCATATCGACAATCACTATCAGGAAATAAAAACTTTCATTTTTACTTACATAAAATCAAAGTGACAAAGGAAACGGTACAAAATAAAACCCAGCTGCTTTTTTTTTAAGGATGGGAAATCATCAAATGACCTCTTCCGCTCTGGGTGGAGCGGAAGGTCGTGTCAGACTCTGCTTATAAACTTTCGTCTATTAAGGTATTGGTACATGTAAGATATAGTTATTGCATAGAGAATACAAAGTGTTTCAGCACATAAATAAGTGTGATTTAACAAAACACTATCTGGTACATCAGAACTTTTTTTTAATGATGTGAAATCATCATATGACTCCTACCACTCTGGGCGGAGCAGAAGGGAGTGTCAGACTCTTACTAACTAAATCCCATCCGTGGACGTGTTCCTTCTAAACCCCTTTGCGTTCCAGGGCCGCGGTGACTCTTTCGAACAAATTCAAATATATCTCAGATTGTGCTGTAGGAAGAGTATCTAGTAATAGAATACACTACCACTTTCTCTTTATCAAGTGGCCAACATTTTTTTTGTCCCGAAAAGTCCGTGATACGACCTGTCGTACTGTATGGACCAGAATTTTGGGCTGTGAATAAGACGGATGAGAAAAGATTGCATGTAGCGGAGATGAGAATGTTGAGATGGATGTGTGGAGTATCGAGAATGGATAAAGTGAGGAATGAGTTCATTAGAGGTAGCTTAAAAGTGGCGCCAATAACGGAAAGACTGAAAGGGAACCGCTTATCTTGGTATGTGAAGAGGAGGGATGAAATGCACGTAACTAAAAGAGTTATGAATATAAATGTGGATGGATGGACAGGGAGAGGGAGGCCAAAGAAAAGATGGATGGATTGTATTAGGAGTGATATTAAAGAAAAGGGAGTTAGTGATAGCGTGACGGTTGACAGGACAGAATGGAAGAAAAAAACGTGTTGCGCCGACCCCAAGTAACATGGGATAAGGGCAGGAAGATGATGATGTTTGTTCGACTTTCTTTACAAAAAATCATTCTGGTTTAAAAAAATCATAATTTATTATATGTTGTCTGAATTCAAAAAAGCTTATTTATTTATTTATTGATTAGAATCGTCAATACTCAAGTCTTAAGACTTGATCTTGACTGAGAACTTGATCATAAAAAATAAATTATTCTAGTGTTGCAACACTTACAGACAACCACAACATTATCATATAAAAACTTTAAAAGAAAAGGCGTGAACGAGAGATTAATTGGGATTCGAATTATCAATATGAATACAAGTATAATGTAAAACATGATTAAAATTAAATAAGCACGATGTCAGAAAAAAAAAATAAAAACATATTTAAATGTCAAATATCACAAAAAAATTATGGTGGTAACACTAAATTATAATTTAACAATGACTTATCACTTAACTTTGAAGTCCTCAAATATTTTGATTGTGAATTAAGATCACTTTTTTGGTAATGTATATTCGGAAAAAATCTAGACTCATTTCCCTTCATTGACGAACAATCGACATACGAGTCCGAATTTTTATTCTATACTCATCATCTGCCTAGCCTTTTCCCAATTATATTGGGGTCGGCTTCCAGTCAAACCGGATTCAGCTGAATACCAGTATTTTACATGGAGCGGCTGCCTACCAGACCTCCACAACCCATTAACTGGGTAACACGGTACTCATTGGCAAGACTGGTGTCGGATTATCTGGCTTCTGACTATCCGTAACGACTGCCAAAGATCTACAACAGCCGGGACCAACGGCTTACCGTGCTTTCCGAGGCACGGAGGAGTCTCGGTATGTTAAGATGGTCACCCATCCACAGACCAACCTCGGCAAGCGTTGCTTAACCTTAAAGATCGACCCGTGCGGCTGTTTTTATTTAGCCACGAGCTCCTCAATTTTTATTCTATACTATGAGATTTAAAACATTTGCGCCGCAGCTGGGCAAATTTTCTAGGAACCATAAATCGTCTCCTAACAGAAAATTCGAGAAGATCACGTCAAAAATTATAAAATCAGTCATATTCAAAATTCCCAGTATCGTTTCCAGATACCACCTTAATGAGCACTAAATGTAATATATCGCTGATAGAATTTCACTTTGTCCACACCCGCTAGAGATCAGAAGGCAGTCGCATCACAGATTGCAGCAAAACAACTATAGGTACTCGGATACAGGATGATACCCCTTGGTAAAACTGCTACAACTGACTACAACCCAGATTTGCTTCTGGGTACCAGTACAGACTGTCGAAGAGCTAGAAAGAAAATCTAAGACAAAAAAGCTTGGTATAGTCTTTGTGAGTCGACGTCGTATTCATTATAAACAAGCTGCTGAACAAATTTAGACGTTTTGAATACGGCTTAACCACGATCTGGATTTAAACTTTAGATACTTCCATCCCGATAATTAGTACTAGTGGGATAAGTTTCGATTACCACGCAAGCAATGGAACGAAGTATCTCGGAGTCAGGATTGCAGACCGTATGAGGAACAATATATTTCGTTCCAAAACTCAAATCGTAGTTGTAGGCAACACAGCTGCCAAATTGAAGTGGAACTAGGCAGGCCATATCTGCCGCATGCCACATGAGAACTGGGCGAAAGTGACCACGGATTGGGTCCCGAACATCAGAAACCGGTGACGCAGTAGACCCGAAAAGGAGATGGCGAGACGAGCTGGACACCTACCAGAATGATATGAAATGATTAAAAGAATTATAAATTCAAATCTAGATAAGTATTCTTCAATGGTTTTGCTGTTAGGAAATAGTACTGGTATTACCAGAAAGGACATAGTGGATGGTGTTGACTCCTTACTTAATTTAAACATAGGAAAGCTAATGTTGTGTGCTTTTCCATACTCTGATACTTTTTCAGATGAACAAAATAATAATATTTTAAAGTTGAATAATGTTATTCACTTGTTGACATGTTGTCATAGTGACAAATTATTGTATTTTGACACTAATAAGTTTGTTAGTGGTTTTAAGTTAACTCAGGGAGCTTTATCCCTGTCTGGTAGATGTAGACATATGATTGCTATGTTGATAGCATATAATATTAATGACGTTATAGCTAATATAACAAATATTAGGATAAGTGACGAGTCTGTGTTGTCTAGTTGTACTAACAACATAGTGACTAATTATTATGATTCCTTGTGTACGAAGGAGGACCCACTTATAATACCAACATTCTTGGAGGCGTCAACCAATCAGATAGAGTATTCTCTTCCTGATGGAACCCATACAGACATTTTAGACTCCTCAATTGTAGCTGTGGGGATCACTCCGGATAATTCTTTAAACTGAACTGCAAGACAACAGAAGTTACCCCTTCAAATAACCAATTATTATTAGTGAATAATAACAAGGTATCTTCTGGCAATTTAGTTCATTGTAAAAATCCTAAGGGAGGGCAATACACTTTAAAATTATTTAATCAAAACATTCAAGGTTGCTCTTCCAAATTACTGGAGATAGAAATGTTTTTAGAAAAAACCAAGTTTGATGTAGTTTGCCTAACAGAACATTGGTTAAAAGACCACCAAGTAAGTTCCATTAATTATGAAAATTATTGTGTAGGTAGTCATTTTAGCCGACAACGCATGATACATGGTGGGTCATTAATTTTAATTAAAACTTCGATTAAATCAAAAGAAAGAAGGGATATTGTGAAACTGTCGGTTGAGCACACCATTGAATTGTCCTGTGTTGAGCTTGATAAGCATGTTGTGGTATGCGTCTATAGACCTCCGAGTTACCAGAATCTACCTGTGTTTGATACTGTAATGGAAGAGGTGTTAAAAAAAGTAAGTACTAGTAGTAAGTCAATAATTATTTGTGGCGACTTTAATATTAACTTATTAGAAACAAACTCGAATACTATCAGGTTGTTGAGTCTTTTTAATTCATTTAATTTGTCAAATGTTTTTATTGAACCGACCCGTGTGACAGCTTCTACTTCAACTTGTATAGACAATATATTTTGTAATTGTGATTACTTACATAAAGAAATTGTAAATAAGTTACCATCTGATCACAGCGGTCAAACAATAACGTTTTGCACTTACATTCCTTTACAAAAAATTCTAATAAAATTTAGACCGATTACAGATAAAAATTTGGAGAAACTTAACTATACTTTGGCTAGTAAACTAGGTGCTCATAGTTTTATTAACATAGACGACCCTAATGAGTTCTATGCCGAGTTTTTTTCTATATTAAACACGCAATTTAATGACACTTTTCCTTTAAGGTCTAAAAGTATTTACACTAAGTTCTTATTTAGCGATTGGGCAACTCCAGGCATTCGTATAAGCAGGGAAAAGCTATATGAACTGTATGGCTTAAAGCAGCATATGAATAATATAAGTTTTCATAAGTATGTTGCAAAATATTCAAAAACATATAAAAGTGTATGCAAAACAGCAAAAGCTCTGCATATTAGCAATAAAATAAAATCAGCAGACGACAAAATAAAAACTACTTGGAAAATAATAAATAACGAAACAGGTAGGAAGAAACAGCGTGAAACTAAATTTAATTTAAATACTGTACATGGCCAAATAAACTCGGACGCAGAGGTAGCTCAGGAATTTGATAACTTCTTTGCCAATATTCCTCTTAAAACTACAGAAGCTCTCAACTCGTCATCCACGCTCGCTGCTGACTTACTTAGAAAGAATGTAAAGGTATGCCCATCGGAGTTTAAGTTTCAACATACAAACCCCCAGGCCATTATAAAAGCTTTTAAAGATCTTAAAATTAAATCAACAGAAGATCTTTGGGGAATATCTGTAAAAGTTTGTAGATCTATCATTGAAACTATTGCCCCCTACTTAGCTGTCATATTTAACACTAGTGTAGACAAGGGAGTATTTCCGGATCTCATGAAACACAGTAAAGTCGTTCCATTGTTCAAATCGGGTGATTCTCAAGAACCCAACAATTATCGGCCGGTGTCAATTCTGCCAGTTCTCAGTAAAGTGTTTGAAAAGTTAATGCTTAGTCAGATGTTACGTCACTTTAATAAAAATTCCATCTTTCATGAACACCAGTACGGTTTCACCAAAGGGCGTTGTACAACTGACGCCGGTGTCACCCTAATAAAGAACATTTTTAACGCCTGGGAAGAGTCGCAAGATGCCATTGGAATATTCTGCGACCTCTCGAAAGCGTTCGACTGCGTTAACCATGAGACGCTTTTGTTGAAACTTGAGCACTATGGGATTAGGAATAGAGCCCTTGGTTTACTTAGTTCATACTTGATGGGCAGACAGGTTAAAGTTCAGATAAACGGTGTAAACTCAATAGGGTCGGAAACGACAATGGGCGTTCCTCAGGGTTCAATATTGGGTCCATTCCTTTTTTTAGTTTACATAAATGATTTGCCCCAATTACTTAAAAATCAACCAAAGATGGTGTTATTTGCGGATGACACATCATTAATATTTAAAATAGACCGACGTTCACAAAATCTTGACGACGTCAATAGCTCTATTCATCAGGTCCAAAATTGGTTTACGGCAAACAACTTGGTTTTAAATAAAAAAAAAACTAAATGTATTAGATTTTCTTTACCAAATGTTAAAAGTAGCGAATGTGACATCATATTGAATGGAGAAAAACTGGAGTTCATTAATCAGACGGTTTTCCTAGGTATCACATTGGACGAGAAATTACAATGGGGGCCTCATATAACATCTCTTGCGGGTCGTCTAAGCTCAGCCGCGTATGCTGTTAGAAAGATAAGACAGTTAACAGACGTAGAAACCGCACGTTTGGTCTACTTTAGTTACTTTCACAGCATTATGTCGTACGGTATTTTGCTGTGGGGTCGGGCTGCTGACATTGAATCCATATTTATTTTACAAAAGAGAGCTGTCAGAGCCGTTTATAATCTGCGTCGCCGTGATTCTCTTAGGGAACTTTTTAAAAAGATTAATATTATGACAGTCCCTTGCCAATTCATTTATGAAAATATTATGTATGTGCGGAAAAATCGACATCTTTTTAGTAAAATTAGTGATAGACATAATTTTAATACTAGAAATAAAGACAAATTAGATCAACCATTTTTTAGATTAGCTAAAGTCCACACTTCTTTCATGGGGTATTGTGTTAAATGTTACAACAAAATACCTTCTGACATATTAGAACTAAATGAAAGAAAATTTAAAACTCATGTTAAAAGTACACTTTGTGAACAAGCATATTACAAATTAGAAGATTACATTCAGGATAAGAATGCTTGGAAACATGCTGGTCCTGCTCCATAGGACAATCAAGGGTGAAGGTCAAACTGGTTGATTAATGTATTAACTTTATAGATATACTGTTTCTTTTTTTGTGTTTTTATTTTTCTGTTGACTCACACACTGTTGTTTAATTAATGGTTCCAATGTTTGTAAATATGTGAGTACAATTTACCTAAATTTCTTTAGGAAATTAATAAGTTTACCTCTGCTGGTGATACTTTGTTCTTATAAGTAGCATACTCTGGGTGCATCGTCCTCACATAATATTAAATTATTTTTTGTATACCAAATTTTGTAAAATCATTATTTGAAAAGAGTAACTATGGAGTTTCTTGTCCATTCTTCTCCATAAGAATCTACCTTTCCGAATGGACAGTGGAGTCACTTTATTAATGTAACATTATTATTTTACTGAACTGTAAACAATGACGTTCAAAAGTGCCGTTTAATGGCCTAATTGAAATAAACGTTTTGACTTTGACTTTGACTTACCTAAAGGTTTGGACTCAGATTACTCAAGATAGATTGAGGTGAGACACTGCGGGCTTATAATAATAAACCCCTAAACAGCCACACGTCCTGATTGACAACATGGAGAATAGGTCCAAGAATAAACGTACGGACCGCTACCCGAGGGCAATCGTCGGGGTGCACCTGGGGCTGATGCTAGGTGTCACAGCAAACGACCCATCGGCGGTGGGGGACTAAGCAGGCGGGTTCTCCCCGATAAAAATACTACAACCGAACTGACAGACAGACTAGACATTAGGGACGATAGTAGAGCAGTTACATCTGCCGAGGATGTTTCGCAGGCGGCGTCAGCTACTCAGCCTGCGACCACCAAGGCAAGAAATGAACTGAAGATATGAACATATTCATCATGCGCACATAGTTCTATATTACGAAACTTGAAGAGGACAAAACAATGTACTGCATACAACTATTTAAAAAAAATATATGATAGATACTGAGATATGATAGTAACAGAGCAGAGAATAGCAGACCAAAGACGGGTTATTATCAGAAATAAGTTATTATCAGACGACAAATTAAATAGAATTAAATCTGAAATGACAGAATAACTTCAAACAGAAGAAGAAAGTATACATTTTGCACAACAAATCAACACCTGAATAGGTTATATGCACCATTCACTTACACCCTGTCATCGTTCCGTACAATACGACACCAATTCAGGGACTGAAAATTAAGACGCATAAAATGGTCAAATACAGAATTACAAACTAAAATTAGAACCATCCTTACACAACATAGATATCGCTAACCCAAAATCAGCAATCGAAAGAGTAAATATATCTAGAAAGGAAGGGGGTTGAGGATTGATAGAAATATCAAACTTACACAAAAGTCAAATTATAAACCTAAAACATTTTTTTTTTAACAAAAAGACAACTACACAAAACAATAGTAGATTTAGGTAAGAAATATACACCACTGAACCTTAGCGAAGATAATACTGAAATAGTAGATAAAGTGAGACATACCGAAGACATACATAACAAATGGAGACAAAAAGAACTAAATGGCAGACACCCTAATGATTTATACTAAACACACATAAGGAAGCTTCCAACAAATGGCTTGAATTAAGCGGGCTGTTCCCAGAAACAGAAGGATTTATGTTAGCCATTCAAGACCAAGTCATTAATCCAAAAAAATATAGAAAAATTATAATATAAGACAGTACAGTTAGAAATGATTTATGCAGAAAATGTTACAGCAAACCTGTAACAATTCAACATATCACAGGAGCTTGTATGACATTGACTCAAAACGACTACACTCATCGGCATAATAAACTAGTTAACATCATACACCAAAAACTCGCTACTAAACTTAAACTCATGCAGAATCCATACACACGATATTATAAATATTTACTAAGAGCAGTTTTAGAAAATCAATTTACAAAATGTATTATGACAATGACCGCACTATAATTACAAATCACACTATATTGTAACACCAGCGGACTCACGCTAGTGCTCCTTGTGATATTATTATAAATTAAACTATTTTTGAGATGTAAACTTCATAATATATTTTACGTCAGCCTTCAACGAGCGCTGGCACCGGAGTCCCATATTAAAAACAAAACATATTTTTATATTCCTGTTTCAAATTCTCTTTTACATTTCTGTCAGCCAGAGACCTGGAGCTAAGGATATCCTCCTGACAATATATAACAACAGACCCGATATAATACTAGTAGATAAAGAAAACAAACATACATCATGGACATAGCAGTCCCAAACACTAATAACATACAAAAATCAGAAACAAGAGGAAATCAGTGAGTTTGGAAAATTAACAGTCACAATAGTCCCAATAGTAATGTCTAGAATACCATCGTTTGTGCGGTACCAAAAGACGTGGCGTGCGATAACCACCGGGTGGCTGTGTTCGGTGGCCCTAAGTTATACTAAAGTAAATGTGTACTGTGTCAATAAATGTGATCCATATCACACGAACTCACGAAAGAACCTAACTGTCACCTATTCTCATTAAAACACATAGAATAGCTTTAGTCATAAGTTCGCGTTAAGCGTCACATTTATTACTAGTGAGAGTATTTCATAAGCTACCTAAGGATAACAAATATTTTTTTTTTTTTTAAATATTGCTACAATAAAAAAGATTAAAAGATAGCAACACAGTGCATCAACGAGGAAATTTCAAAAAAAAAATGTCGCCAAAGCCCACTTCTGCTTACCCTAAGCAATAAACCCTTCACGTTACACGGTCGATTTTTAAACAAAAGTAAAAAAAAACTGTCATGGAGGTCCCTTGCGACCACAGTGACAATTGCGCACTAAAATACTGAACGTACCCTTGTGTTGTTTACCCTTTGTACAAGTTGTTTAAGTTACAACGTTTGTTGCACGAACAGGGTTATCTTCACGCTTGTATCTTAGAGGGTGGGCAGCGTTGGAGCCGCGTCGTAGCGGGGTGGAAATGAAAGTGAATTGTGAAATGTGGTGGCGAAAGTTTGAAATTTATTTTGAAAACTTTCATATAGTTGTTTTCACTGTATGATTGTCTAGAATGGTGGTGAAAACTGAGATGACGACTAATCTATATTATTATACAGATTAATACTCAATACTCGCTATGTATCCTAAACCGGTTTCATCAGAAAGGCAATAATACGAAGATGGTTTTAAACCATTTCTTCCCATCTGCCCCCTTAGAGCTTGCCAACGGGGTGGTGGCTGGCTCTAATTAAGTGGCGTTTACCACCCTCATAATTATGGTATGGTGGTCGATTCTCATTACGTACTGGAATGTCAAACGCCGAAGCTCAATTTGATGAAATCGGGGTTTGACCAGTGACAACGGGGCTCCTATTTCTGTCTACAGGGATTAAAGGAACCTAACATGAATGGCATGACGGGAGCTAAGTTCACTTGCTGTCTCTAGCTCCCGTCATCCCATTCGAATCTAACCTATCCGTGTTGGAGTGGGTGCCCTAAACTCCCTGTGTCCTATTTTCTACTACTTGGCTAGGCAAGTCATAAATCGAATTAATACCGAAAAGAGTTAGGCTCGCATGCAAAAACCTGAAAAATGCAACAACTGCAGTACAAATCGATGTTTGGCCGAATTTGCCTTAGTCGCTTCTAGGATAGCAAGGAGCTTACTATAATTATGAAGGGGGCATATGACACTAAATAAGTGCCTTTGACCACCAGAGTGGTAAACGCCACAAGGTTTTGTCAGCCACCACCCCGGTGGTAAATTCGAAGCGGGCAGATGGAAATAAACCTTTAAGACCACTAAAACGGGATCTGCGTACGAAGCCGCGGGTAAAAGCTAGTTGAAGAATAGAAATTGAATTTATCTAGTGCCGATGCAAAATTCGTATTAGAGCAACAGAATACTACCTTATTTATTTGGGGTAAATATCAACTAACATTTGGGTACTAAGTCCATATTTCGTAACTAATTATTTTATCCAAGTATCTGGATATAAACAAACGCGAAAAGACACACTTATGAATAAAAAACCACGTTCTAAAAAGTATTGCGACACTTGACATTTAAATCCAAGGCAATAAAAAAAACATGACAATATTATTCCACAGTTGAAAATGCAAGTCACTTACATAGATACACTTCCTTCTAAAATTGGCCGTCGGTCGATATTACGATGGTAAATGATCATGAAACGTCAGTGAACGAATGAATATAAGACAGACAATATTCAACTTACTTGCGTCACATGATAATATATGTAATATCGGTGCCAATCGATAAGATAATTTAAATACTCATAGTAGAGCGGAGGGAGAAGTAACCGAGACATGATCAACCGACCAACCGAACGGTACTGCTATGAACCATTTCATTAGCTCGTTCTTCAGTTCCTCATACCCCATATTGTCGATATACCTACTCATGGTATCAAATGACTTTCACATTTACAGGAAAATTACTCTTAAATGCACCTAACATTAGGTTCAGTTTCCACGTTAGGTCGTAAATTAGTCTAACGTTTTATTTCAAAAGGGCAACGAGGTGCCGCGGTGTGCAATGAAAATTTAAGAATACAATTAATATACAGGGCGTCTCACGACTTTGCCACATGGAGGGAAACTACTTTAAATGCTGCAGAAGTTGTCAGTGAATAAACTTCATTTTTATTTTAAAAACATTGTTTCACAATACACTACAATTGCTTGTCTGAACCGGGAACCGAACCGGCTAAATGTGAAAAAAAACCTGTAATTTTACTGTACCGATTAAAAGGCTATGTCGTACTTATACCAACTGACTTTATGTACTAATTTCAAGCTCGCTCCATCGTCGACTTTGTCTCTGTGATCTATGACCTAGACTAGAGTCAAGAGCAAACCCATATTAAATTTAAAAAAAAACATTCTACTTTATTATCTTTCAAAGTATTACTAATGAGTGCACACTTGAGAAATTAATTTCTCTATTATAAGTGTAAGATAAAATAATAATGGTTGCGAAATTTATTCGAAAGAGTCACCGCGGCCCTGGAACGCAAACGCTGGAACACGGATGGGTTTTAGTCAGTAAGAGTCTGACACGCCCTTCCGCTCCACCTAGAGCGGAAGATGATGATTTTGATGATTTCCCATCCTTAAAAAAATAAATAAAAATAATAATAATAATGTGATAGGAATATACATTTTATTGTTGTACCTAGTAGTAAGTAGCTCTTTCAAGTTAATTCAAATCGGTTCATAAATAACGGAGTTATGAGGTAACAAACACAAAAAAAAACAAAACCGAATTGAGTACCTCCTCCTTTTTTTAAAGTCGGTCAAAAATTAAGTACCTATTACTTTCCCTCCATGTGCTAAAGTCTTGGGACACGCTGTATAATAGAATGAACGTCTTGAATATTTTAGAGCTTAGACCAAGGTTTTTCAATGGCAATGCGAGTGAAGCCTGTAGCCTATAATAATCAATTGCCCATAGTTACAAATATCAAACTAATTTAATTTACTTCCGCATTTAAAGAATTGTTTTCCCGGGGACACTGTTCCTGTTCCCTAAGTACTTCCGTAAATAGCTTTTAATCTATCCCCTATTAATAGGACTTCAAAAAATATTTTCATAAAGGTTGAGGACCTTTTAGCAAATATTTTTAGGTAAGGTATTACTATATTATGTTGGTAATAAAACTGACCAAGTGCGAGTCGGACTTTTACATGAAGGGTTCCGTACCATAAAGTGAAAAGAAACACGTTTCGTGTATGGGAGCCCTTTAATTTTTTATATTTGTTGTTATAGCGGCAATAGAAATATACACTTTGTGAAAATTTCAAATGTCTACCTATTACGGTTCTTGAGGTACAGCCCGCTGACAGACGGATGGACAGCAGAGGCTTAGTAATAGGGTACCATTGCTTGCCCTTGAGGGTACGGCATCCTAAAAAGCAATCTCTAGAAATACCTAGAGATTGCTTTTTAGGATGATGGATCCCACGGAAATCGCGCATTTTTATTACCTGGATGACCGAGCTTTGCTCGTTTTTATATGTTAAACGTTTTCTAAAAATGAAACCTAGCTAGATCGATTTATCGTCCCCGAAAACCGCTGCATACTAAATTTCACGAAAATCGTTGGAGCCGTTTCCGAGATTCAGTTTACATTTATACAAGAATTACTCATTTAAAGGTAGTAGATATTGCGCGATTTCTGTGGGATGGGCTAATGGAGCAAAGCTGCGGGAGAAAAACATGACTCTCTTAGTTGGTGTGTGTATACTGTATAAGTTGTTTTCTTTCAGTGGAAAAAAAGTCATAAAATCAATGGCCTAAGTACGAGTTTTTATACGGACCCATCAATTCGTATTGAAGCTAGAGTAAAGCTTCTAGTGACAATAACGGACAACCTGTTGTTTTCTATACAAGTGATTAAGGATATTTATTCTGCAATTACTATTGTTATTCTTTTTATTTTCTTAATTTTAAATTAGATATTATTAATATTTTTGCATGTTAATTTTGGTTAATATAAAGTAGATGAAGCCAGTGTATCCTAGCTGACTACCCTGGGAAAAACACCGAAACACCCTAAGAGTTTAAAATCTTCTGCACTTTCATAAATCTGCTCCAACAAACACACACAATATCACCTCTTGATGATCACACTCATATTATAAAGGCGAAAGTTTGTGTGTGTGTGTGTATGTCGGTTTCTTCACGGTTTGCGAGTAAAGTAACAAACATACACACACACACACTGTGGCTGGACCATTTTTGCTAAAGTTTGATATGCAGGAAGCTGACACCCTGGATTAACACAGAGGCTACTTTTTATATATATAATATTATAAAGGCGAAAGTTTGTGAGTTTGTGTATGTTTGTAACTTCTTAACGCGCAAACGGCTGGACCAATTTTGACAAAGTTTGATTTGCAGGAAGCTGACATTCTGGATTAACACATAGGCTACTTTTATGTATATAATAAAACCGCGGATACCACCGGGGGGCGCAGCTAGTATTAGATAATCTCACCCCGATTTGAAACTAAAATCCATAAAATACATCATAGAACTACTGGGAACCACTTTACAAGCTTCCAACTACCCCAAACAACTACATTTACAGATTACCGACATGAAGGGAACCCCAAACGGCTACCGTTTGGGTTCCGTGGGCAATAAAGAACGCATTACGTGGGCTACGACCCTCCTCGGAGGGGGAAAGAGAAAAATTGCAAATACATTCGTCGTGTGTTAGTTTATCATATTAACTCTATTATTTATAAATTGGATTCTTGTAACTGTGGTGCAAATATTTGATCTCTGAGTGTAATGTTTAATTTGTTTTAATTGAAGCGGTGATGTCCTCTTGTGGTTTTATTAATAATGAAGTTAAAAAACTCTTTTTAAAAGGTTCTAAAGCTTAAAGTCACACACAGGGCTATGGAAAGAGCTATGCTCGGAGTTTCGAATCAGAAATGAAGATGTCCGCAGGAGAACTAAGGCTCCCGTCATAGTGCGAAGAATCCAATCTTTGCAGTATCAGTAGGCCGGACACATTGCTCGCAGAATAGTTAGTCAGTGGGCTGGCGTGGCGTTGGTAAGGGGTTTTCGTAGACACAAGGTGGACCGATGACCTGGTGATGCAAGACGCCAGGGATCGGTCGATGTGGCCACACTTGGTTGAGACTTGCGGCCAGCAGTGGACGGCTTTCGGCTGATTGATTGATAATGATGCTGTCTGCAATCACTTACACTTTTGATGCAACGATGAACGTTGCATCATCATTTGTCTTTTACCAGAAGGACCGTTTTTAGACGACACGATACTCTATGGCGGGGATGGCGAACTTATGGCATGCGTGCCAGTGGTGGCACGCAGCAAAATAATTTGGGTACACCTTTATAAAATTACTTAGCATCTTAATGATATCTTCAAGTGATTTTTTAAAATATATGAATGAATTTGTGAACCACGACAATTTTTTATATGTTACTAGTATTTTGCCCGGATGTATATGTTTTTGCATAAGAACCTTCTCCTGACAACAACAAACACATCAAAAAAAGAATTAGCGAAATTGGTCCAGCCCTTCACGCGTGATGATAAGATGTAGGTACAGGTATCTAACCTTTTATAAATATAGATGATAAGATGTAGGTACAGGTAACCTTAAGTAACTACTAAATATTTTAAACAGCGAGAGTAATATATTCGCGACATTATTTACAAACGATTAACAACAACAGAAATCACAATAAACTTTTACTTTTATTTGAAGAAACGCAAAGCTTTACATTAAGGTTGCTTTACGAATTTATAGTTGTAATTTTTTTATTTATTTGGTTAACCAACAATTGTGTACACATATCATCACAAGTTACATTGTATATTCTTTAACAAGTGCAACAATTAATTAAAGGTTAACACCTCATGCATAATTTGTGGTTTTTCACATTGTTAACAATAAAAATTTATAAAAGATTAGCTTATTACTTGATGTATAGAAACAATTTGAGACAAAAATAATGAATAAAAATAAGTTAGTCAGTAAAAATTTTAAAACAACACACAATTTAAATAAATGATTAATTTAAGTTAAAATTAAAATTAAACAAGACATTCAATAAATTACAAAAAAATATTACAGCACATCGTTTTATACATTGAGAGCTAAGTTAATAGAATCTACTGTTATTTTTTGTCCATTGAATCACCAAGTTAAGATTTTTTGGCGGCACGTCAGGGCTATAGATTGAATGTCACGATCAACAAAAAAGGTTCAAAAGGATCATACTGAGCGGCGTTTGGATATAATTGCGTTGTTATTACAAATGTACTCACTGTACGGCTGCGATACATAATACGGAACGTATGATACAGAAAGAGATAGGTATATGGCAAATTACAACAATTGTCTGAATTTGTCTGCAACAATTTGAGCGCGCTTGTACGATATTTGCCTCTTTTTTAGGGTTCCGTAACCAAAGAGTAAAACGGGACCCTATTACTAAGACTTCGCTGTCTGTCTGTCACCAGGCTGTACCTCATGAACGTTGATAGTTAGACAGTTGAAATTTTCACAGATATTGTATTTCTGTTGCCGCTATAACAACACATACTAAAAAACTGAATAAAATAAATATTTAGAGGGCTCTCATATAAAAACGTGATTTTGTTGCCGTTTTTATAGATAATGGTATGGAACCCTTCGTGCGCGAGTCCGACTCGCTCCTGGTTTTTTTTTATAAAATATTATTGGTTTTGGCGGTTGTTAATTTCATGGGCGTGCAGTAGGCTACAGTAAGGGTAGGCCAGCCCATACATAAGGCCCAAAAAAAAAACTCACCACATTATTCGGGGTTGAAATCACGATACTGACGATGCGAATTTTCGTCGCACAAAACTACAATGATTGTCCGAACAACGGAAAAAATTAAGCAAAGCAGTTTTTTAAATCAAATATCACAAAAAAAAAATTCCTAATTTATAAGGTCGACTTTCTCTATGTATAGGTACTTACTTAATGTTTTTCCACTTTAGAAAGTTTTCTTGGCTTGAAATATTTTGTGTTATCTCACTGAGAAGGATTAAGTTGCTGCTGAAGGGCGAACTTAATGTGAAAACGTTAGCAAAAAGCCTGAAAAACGCGTGAAATATATTTATTTTCGTTACGTGTTCGTATTTGAGTCGCAGAATCTTATAATTATGTATAAATTTTGACTGAATCGACAACTCTAGATTCGGAGAAAATCGGCTGTGACAGACAGACATACAGACAACCGAGTGATTCTATAAGGGTTCCGTTTGTTCATACAGAGCTTCAGAACCCTATAAAACCGACTGCTGTTGTTTTTGGGTATGTTTATCCTGCTTGCCCATACCACTTATATTATAAACTAGTTGTGCCCCTGTGACTTCCTATCGGTACCTTATAGGTATCGATAACAAAGTTCAAGAAAGCTAACTGGCTCTTCATATTGTTAACTTTAACTAAGTAAAAAGAAAGCGTCGAAGAAAAATGAAAGAAAATAAATGCAAAAACACGCTCAAAACTTTAAAAAATAGTGTGTATCTAAAAGTTGATGGCGCGACTGATGAAAGTTGCGATACTTCCCATTAAGAATGTGTAAGTCTGTAAGTGTCCTGCCAGGGTTGCGGAATTTATTCGAAAGAGTCACCGCGACCCTGGAACGCAAAGGGCTTTAGAAGGAACACGGATGGGTTTTAGTCAGTAAAAGTCTGACACTCCCTCCCGCTCCGCCCTGAGCGGAAGAAGTCATTTGATGATTTCCCATCCTTAAAAAACAATGGTATGGAAATAAAGTTAAATGTTACGATATTTTGTTTGCATAAAATGTTGACATAAATAAATGGAGACTCTAACCTATCCGTGACAGAGAAACTTAAGCTCCCTGTGCTCTGTATTCCGCTACTTGGCAAGGCAAGAACTCGGACTGACACGCCAGAAGTCATTTGATGATTTCCTACCCTTAAAAAAAAAGTCTGTAAGTGTAGATTCTTGGATTTTTGGATGTTTGTTCACATCTCAGCGGCCAAACAGATTTGTATAAAACTTGCCACACGAGTTGATCATGACCTATAGTAGGCGCCAGATAATCGTGGAATAACGGTCATTGACCCACCTACAATTATTGACATTTTTAATTTGAAAAACGGAATTAATGACACAAAGCTGTCCCGAATCATCATCTCTCGTGATCCTTAACATTGTCTAATAATGAAAAACGATTCATATTTAATTGTTCAGGTACCTATGAACAGTTATTAGGGAAAGGTCAATATACTTTATTCCACATTTATCTGGCGCATACTATAGATAGATATTTTTATATCCTACTATTAGGCTGTGACATAAAGACAAAAGAAACAAAATATCACTTTAGAGAATTAATTGTGCTATGTGTAAAACAGCTTCATTAATATCAAGACGAAGCAGACGATACTCTGCCGAGACGGCACAACATGAAACAGTCCTCAGACACAAAGGTCCACCCTTCTCCCTGTATTTCTTAGTCACAATAATCCTCTATTTCTACCCTCAAAACAAGCAATTCCATTCGCCATTACAGAGAATAGTGCATAATATTAGTTCATTTTTATATCAGGAGGCACATATTTCTTGCGTCGTCAGCCCCTTTCGGTCCCTGAGGAGTAGGCCCCATTGGTTCGAAGATTTCGTACACGCATACTGAGATGCATTTGTTATTATTATTTATGCTGTTTTCTTATTTCTTGTGGGGATAGTCTCAGGTTTGGTCAATGGAAAATTTCCTGTTGTCAAGGCCTTTTTTTGCGTAATAGTTAGGTTTAAAATTTGAACTTCCAGATAATTTATTATAAGTTGATTAATTAGACATCACATTCAGACACGAGTTTCTAGTCATTTTTTTAAATTAATTATGTATCTTAACTAACATCAAGAGAAGTAAAATAGTTTATATTTTTAACAGTTATCTTTGAAAGGTCAGAGAAATTGCAAGGGAAAGGATAGGTGCTGAAATAATTCACAAGATGTATAGATTAAGACCCTAAAATCAATCCGCATCGAACACATAGGCACCTAGGCTAATTAAAGAGTGATAATAAGTTTTTAAATCAGCTTAAATAACATTTCAACATTACTTGGCATTAGTTTCAGATTTACAGCATTTTTTTTTCCAAGTCTTAGTCAAGTCTGACTTCACTTAGTAGCTAGTTTAAAACCAAATGAATTCAGCAGTCGCGATTCATCTGTTTCACTAACTCCGAAGCTTCCATACTTCAAGCCTTATAACTAAGATAAGGCCTTAAAATTTGATGCATATTGCCAAAATCACCATGTAGGTTATACAAGGGAGTTTTATGAAGGGTAGGCAGGCGCCGAGCGGTCGAATTTGCGAAGAATTTTATCGACTTTATGATACCGCCTTAGTTTTATTGATGTTAAACTCGATTTTGTATGATATGTATGGATTTCGGAGGGCGTTAGGTTATGACGTCAAGGGGAAGTTATAAATTTCTATTTGTGTGGGAGCAAGTTTCAAATTTCGAACTTTTATTTCATACTAGCTTTTGCCCGCGACTTCGTACGCGCGTATCCCGTTTTTTCCCGTTCCCGTAGAAATTTCCCGTTCTCGTATAAGCTATAGCCTTACTCATGAATGTGGCTATCATATAAAAAATGAATTTTTCAAATACGTCTGCTAGTACCAGAGAGTAGCGCGTTCAAACAAACAAACTCTTCAGTTTTATTATATTAGTATATAGGTAGTTATACACTATCATTTATTTCGTTCATAAAGTGAAATTGGAAGTACCAATTGCTGAAGTATTTTGAAGTGCATTGTACCAAAGGCGTTTCTTTCAGCAGTTTTAAACTTTTTTTTTTAAATTTTTTTTTTATTTAATATGGGTTTGCTCTTGACTCTAGTCTAGGTCAAAGATGACAGAGACAAAGTCGACGATGGAACGAGCTTACCCAGAAGAAGCCTGTTCACTCTAATTTTGAAGAGATTAGGGTCGTATGCGTTCGGAAACACAGACGCAGGCAGAGAGTTCTACTCCTTTGCTTTGCGCATTATAAAAGACGTTTGGAAACGTTTAGTGCGAATTGGTGGAATAGCAACAAGGTAGGGATGGTAACTTGCAGTGCTTAACTTTATCTCAAGATTACCGTTTTTGCCAATGAAATGAGAGTTTTCAGGATAATTCACGCCATCATTAGGCGGCACTCAATTTAGCTACTGTTGGAATCATGCTTTTTAAAAAGTGTTGCCAGCTGATGGACGTCATTTCTTGAAACCCTAATTGCCCAGAGACAATCAAAGAAGTTTTATTTGTTTGTCTTGTTTTTGAAGAACATTTAATATTTTGTAATTTTACATCTCAGACCTAACACGAATGCCGAGGTACTGAGGAAATATGTTCCAACAACCCTAGAGGGCCAAAATAATTAAGGCCCACCATACATATAAAACTATTCAAAAATTTAAATCTCCTACCTGGTGAGGTCTTGCGTTGTGTGGTGAAGGGCCCCCGACCCCATGATGGTACACCATGTCGTGCTTGAGCTGCGGTAGCGGGGGCCCAGGCTGGGGCCCGGATTGGTGCTTGCTGATGTCCACCGCAGCCAGTGCTTCTGCCCTGCTCAGGAGACCATCGTTGAGGCCGCCAAATAGGTCGCCCTGGACAAAGGAGGTTACAAATTGAGACTCGCTGATAAGTGCCGAGGAACTTCTTCTACAATAATGCTGGAGCATTTATTTATTCAGGCTAATACATCAAACATGTCTAACTACATATATGCTGAGTTTAAATACTGATAAGAGATTCTATTTCTCATCTTTGGAGAAGTTAATTTTAGAAGCTGATAATCACTATCTAAACTAAGGATATGGTTTAAATTTAAAAACACTTCGGAAGCAGCCGGTCGATTCTGTAAACATGTCGATCTATATAATCAAGATGACCCGTGATCACGATGTGAGCTATCATTCTATCTTGATTATATGGATTGACAGCTCACCTCGTGATCACTACACCCAAGAAGTGAAGGCACTTCGACATGTTTACAGAAACAACCGGCAGTTTCATATGATCTTCATTGTTCATCCAATTATAAAACAAACTAACACTCGATTTTTAAAAATGTATTAATATCGCGTCACAAATTAAAGGCAAGTCAATTACTGCGTGTGGTTGGGATAATTTATTCAATCAACGATATTTCTGTTACCGCGCGTTTAAAATTTAACACATTTTTTTGCGTTACTTTCTATTCCAGAAATTGAGTCTATTTAGAAATTACAGCTATTGCATAAAATGATTAGAAGTCTTTGCCTGAAGTGGGATGGTTACACGGTAGTGTTATTTATCACGCAAACCTCCACTGGAGTGAAGATAGGTACAGGCTCAAGTTCTTTCATTGGATACTTGCTGTAAAATTTTACTTAAATGAGTAAATCGCCCATTTCAACTTTTCACGTCTAAGGTTTATCCCACTTTTAGAATAAGCCTAGAAAAGCCTAGGTAAATAAAAAATACAAAGAAAAAGCGAAAAAAAAACAAAATTGAGCTGCATGTCCGTTGAGCTCTACTACAGCCATAATAGAACACATGAATAGCATAATATTTACATAGTTTATTTAATATTTATTTTAACATGAACAAGAAAAAACCTAATTCAAGCAATAATGAAACTTTGAAATAACTAAACTACAGGCTGTTATTTTAATCTACGAGTGTCATATACAAAAATAAGGCACCGTTTATCTAGTATAACCATTAAGTGTAGCTAATACGTGACTAACATGCACCACTACGTAAATATTGTATGTAATGTAATTTATAATTCATGCGTTTTAATGTAGAAGGTTAAAAGGACCGTCGGCAAAGCGTCACACATCCTGCGAGAATTATTTCACGTTAGTATAAGTTAATCGTCATTTTTGCGGAAATGGAAGTACTCGTAGTTTGATCTCAATATCGCATTATTTCAGGTCGAAAGCAAGTGTTCGTTATTAAATAATTCCCAGATTTTCCTTAACTCTATATAAACCTGTTTGTTTTTTATTCACTTTTTATACCTATTTTAAAACCGATATTAATAATATTTTACTACCCTGGCCAACATATTTAAAAGAGAGAATTATTTCGTAGTTGTTCAAGTATAATCTAACCCTTTACTGCAAGTGCTCAAATCTTTCGAACAGATTATTATTCACATTTACGAAACCGACCTTAATATTTCGGCAATTTAAGAAAAAAACATGCATAATTTAATTTAATAATATTGTTCTAGTACACACTAAAAAATAACCTGATCCTACATAATTACATTGCACGGAAAATTAATTTCGTCACGGGTTGACAAAAGTCGACACTCAAAACGCTGGAGACCTTCGCCAGTACTAATTTGGAACGCAATATGTGGCACATAAATAAATAAAATACAACTACGTAAGGCGGCCGCGGACAGGGGTTTTTCCCGGATTATTTTAAATAATTTATGAGAAATTCTGGCCCATGAGTAACTCCGAGACTTGTTATTTTGCGCCACGTTTACACTCACCCAGACCCCTGACCCGGACTACGGGCTTAAAATTCAATTGGTCAGCGTAATTGATATTTGTTGAATTCGTATGCTGTTTTGTAGGATTAAATGGTTTGCTGATTGCAAATATGCGTATTTAAATAAAGAGGTTTCGCTTTTAATCATGTTTTTGCGTTGTTTAGTGGTGGAAGGTTTTTGGGTAAAGCTGGGAACCTTACCAATAAGTCAAAGATACTTTTAAAAATATTTTGTACCAAAATATAATGTACTAGTTGCCGCCCGCGTGAATGTCGAAAATTATCCCAAGGGAACATACATTCGCGATAAAAAGTATCTTATGTGTTATTCCAGGCTATAATCTACCTCTGTGCCAAATTTCATTAAAATCCATTCAGTAGTTTTTGCGTGAAAGATTAACAAACATCCATCCACCCATCCATACTTACAAACTTTCGCGTTTATAATATTAGTAGGATCTACCTACCAATTAGGTACCTATTCGAAAAGGCGGAACAAAAATAGAAAGTTTTCAAGTAGGTAAGCTAAGGTCAAGGACGAATATAGTAACCATAACCTTATTACATAACCAGTCAACGTTTCTAACTAATAAAAGAATATCGTAAAACCTATCCTCAAAATTAAACGCAGACAATTTTCCTTAAAACCATTTAACATTAAAAATTCCGAGTCCATTCCATAAGTCAAGTGTAAATGTGGCTTGAGGATGAGCCCCGATAGATGCTCACTTCGCGGCCCGACTTCCAAGCAGGCAGTTTTATGGACCCAGACCTCTTAAAACTCCGCCAGCTCTCCGCTTTGCCAATGCCAGCACGTTTGGCAGTGGCAAGCACGTCGGCTAGTTTTATTTGGCAGGCCCCCGGTGATTTTGTTTGCATTGGAATTTTGTGGGCTTAAATCGATTCGGTTTTCTGTTGGCTCTCCGTGTTTTGATGCGATAATGGAAGTGGTAGTTTTCGTAGGGCGAAGGGTGGTACCTTTTTGAGGAAAAAATAAAAGGTTGATGGAATAAGTCGTGTGTTGGTAGTTTTTTATGGATATTTTAAATGAAGAAGAGTAGTTCGCAATGGCCGGTGGTTATTAATTAAATAGGTATCTATTTATCATCTATTTATCATACGATTAAAAAAGAAACTCATTCAATCGATCAAATGTGATCAAAACCTCACAAATATTTTTTTTAGATTTGCTTTTAAATGGAGAGAAAATGTCCCTTTTTGGAAAATCTCTCGTGATTCAACAAAACTTATATAAAAAGTTAACAAAGCAGATACTACTTTACTTTTTAACTAACACAAAAGTAATCAACCCTCAACTGCGAAGTGTCCGAATATTCGACATCGTAAATATAATCCGGAGCAATTGAGCGTGGGAATAGGAGCTTGTTCGCATGCCCTCAGTGAAGCCATTACTTCGCATAACCCCTCATTGTAATTGCTAACAAGTGCCTATTTGATATACGAAGCGTCGCGTAATTTGTCGCCGGGTGCCTTCCGGCCAGAGAAGGGTTACTTGTCAAAGATTATGTTTTATTTTATTAGAATGCTCGTTTGTTTTTCGGAGTTGATTATTTTATAAGTTCTATTTTTTAAATTCTGTACTATTTGAAAACCACACCCTTTAGGTGTTACACTGTCTGATTCTTAGTAACTTTTTAGTATACATCATTAATTTTCTTATTTTAATGAGTTTTCTAATGTTGATTTTGATACTTGCTCCCAAACATCGTATTTATTTAATTATTTTTTTTCAAAATATTGAACTACTTATGAAAAGATTAATAGAGAAAAACTTACTTACTAAACTCCCTAAAATCGGCATTTCGACCGAACTATGCAGCGTCAGATTCGACCCACTTCAACAAATGAACGAATAAATTTTAAATAAGCAAAAGCGATATTAAAAGCCTTCGCTAGAACAGACACAATAAAGTAATAAATTGAAACACAAAATATTTTGTTCGATACAAGAATATTTTGTCTTTCCGTTAGTGAAACCTAAAAATACTCGCTCGTCTTGCGGATAGTCGGATCTCAATTTCAGAATTATCGAAACTGCAGCAGGATGGATATCGTTTTAATACTTTACAAATAGTGAATGACGGCTTGTATTTTTTATGAGATTTTGTTTAGGTGATTCGTAATGTTTGTTCGTAAGCGCTACACTTAAGAAAGGCAGGAACGATTAAGCTTTTTTTATGTCTCGTAATATGATTTTAGGAAAAAATAACTCAGAAAAAAATACGGGGGTAATGCTAGTTTCTATACGATTTTTATATGAACTATTTAGACAGGTCAACGTCTGTCAAATCAGATAATTAAATGATAAGTTACATGACTACTACTTTTGAAGCATAATTCTTTAAACTTTTAGAGAAAGTCACTGACGTCTAAAAATTAATGATTAAAACATGCCGATTTAAGTTAAACTAATTAATATAGTTTTTAATATAAATAAAACTCTGTTTTTTTTTTTGGGTCATTAAACAAAAAATCTTATACATTTAATCGAATGTAAGTTCACTCATTCGCGCAGTCGTTCAATACTCATTCGTATCATAAAGTAAACTAGCATAAGTTAATCAATTTGGCATAGCATCCAGAGGGGAGTGAGCAGGGGTCCAGGCCTAATTCAATTATAGTCGGGGCCCATGTCAAACAACAATTATTGTGTCGCACTTTCCATAGTAATTGTCATGGTAAGTTTAATTGAGGGCATCTGAGATATTATGTTAATAGGAATTTGATCTTTATGATGCTTTGATATTGGAGACTTGACGGTGACCGGTTGGGAATGACGGCGGATTATTTAAATTTTAAGGGTTAAGTACAGTTTGTTAATAACTGTATTGACAATTTTTTTTTTTATAATAGTTGATTTAAGCAACGGTTGTAAAAGATGAACTGAATTTTGTGAATGTCCGTGTAGTTTCTTGCACGTTCTTCTCCATAGAGATCTACGCTTTTGAACGTGCAACCATCTTCATGTTTTAGACTGACCGATCCTGACATTTCAAAAGTGCCTGTAAATGTTTTATTTGACATATATGCTCTGAGTTTTTTTTTATGAGAACCTCTTTAGGCAACTGGGCGCGCCAAAGCGATCTTTTTGTTTTCATAGAAATAAATTACACGGCTGAACCTTAGAACATGGGTTATTAAACGGCACTGAAGTGATTATATAACAATACTGACTCGCCCCAACTGCTGCATACTTGTCAGGCCTCACAGCCGTCATTAGAAAGTATCATACTTAGTCGCAAAGTTTTCCGAGTGAAGGATCAATCCTATAATAATACCTAATTGCACCTTGTCGATAGAAGTCACAGTTGTAGTTCTGTTTGAAAGTTTGAAAGAAGGAAAATTACAGATTTCATTATAGATTTAAAGAACCATTTTACTGTCTATATTTGCTGTTATATTTAGTTAGGATAGATGCTAACTAACTATGCTTTTTAATCAACTTAAGTTATTTGGGTACTTAATTTTTGTTTTTACTTTCTGGTTTTTATTGTTCCTTCTTTTTCTTAATCTATATATGATTTATTTGTGAAGAGTTTTACATATTGGGCTATCTACAATATTTTAGATATTTGTGTCGTTTTATATATTTTTTTATTTACACAGGTATAAAGATTCTAGATCTTGTAATTGGTTGCAATACTATTCTTATAGATTGGTGTTAGAAGAAACAGTTCCGGTCCCCTGTCATAAAATACTGATTGGCAGAATGTCAGAGTGTTTGTTTTATTGTTTGTCTGTTAATCATCCATGCAATAAATAAAAATTATATGGCCGAGGATTTTACCACCAGATAAGGTCATGTCAACTGACAAACGATTCATTATTATCATGCTTAATTTTTCTCTAAAAGATAAGTCATTTCCGCAACCAAAAATAGGTACCTACTTACTTAATTCTCTACAACCCTCTTTCAAACCCCAGATGCGAGCCACTAGAAGTGATGACTAAAAGCTGAACGCATTAGTCCCGGTCTAATCCTCGCTATTATTACTCATCAGCTCCGCATTTTAGGGTTAAGAGGCGGAGTGATCCCGACTGACTGTATCAGATGTCACAGAGACGTCGCGACCGGTCGATTAGACTGCTCGGGTACTGTCGGTGACGCAGCTGTTGGGGACGGAGATTTTTTAGTTGTTGAAATTGTATGCGCTATTAACTTGTACTAAAGCAATGGCGGACTTTAGGCACTGTTATTTTTATCAGTCGGTCTATTTAATTTTGGTATTTATTTTAAAAGTTGGTATGTCAGCAAATTACTCGTATTGTTTTTGTTTACCGATAAAAGAAGCAAAACAAATATATTTAAGGATGTTCATTGAGAATTTAGATATTTCAATAAGGTACATTTTATTTACATATATCCATATGCCTAACTCTTTTCGTCGTGGCTTTTGAACTGTGGCCTCTCTTCCTATCCGTATTTAACTACAACTTGAACATCGCTATTATTGTCTTCGTCAAATAGAACAGCAGATAAATAGTTTTGTACTTCATTAGTTCTGACTGCTTTTAGATCATAGCAAACTTTAATTGGCACATATTTTAAGCAACTTTCTTCCTTTACTTACGATTATTTATGCAATGCAAATATATATAAAATATGCAACATTAAAGCCCAGCCAAAAATTGCTCAAAATACTAATTTTCTTTCGTAGCACACCACGAGACGTTTATTTTCATCGGGGCCACTTTACGATGTGACTGTACAGCAGTCGTTGCTTCGGGATTATGCGTTGTGCACTTAGTACTTCAACCACTGGGGGCGGCGCGCGAGGGTTGACTGACTCGCCTCCGACGCAAAACATACAAATTATTTCGATAATTATCAAGAATTATTCATTTATTTATTGTGTATGTTCTGCATTTTGTAATGTATTTAATTTACCTAGTGAGTTTCTAATTAGTTGTCAGAATAACGAATTTCCATGTTACAAAGTGCTAATCTCCATAGAATTTCAATGAAAGTTTCAATGTCCGTGGAGTTTCTTGCACGTTCTTCTCCATAGAGATGTACGCTTTGGAACGTGCAACTAGCTTCTTATTTTTGAATGACCTTCTTTGACAATTGAAAAGTGCCTGTAAATGGTCTATTTAAAATAAATGCTTTTGACTTTGATTTTTTCAACTGCTTTCTATAGTTTTGATACTTACAAAACCGATGTACATCTGCACGCCTGTATTTTTGAAGGGTTAGACAGAGGTGTCTACCTATAGTTACATAGAGAGCCATGGAGCGGTCTATGCTTGCCACAAGGCTATTGTGCCGAGGTCCAAGCATCCAGATCCAAAGACAAATAAAGGTCTTCGATACTGGAAAATTAGTTATGGAACTCAAATGGAGTCGTGCAAAAGTCAGGGTACATAGCAAGCTGCGGTGATAAAATAAATAAACAATAATTTAATTAATTTATAACAATCTGACGGAGTCAGCAATTTTCCGGTGACATATACGATAGTATTTTATGCAACGAGAGAAAAAGACTGAGAACTGTGATCCGCTCAAACTAGTATCCGTTGAGGTTGATCACCGGGGCCGACATTCAGTCGGGAGGCTTATAAGTATTTCTAGTCATTTTTAGAACACAGTCCATCGTTCTAAGAACTATAAATAGAAATAGCAATTTTGTAAAAGGGTCTGTTCCATTTTGACGAACTATAAAGTAGGCCACATGTTTTATCTATCAACTTACCCATCGAACTTCTGAATCGAACGGCTATATTCTGAAGCCGGATACTGACCCGTGTCACGGACCGTATTGTAACATTCGCAGCGAGCATGTTATGTTACGCTGTGTCCTAAAATCCGTGTAAAACAAAACACATACGCATCATGTTCGTGCTCGTTTCCACGTATTGCATGAATGCTCGCTTTGTAACATTTTACATTACGCCTTGTAACACCGGTCAGTACCCACCTTAAGGGTCGATTTGTGAATTTATTTTATTTGGAGTTTGAAACGTGTCAGATCCTACTTTAATGCAAAAGTTTTTCAGGTTTTCAGGATTAAGTATAGTTAAATGAATACTCAATTTCAAATAGTTAATTCAGAAATGCAGGGTAAGTCGTCTTTATCTCTTGTCTTAATCAAAGTGTTACTTAAACTAGTTATTGATGGAGTGTCTTTTTGCGTCGTCATGCCTGATTCAAATCGAGTGGAGGAAGTTTGAACCTACTTCCAACTAAAGAGATAGAATGTACTTGATTGTTTACCGAAAATCGGTACACAACTCTTTTACACAAACATGTGAAACTATGTGTACAATGGCGGTCTTATCGCTGACAGCGATATTTAATCGACAACCTGTGCAAGGAATGAAATAACTTAAAATAAAAAGGGTGTTGGGGTCTGCGGTGTACTGCTTAGTAAATTTATCAAACTACAATGCAATAAACGACCTTCCTGAAATTCATTATTTGCACCTAACAAAATAAGGTTTCTACAAGTTATAAATAAATAATATACCTAATCAAATGTTAGTTCTTAAAGACGATTCGTAGAATAATAACGGATGGCCTTCAACCTGGCATATCACGACTATATACAACGGTTAATTAATTATGAACCACTTCTACGAAACCTCTATGACGCACTGATTTGTTTCTATAAATTAGTTTTTGGATTACACCTGATTGACCTGGCTGAGGTTTGGATAGAAAAGGCTTGGTTGAACTGGATTTGAAATACGATGGCGGATGGAAAAGTAATCTGCCAAGAAAATAACCTTTTTTTTTTTTTTTTCTACGAAATCACTAATTAGCTCAATACACTTCAGCCATCTCCCTGCAAAGCATTCAGACCGTTGAAAAAAAAAATTTCTTGTGTACGCTGAGACAACCCTTGCTGGATTAAGATGACGACTTCGGTGGCAGAGGTGTGGTTTCCATTCTCTTTTTTCAGTTTTGCCAGTGAACTTGAACGTACGTTATGCGTTGCGTTGCGAACGTACGTTGTACGTTATGCGTTACGTTACGTAATACTTGAACGCCCCCTGCGTTCAAGTATTACGTAACGCAATTTGGGGGGAGAGGGGGGTCTTGTAAAACGTTACGATGCATTACAGGGGCGGGGGAGGTGTTCGAACAACGCGTTACGTAACATTGTTTTTTTTAAAGCTAGCTCACTAAACATATTTTCGAGTTACACAGTCACTAAACAGTAGTAATTTTGCTAAACAAAAATAAACATCAATATTTTTCTTGAAATGACATTTATTAATTAAAAAAATTGGTAACATGAGAGTAGTAGACATAATTGTGACTTTTAGGTAAAAATTGTCACTTGGATGATACGTAACGTTTCGGGAGAGGAAGGGGGGTACAAATAAACGTTACGGCGCGTTACATGGGGGGAGGGAGGGTCAAGGATCTTCAAAAATTGCGTTATGTAATACTTGAACGCTCCCTGACGTGGAACGTTAGACTGATGACCAATTTTTATAAACACCCACCCTTTATAGGGTTTCAGGACTGCCAAACAATAAGGTGATTTATTTTAAAAATTGATGTCTTTTGTTTAAAAAGGTTGAAAGCTTACAAAATCATCGTGCAAATGAAATACCATAATCTATAGCTCATTGCATAGAAATTGTAAAAAAATGTTATGTGCAACGCGTTTTGAGGTGATTCCAGTTTATTGCTCGCGAGTATAGTTTGAACTGACCTAAATAATATGAGTAGTTTTATTTTTAAAACTGGACTGAATATGTGTCAGGTCGAATACGTCATATACTTTTCCAATCGCCCTTTTTTTGGTAACTCTTTCGAACAAATTCCGCAACCCTGGCAGGCGAGCCCCGTTCAATTCGCCCTGGTATCAGCATAATTGATTTCTGACCCGTCTTACGCGTATTTTACTATGGATAAAATTCTAATACAATAATGTCGGATTTGCTAAAACTAATATTTCCTTAGTCAGCGTCGTAGTTGAGAGTTGGCTGCCAGGGGCGTAACCTTCAGGAGGGCGCACTTTGCAGACCCACAGCCTGTTGGCTACTGAGGCCGAGGCACACAATTAGTACATAATGATCAGAAATACAAATAAAACAACTTAAAATACTTGCACTTAATTAGGATAGGCACCCCGCAGATTTTTAATCTCAGCGCCTCTTCTTAACACAAAGACATAACATTTGTGTCGAACCTTAAATAACAGATTTGTTGTACGAGTACACTGTAGTACTCTAGGTACATCGACTGGCGCTAATCAAAGTGGCCACGGGCAAGTCGAGGGCGCAGCACGCGGGGTTCAAACCAGCCAATGCCCGTTTCAGAAAATGACCCTAACGAAATATGTAAATTTCTCGAGTTCATGGATGTGTTTTGTGATATAGTTGTTTTCTACATTCAGGTTTTTTGGTCCTCCTGGCGCTTAACCAAAAATAGGGCGAGTAAGGATCGTCACTGTGGTAAAAAAAAATCACGTAAAAGGGGCTTTGCTAAGACCAGTAAATAAATTGCATATTAAATTTATTAGTTAGCTGTAAAATTGACTTCTGTTCATTTGGTTTTGCACTATTCTGGCAGTAAAACTGTGACAGACCCCAATTATTAGTTTAGAAAGGCGCCCCGCAAATCTCGATTTCCTTAATAATTATCACTGAGGCACCTTTTCTAAAGCCGGGGCTTTGGTATTTCCCGTTTGGACTTCCGTTGGGACTTCCCGTTAGATCGGAGCATGATCGATCGATATATTTTGACTGAAACTGGAATGAATAACGCTTCCTTTAGCCCTAGTAGTCATAGGTGGTAATGGCAGTTAGTATTAAAAATACGGATCCGAATGAACGGATAAAAGAAAATCCCCGACTGAGGCGGGTTGCTACAAATTTCAAGCTTGCTTCATTTCTAACCTCCTCTGCATAAGTCGTTCTTTATTATCAGTAGTTTTTCGCGATTTTTCGTGCGTTAAGTTTTCAAATGCCAAAATATTTAAAAGAAATTAGATTTATAACTATAGTACCTAAATTAGTGAGTTTATTTCTCGAAATAAATTTAACAACACACATGAAATCGTTAGTCACGTAATCAACACTAATTGAACGAAAACCGATATTGATTGATTCATGGAACCGATGTTAAAGAAACTTACCTAACTTAGTAAGAATGACGTCATACACGCGACAATTTCACGCCAAAGTCAAATCAACTGTCTATAAAACAAAATATAGGTTTAAATCAGACTAGTTCTACAAAAACATAAGTATAAAATTGCAGATTAAAATCTAAAAAGGCAAAAGATATCAAACTGGATACAAGATCTGCAAAAGAATGTCATCGCTTAGCAAAAACAGGAAAAAATAAGAAAAGGTTCAAACATCTTTGGCCAAAGATGAACGCAAGCGTTTTCGCAAGGCATGTCACAATGCAACCTAGAATTCAGACAAAAAATGTTTGTTGGCAGAATGTGAAACTTACGTTGTGCCTCGGTGACCATGAGTTGCACATCAACGATGCATCTTCCAATATCCGACTCTGGAAAGAAAAATCCTCGTTTTTTTACAAACACATGTTTTTTGCATGCAGCATTCAACAGTTAAAACCGAAATAAATTTAGTAAATCGATATGTTCATGCATTTTTCTATAAACAATAAATTTTATATCAAAATAATAATTATGTCTTCAATAAGTTTTACTGTTTTTAATTTTTAATTATATATTTTGACATCTTGTTTGCTTGTAATTTTTTTAAACCGTTTTTTTATTTAGTTGTTACATTTTTATTCCATCATATTTATATTTCATTTGTTGTCACGTTTTATGTCAAGTTTTATTTTCGCATTTATAACAATAGTTTATTTACATCTAACGAAGTTACTAGAAGTTACTAGTTTATATATATATATATTTTAATAATACTTTTGACAATACCATCCTTTTACGAAGATTTTCGACGCACTGAGCTCAAATCTGACGTAATAATTGTTCTAGCACGTCAGGATTTTTAGAAATCTTAGGTCCAAAGTACCAAAACATCGATTTTAGACATATCGCAACAGCGTGCAGTATTTCATTATCGAAAAATTGATCTTGGTATCTGAAATTACTACCGTTACAAACATTATGTTAAATTATATTTTTGGATTTCATTTTTTCATCTTATACCGTCAATCAATGATAGAGTATTTTTACATAGTAAGTTTTTCATACAATTATATAACAAATTTTTGGAGCTGGAATGAGGTATCATAAAGAATCAAACTGGATTTGTATGAGGAAGGCAAATACTTTAAGTTACTATGGCCAACTTTTATGGAGCTTATAATTTATATTATGATGAAACGGTGCGTCAAAACTCGAAAAATCTAAATTTTCAGTTGCGGTATCTTGTTATCCTGACGTGTTAGAAAAATTTTAACGTCAGATTTTAATTCAGCGCATCAAACACCTTCCGGAATCAATAATAGTATTTCTGGGACAAAAACCGTGTAAAATCACGAATTATGTACAAACGCGTATAAAAACGTATTATTAAGTACCAAGTTGAATTAATAAAATAAATGATTCATAAATATCTTATTAGTATCTTCACAACGCATTTTTTTATCCAAATTTCCTTACACAGCAAAGAGCTGTCCAATATATTGTAATCAATTATTTAAATGTAGGTATCTACTAGGTACTTGTTTCACAAATGCACAAATAATAGATAGTAACTAAACCCAGTAAACACTTAGAAGTACAAAACAAGATTACTTTACTGTCCCGTGTCCTACCCACACAGAAAATATAAAAACGTGCACGAAGCACAACTACTAAAAGAAAATTTATTGCCGTCACACGGGATTAGAGTCACTCTGCACGAGATTAAACGCGGGACCTAATAAACAAACAACACCTTCTGTTAATCTATTTGAACAGGACTTCTAAGAATATCCAACTAAAGTCTAGTGTTTCTAGACTAAAACTTCAAAAGCTCCGCTTATAAAGGAGAGTTAGTTACAACCTGGATCTTTGACAGAAGTAAAGATCAGTGTTGAATTTATAAGTAATAATAATAATAAATTATTATTTGAGAGCAACGGTGACTCATATAGTGTAAGTAACAATAAATAAACTTATAACTATGTTAGTGACGCAACAACAATTCGTAAATATATACAATAAGTACTTATGTAAAAAAATTAAACGGGAACTCAATCGTCCGCAAAGAAAAACCTTAAAAACCACCTCATGCGAAAGTACAAACCACATTATAAGATCGTCTAAAAATACCACATTCCGTCTCCCACAGAAATAACCTGTCTGTTCATACATTTATTTTTGGCCACTTCTAAAATCTGCAATACTCTCGCTCGTTCCACGCGAAATACAATGTCCGTTGAGAGGCCCTAAATAATTACAGACGTTAATAAATTATTGAACTTTCTAACGCCACAAATTTTAATGTAACCCGTTATAATGTATCTGCTAAATGCACACAATCAAACAGCCTCGCCGATGTTGCATCCAAAACGAAAAACAAGGCAACTAAGTAAATGACCAACTTAACCGCTGCTTAAATTTTCATTTGGTTAACAGGCGTGCCTGGCTGCAGTCGATACGTGAGTAATGGCTGCCCGTCGTTAACCTAATACGGCGACCGTTTATTTGTTGGACCAATATATTTGTTTATTCTCTTAAATAATCAACGAGTTTGCTGTGTACTTTAGAACATTGTTAGTCAACGACTCGCCTGTTTGACTTTGTACTAAAGAGGGAACGTTACTAAGTAATACTAATGTTCTTGCTCGAAGGAATTGATACCCATTAGAGAGACCATTGAAAACGTAGTCAGGCCATTAGAAAACCTTTAAGGGGTCGGTTAGGTCATTATACAATGCATTATTAGTGCAACGTCCGTCTAAGTAACGTAAATACAATTGAACGAAGGAACGTTTATTCTAATGATCACGCGGTCACTCGTTCACAAGGGCCCACGTGCAGTTAGCCACCCCTTAGAAACAATTGGTACCTAAATAACTGATAACAGGGTACACGACTTTTGAATATTTTCCCTTATGTGATTCCTGAACAATGGTGCAACGCTACAATAAAAAATGACGTGTTTAAAGTACACAAAGTTCGTGACAAATGGGACCTAATACAGCAAAATGATGATTGATTGCACTCAATTGCGTTAAGAAGGTCAGAAAGCAATTACTTCACCACGTCGGTGGACTTATATTTGCTAGGTTAACTAGCCAACGATAAATTGCCATCGATATTATGTACTTTGGGTGTGTTAAAATTAAGAATTGATCGACTGAGCGGCCACGCTCGTTAGCCTCGAAGAAAGTTTAAAATGGTCGTGTTTGAGTTATAATTACGTCATTTAGCCCCATTTGTCACGAAACGTGGTGCCTTTATAAAGAGTCGTATTGCAATAGACAAAGCACTCTGTTATTATTTTTTTTAACTTGAATACAAAAAAAAAACTTTTTTTATGAAAACTCTGCTTTAGTTAGTCATTTCTGAAAATGTATAACTGCATACATTTACGGTAACAGTAACAAAATTGTAATTTCAAATGCTGATTTCGGCACAAAACAACTTATTAACGATTTTATTAATTTAGTATCTCATATTAAACACATTTTCATGAAATACAGTTTGCTTTCCAACTCAGTTTGAGTCTATTTTAGAATATTAGGTATTCCTACATTTTGAACTGGTTGAAAAATTATAACAAAATTATGATAAGTTTGAGATTGATACGCAGCAGCCTAATACAAAAATGATTGTAATCGGCCACATAGATCTTTAATTTTGGCATTTTTGGCAACCTTAAGGTTACAATGCCAAAATCAAAGATCTTGATTGAATGAGTACCAAAGTACTCATTACATTTTTATGTAGTCGAACAGACAATTTTTAAACAATTAAAGCAATGGATCTGGAATAGGGTATTTGACTGAAAAATTTAATTAGTCCGTCAGATAGATTCCCAAAAAATATTGAACACGTATTTTTTTCTTTTTTCATGTTAACAAAAATTTCAGTGCATTGAAAACTCGCCGACACACTCGATGTTACAATTTTACATAGCAAAACCACCAGCCTCCGCTCTTGAATTTTGTGCGCTTTATCTTTATCCTTTTTTATCTAACGTATATCTAATTGTAAATCTAACGGACGGATTAAACATAATTATATTTTTTCTATCAAGTAAACTACCCTAGTACATTCGATTGCGAATGAATATACGAGTTAACAATTAGGGTTCAGGTTGCAAGTATGTACTTGAAGACCAATGACAAAAACCAAGCTCCATAATAATATCACTAAATTCCCTATTATCAATACGTATATTTAAATCTACAACCATTACAGAGGTTTCATTCCCAATCAAGTGAAAATATCAACTGAGGCTGTATCGCGAAATATGACCATCTAACACTTTGAGTGACATCTTCCTCCTGTACCAGGCCCTTTAATAATTAATATCCAGCCCTTTGCCTCGGCTACGTAATGGCGTGACTAAATAAGGGAGGGCCAACCCTCCCTCTCTTCCCCTCTCTGAAAACTTTTAATACTGAACGTTTGTTTTAGGGCAATTTTGAGTGCAGGTCAAAGAACATCGATAAATGGGCTCTGTTGTAGCTAAATATTTTTAGCTTAGCGGCTGGTTTGTGAGTGGAAATATTTTAGAGGTTTTAAATTTTGGCGTTTTAGAAAGTGTTGTATCTTACTGTATGTTTTTCTTTGATGTTTGTGCTAAGCAAGTCAGGCATAGGTTTAGTACCTAAAGAGGTTTGGAATAAATCGGATACTTAATGCAAATTATTTTAGCCGGAACACTTGAAAGACTTTATTGTCCCATAAACATTTTGTTGTGTTTAAAATGTGGATAACGTCGTGGGTTACACATCTGTTATTGTGTATTTTAAATACTTGTATTGTTTCATTTTTGTGTAACTGTTTGTTTTATTAAATAAATAAATAAATGGTTTCATTTTTGAGGTTGGATTTGGCGGTAACCGAGATGATTTTCACCTTACCATATTGTGTTATAGTACCTTTATTGCTCTCTAACTAATTAATACAGGAAACAAAAAACAAGCTTAATTTTCATGACCTTAATCTAGACCGATCATGTAATCCCACGTTCGAACGAATACGTGTGAAACTTTCATCGCTACATCAAACAAATAAGTAGATACGTAAAAATAAAATAATTCCGTCGTCAAAGCAGCCCATTTCACCTGAGCGGCATCTGCGATTTTTCACACGAAACAATAAAAAGTATCTCACGAACTCATTCTACAATTACAGAAACATAATAGTCTCGGAGAATTCAATCTGACACGACAGAATCAGCCTTAAATTCGTCGGACGAAAGGCAGAGTGAGATGGGTCTACTTAAGCTGTTGAAATCCAATACGAGTGAAGGAGACAACTGTGAGATTATGATAATGATAAAAATGCCCGATGAGGGTGGCAGTCCTTACGACCAATTTAAAGATATGTATTTAATGTTCGGAGCGGAGTTTTCGAGGGGAATAAGAGGGATTTGAATTGATAATTGGGGTGCACTCTGTCGCTTCGGTTTTTAGGGATTTTCCTATTCGCGTGCCGAGTGAGAACTTAGTTAGGCTTTTAGCCGGCATGAAGGGTAAGTTTTGGAATTCCGTGTGTACGGGAATTCGGCGTGCCTAGTACACGGTATTTGCTTATGTTTCACATAGGGGAGTGTTTATTTTTTTTTTAGATTTATAGTGCTTTGAGCACTAGTCTAAAATACGTGTGCTTTAGTTACCTAAATTGAAAGGTTTTGCGTACAGCTTTTGATTAAGAAAAAGAATGAAAAAATAGTTATTCGTTGGATTTTTTAAAAGTTTTTTTTCTATTGAAAAGGTTTTAATAAAAGCTTTTAAATAACAAGGTACCTATGAAGTAGTGTAGTAATAGTCCTTTTTAAGGAGCGACAGCCTATTTCACCTCCACAACCCAGCAATAGGCAAGACAAGAGTGTCTATATACCTGGCCTCTGACTACCGTAACGACTGTCGATGACCCAACGACTTTCCGAAGCGCGGAGTAGTCTCGGTGTATAATGGTTGGTAGCCCATTCACAGACTGACTTCTGCAAATGTTACTTACCTAGCCTTGAAGATCGACCCGTGCGCCTGTTTTATTTAGCTACTCAATACTTCTTCAGATGGACAAATCTCAATGTCAAGGTATATCTACCTAAACATAATGGACAAATGTCTATTATTCACAAAAAAAAAACGGGTTGCACTCCGGGAGTGCCGGCAGAAATGAAAACTTGAACTTAACGTCGGTCATTTTTGATATTTTGCGGATATAAAATATGAAATATATTCATTATCGATCAGGTCACTTGTCCTGACGCGATTTCAACACTTTTACCTATCCCAAAAAGTGCACAACGCCGCTAAAGAAGTTTTCACTTCAAAAATGTAGTCAAAAGCTGACTATCAAAATAACGCAAACTTTTTCAATTCCTAACGACAACGAAAGGTCTATGTTACTAGTACCTCACTATGTTACTTCATACAAGTCCACTCCACTCTCTGTTTACTGGGGCATGTACCGAAATCGAACGCATACAGCGGAGTAGGTAGCTACACTGTACATATCTATTATATCCCCCACGTTAATGCGAGCGGGTAATCAGCAGGGAAGCTATAACAATGACGCTTAACGACTTTCATTAGAGACGCGCCATTCACTCCGCGATGCTGCCGCGGATTCTGCGGATAAGGCTCACCACTCGCGCTGCGTCAAAATATCGTTATGAAAGTATGGAGATGGGCTTTTTAGGGTTCCTAGCCAACAAGGAACCTTTATAGTTTCACCATGTCTGTCTGTCCGCGGTTTAGCTCAGAGACGCTTAGCACTAGACAGCTGGAATTTGGTATGGGTATACATATAAATCACGCCAACAAAGTGGAAAATAAAAACCTGAAAACACGTTGTGGCGATGAATTTTGTTTTATCGTCTAAGCCGTGAAGAGGGGTGTCGTTGGATAGGTTTAAAAAATATTGAGGGTGTGCTAAAACCAGTTTTCCATCCAAAGATCTGTTTGCGAAATATTAAGCTTTAAAGTGCTAATTTTTGTTAGAGTCAAGTGGAGTTCCCCCCTCTGCCAGCTAAACAGCGGTTTTTAGAGACGCGAAAAAATTCATGATAGTAGTATACATATAACGATTTTAAAAGGAAAACTATTACAGCTAGGTAGGCTTTACAAGTGAACGAGTACTCGACCCACCTATGAAATGGTACCTAATTCAATTGTTTTGTTGTTATTGAATAAAACTGGTACTTAAAATACGTGGAACTAATGGCACAAAATATTTTGACACTTTAAGGTTGCAATAGTACAATATGTAACTCAACTATCATAATCATATCAGCCAATTGCCATCCACTGCTGAACGTGAGCCTCCCCCAAAGATCGCCAACCATCCCGGTTTTGAGCAGTCCGCATCCATCCGCTGCCAGCCACCTTCTTCAAATCATCGATTCATTGTGCCGCAGGGCGTCCCACACTACGTTTGCCCACACGCGGTCTCAACTCTACCACATGTCTGCTCCATCGACCGTCTGTCCGGTTGCTATAATCACATGGAATTAAATAGTAGCAGCAGTTCCCATATGAAAGAAATGTCGGTTATAAAACTATTTTAAAATTACATGGAAGTAATGGTACATGGCATTCATTTTTTATGTTGCAATAGTTCCATATGGAAATTCTACATGGAATTACTGGGAATAAAGGATTGTGACGTGCACCTACGGAACCCTACACTGCGCGAGCCCCAACACGCACTTGCCCGGGTTTTTTTTTTCATTTTAGTCGTGTGACTGTCAGTGCGAGTTTTTTATTTTTTTGGAGCTATGGAGTTAATGGCTAGGGACCAGTTTCACCATTGAAATTTAATATTAACTGTATCTAAACTTCGTTCAAGGCCATCGGTGTCACTAGTGCTGCGAATGATTGACAATGACACCTCTCCAACTGTTTGAAATTGGAACTAAATACAAAATCATGGACAATACATTGTTTGACAAGACACTAAATCCCCCCTCGTCCAATAAGTTGTAACTGTATGAATAATTTACAACTTAGGTTTTATACGTACTTCAACTTTTGGAAGCCAGTCAAAAGCCGGTTAAATCCGGAAAATATCTATCTTTCATTCTCAAATACGCTCCTTCACTAATTGAATCACTACAAGGAAATATTTGCATGAAAAACGATCAAAGTATAGAAGCATTTCGTATGGCCGAGAATATCAATAAAGATAGAAATCATAGCTTACAGAGGAATCCGATGTGCTCGTTGAATACTTAATGTATTCGCTCTGCGATGAGTAACGGGACGCAGTTGAAATTGTTACTCTCTGTGTTATTGCATCTTTGAGCACAATTAAAGCCGTGTTTGGTAACTGTAATATATAATTTAAAGAAATGAGAATTATAACGTAATTTGAAGAAGAATATTTGAAGAAGATTTGAGGAGATTAATATGACAAATAACACAGACATATCGGATTATTAAGAGGCTGAACACTGGGCTGGTTGGACTCAGGTTGAATACCACAATCCCTGGTCTTATGCACAGGCGTGTTTTGAAAATTACCCCGAAAA
Organism: Mamestra configurata; assembly: GCA_002192655.3. Taxonomy (NCBI): domain Eukaryota; kingdom Metazoa; phylum Arthropoda; class Insecta; order Lepidoptera; family Noctuidae; genus Mamestra; species Mamestra configurata. Next base: position 796,455 of record NDFZ01005476.1, on the reverse strand, counting down.
CAAAAGAAGGTACATTATCGAAGATTGTTAAAATCTTTCGGAAGATGCCGGGGACGACCAGCCGGTCGATTTTGTAAACCTATCGAAGTAAAGGCTTGGGTGAAATGATCACGAGTTGAGCTGTCAATCCATATAATCAAGATGTCACGTGATCATGAAGTGAACTGTCATTCCATCTTGATTATATGGATTGACAGCTCACCTCGAACGGCTGGTCCGAATAAACGACCAGGGGTCCAGATTAGTCCTTGATTGCCAATAGACAAAATGCAAACTAAAAAGGAGGTGTGAAGAAAAAGAAAATATATTGTATCCTACCCAAAACAATTAACCTAAGGCCAGGAAGATTCATGCATGCTTCACCACCGTTTCTCATCAGGTGAGAAAAACACAAGCTAAAGAAAAAATAAAACTTCTCATCTACCATTTTCATACCTTAAAGTCACACATAAGTCATATCACCTTTTAAAAAATCCTCAACACGAAGGTGTTACAGTATACAATTCAAAGCCACAACCAGTGAGTATTATCGATACCCCGTTATTATGGCACCGTATGATTATCACGACAACACCGGCTTGCCTGCAGAAATTGTATAATTTCATAACTTGAACTTAAACTGTAGCTGTAATTTATCATGCTTGGCTATTTCTCGGTTTATTGGCAAGAAATATAAGTTTTATTCATTGTTAAGGACTTGGACTTCATGAAGGTTTTTCCACTCTGTATAGAGCTTTGTTGTTATGAACCTTGCTCGTTTTGTTCTTTTATCTCGCTGCTTTGGTATCGTTAACAATTATGGAATTAAAAATGTACGCACAAAAACGCTGTCTGCTAAGTTTTACAGAAAAACACAGATCGAAAAGGTGTTACCCAGCAATGCACAAATAAATATTTTAAACATACTGTTTTTTTTTTTTAGGGATGGGAAATCATATAATGACTTCTTCTGCTCTGAGTGGAGTGGAAGGGCGTGTCAGACTCTTACTGACTAAAACCCATGTTCCTTCTAAAGCCCTTAACAAAATCCTGTTACTTGAAGGTATTTTATATTAAGTAAAACAACCTACCTAAACGGAATACATTTTTGTGCTAACGTACTAATTGATTCACCACAGTCCTTTCTACGTACCTAACTAAATTTTAAATACCTAAACACGCAGTTCCCCTAAAGCAACACCTCTTCCTTATTCGACTTTTAGTCGCATAACCCTCAATTGCGATGTGAATGTCCCGCCTATACGCGATAACGTTACATTAGCGGCTAACATAACGGTTAATGCTACAGTAATTGTTATTGCCGAAGCCGTTACGGGTGCCGTGGTCGGCTCTACGGCATTTATAGACTTACCCCTGTACTTCAGACTTTTCTTCTATGTATGTACTTAGTACATAGGTAATAATAATGTTAGGGTAATGTAAGTAGGTACTGTATGGACTTTCTTAGCCTAATTAGAGAAGGCTCGTCAACATCAAATAAGAATGCCTTCTATAAAGTGTTACTCTACTAATAGGTATTTGCTTATGCACGTACTAGGTACCTTGGCTTGGCCGTAAAAATAGCCGACATCAACTGGCATAAAACAACAGAGACAAATTTTGATTTGAATAAATTGCTCTCACACTTTCTTCAAGTAGTCTCCCATTTGTTCTATGATTTTGTAGTTTAATTTTCTTGCTTTCTTGTGCAAAAACCCTAATTTTGTCGACTTATTTTACTATTTTTGATTATGTCCTTGATAACCTAAGTAATTTACCAGTGTATTTTAAGGGTTCTCCACCAAAAGGCTAACGGGACCCTATTACTAAGCCTCTGATGTCCGTCCATGTGTCTGGCAGCGGTCTGTATCTCATGAACCTTAATAGGTAGACAGTTGAAATTTTCACTGAGTGTATCTGTTGTAATAAAAAGTGCATAGTTTTGATTCTTCAAATCCGACTCGCACTTGGCCGGTTTCTTTTGGAGACACAATACATCATTAAAAGTAAACAGTCATATTAAGTCAAGAGTGAATTGGTTACTTCTAGGCAAGCGTACTTCATCTTCGACCACATCATCGCTTGCCATCAGATGAGATAGAGGTCAAACGCGTGCCTACCAATAGTAAAAAAAATTGAATGCAAGCGATACTAAAGCACGAACCTAAATTCATTTAATTTTTATATCGCTGCAATTATACCACACGTAATTGAAGGGTTGACAGAAATACTGAATGAACGTAATTCAATGGATGTCGATAAAGAATTTAAAAAGGCCTTTAAAATTTTAGTTTTGACGAGTTGTCATATGTTTTATTTTATTATTAAGCTTCTTCAGTGATTCATGTCTTGATTACTGCTGACATTTAAGTTTACATGAGATACTATTTCTTTTTTCGGCTTATGCTTTACGTACCTACCATGCATTTTTTCGTTTAAAAATGGTCAATCGTCTCCACAAAGTGGATGTGTACCAGAGGATGGACAGCGCCGCCTTTGAAGAGGTGACGAGACGACCTAGATACCTACTGCAAGGCTGGTTAGAGGGAATAAAAGTTGGACGGATTTGGGGGAGATCTTTGCCCAGTAGTAGGAGAGAATGGGCTGAATAAAAAAGTTCCCAACGATATCATTGAATTTTCTAAATCGTATTGGAACCTACTTCGAATATAACCCCCTACCAAGAATTAATTTACTGTTCTATAACTATTATTAGTTTAGTGCAAGTACATGGTTAAAACTATAGTTCTTCACCGCGATTCGCCTACATTAAATTAAATTGAGCAACAGCACCTTCTGTTGGTGCGCGTGTATCCTGGCATGTAATGAAATGACAATCAATGGTGAATTCAAATAAGATTTTACTGCTTAAAATAGAACTGAATGCATGGAACTGTCAAGTTTATTAATCGATTTTAAATTCGAATTAACCCGATATTTCGTTTTAGTAATTTAAATATATGGTTATTTCGGAGACAGAGCGCAAATTTTACGTAAAGCAAGATGATAAAATAAATAGGCACGTATATTTTTTGTTTTTTTAATTTCGAACATAAAAAATAAAAGTAAAGTAATTACTGTAACTCTTAATGATACTGAGTAACGAGATAAATGACGCCAAAACTTAAAAAAAATGTGAAATATGTTCCAATATAATATAATTGCATGGAAGAAATGCGCACTGTCTCCGAAGTAACCCTGTTTAATAATTTTTGAACACAGAAGGTGCTGTTGCTCAATTTAATTTAATGTAAATTAAATTGAGCAACAGCACCTTCTGTGGGGAAAATATCTTCAATCGGTGCTAACAAAATAAAAACTAAATCTTAAAACCTTATTAGACTCCCTATTCAAAAGAACCCTATTATAACCGTCTATCATATAAAATTCTAATACATCCACCACCAAGTTACGCCTAATATAATCTATAAATACAAGATATATTGCAACGAACAAAAACACGATGTTTACTTATGCACAGTTAGTATTTTCAATTAGAACTGAAGACGTACAATTAGCGTGGCAATACAATTGACCAGTGGCTCTAAACCTTGAGTTGACCCGGGACACTTTGATTTATTTGTAACAAAGGACCAGAAATCAAGAAGAAAATTTGACTGTATTAGTCTAAACATAAACTTCAAAATATATTCAAAATTTGTAGCATTCTTTGTAATCAAAAGTAAAGAGAATTGTCATTCAAAACTTACATACAACATTTTGTTAGAATTAAATCACTTTGCATCAACGACATTTTGACCTTTCACGGACTATATTTTGGCCCTTGAGGACCACCAGTGGTCAGCGGGCCATAGTTTGGTAACCACTGCAACGGACAGTCGATGTAATTATCACGGGCAGTGCAAGTAGCAATTAGTTGTACATGTAACGTGTGATTAGTATTACTATTCGACGCCCCAAAGTGTTATGGGGTGCGCGTGTATCCTGGCATGTAATGAAATGTCAATCAATGGTGAATTCAAATAAGATTTTACTGCTTAAAATAGAACTGAATGCATGGAACTGTAAAGTTTATTAATCGATTTTAAATTCGAATTAACCCGATATTTCGTTTTAGTAATTTAAATATATGGTTATTTCGGAGACAGAGCGCAAATTTTACGTAAAGCAAGATGATAAAATAAATAGGCACGTATATTTTTTGTTTTATTTAATTTCGAACATAAAAAATAAAAGTAAAGTAATTACTGTAACTCTTAATGATACTGAGTAACGAGATAAATGACGCCAAAACTTAAAAAAAAATGTGAAATATGTTCCAATATAATATAATTGCATGGAAGAAATGCGCACTGTCTCCGAAGTAACCCTGTTTAATAATTTTTGACTTTAAAATTGTTTGTGAAGTTCCAGCATCGAGGATCGTAACACGATTTCAGGCGTAGCGTAAGCTTCGAATAAAATTGAGTTACAGTATTCAAGCTGTGCTTGCTGAAACAAACCAATTTAATAATCTGTTGACTTCAGAAATTTTTATTGAAAAATTTGGATTGGTTTTTTCTGTGTGGATTTTTTTTCGATACAATGACTTTCCTCTACAAAAGAAGCGCCGGAAAAAAAACCTGAAAAAATCACGTCCACGGAGCATAACCGACAGAAACAAGAGTAAGTTCGGCGCACGGAGCTATTCAGCGCATTTGGGCGGGCACGATCGATAGAAGGCGGGGCTTGGGACGCTGCGTGCTTCATCTGCGCTACCAGCTATAATTGATTGACACAAACGAACTGACGGGCAGACGCAACGTTCAGCTTTTTATTGCAGACCCACTGGATTTAATTTTCCACGCAGACTTTTTAGGGTTAATGCCTAGACAGGTGTGTTTTGTTTTGTTTTTTTTTATTGTTCGTTTGTGGTAATGATTGACTGATGTTTTTTAAATGTTTTAGTTGTGTTTGGGGTTTTATTGTTAAGGAATTTTTGTATCAAATTGGTTTAAGTTGTTTTTTTTTTTTGTTTAAATTAAGTTATTTTTATGAAAATAACAGCACATTCTCTTTACTGTGTCTACTTAAGTAAATCAATTACAACTATTTTCAAGTAAACCCATTTGTGAAATCTTGGTACTTAGAGCTCTACTCAACATATCTAGGTACTTTCTAACTTACCTACTGTTTTAGTTCATTATAATTATATTACAAGTCATAGTAGTTACTTAAGTAAATAATGGAGAACATTAAGTAATAGGTAGGTATTTGTCGCCTTCTAGAAAACCTATTCGAATACCCAGATATGTCTATGTTAGTAGATATTTAGATTTGTTAGTTACAAAAATATTTACTAACAAAAACATAAAAATAAGTACCATCATACCAATTAACCAAGTCAAACCAAAACTAGTTGAATCCTAAGAGAAAACACGTACTATTTCGAGCACTAACATTTCAATGAACATTATCAACATTCGCGAGGATGACACGTCCTACTTTGTTGGGCACAACGTAAGCTGTCACCCCGCCTAGTTGATAACTAGTCTAGCAACTAAATTGTCAATAAATTGTTGGCTACTAAAATCCGATGTCAAACTGCTACTCCACAGAATACTGAAAATGTAATGCTGTGTGTTTTTGAGTGACACTTTTATCGAAACATTGGTGTTTTAGTCCATAGTTAACGCCCATCTGAATGCGACGTGATACGGGACCCTTAGATATTTGTCTAGATATTTTTTTATTATTTTTGTAATTTATTTTTCTGTTCCCTAGTAACAATTATGTGTACTTTAATATGTGTCATACTGTGTTTTTTTTGTTAATAAAGAATTCATATTATTATTATTAGATTTGGCAAAAGCTAAAAAAATGTACGCCAAAGTAATTGATTGTAAAATAAAAGTTTAAAATTGTAAACGTTTTAAAATCTTTGCTATACAGGAAGCACTGGTAAAATCTGACGTCACAAGACAGGTGCGCCATATATTACGTGAAAAGGTAGAAAAAATAACTTTAATAGCGTGTATCTTTTTGATTTTTCTACCGACTTCACTTACTTTTTCGTATATTGTGTTTTTTGTTACATTTTCACAAAGTTTTATATATTAATTTAATGTCAATTTTGGCCAGATTTCAGACGAAAGTAGAGTTTGACAAAAACTCAACTCAACATTCTTATCTCAAAATACACCTTAAAGACACACGTGACTCAAAATATACCAAAAATACCACTAACACACCTGACTCAAAATACACCTAAAATACTACGGACACACGTGACTCAAAATACACCTAAAATACTACTGACACACGTGTGTCAACGTCCAAACGTCCAAACCACCAACACAACATTATGATTTTAACGCACTTTATACAACCACTAAAAAAACAGAAAATAAATATATTAAATCTTTATTACAAACCATACACGACCCGCAAAAAACAAAACATAAAATAATAAAAAAATCCAACACTAACAAAGTCCTAGCTGCATTCCAGTTTAAGTATGTTTTCCAATAACAAACACTGACATTTTATTGCCAAAGTCAACAGGCATATTGATTGGCTTTTAATTATACCACTTAGAAAGATACCACGCATTACAAATGCTGAAAGTGGATGAATCGTCTACAACAGCCTGCAACTGTGAATATTGTTAACTATAATAATCATTCTTAGAAATGAAGCTATTTTAATACGTCAAGGCGGACTTATGAAGCTCCAACAGAATAAATTATTGTTTGCATGTTGCTTAGGTTGTGGCGATATGGCATACGTGGAAGTAGTCAAACCACGTGACTGGCAAATCTTTTGAACATGGCTTGTTACTTATCATAAAATAAAAATGTAACGGATTGCTGTCTGTACATGGAAGATATATGAGACATATTATTGGGACCTTTACCAACGCAAATAGCACCCCAAACAATGATTTTTAGAATTTTTGTCTGTGCGTTTGTGCACGCTAATCTCAGAAACGGCTTATCCGATTTAGATGTGGTTTGGTGTTGGTCACTAATACATTGTGGTAAGCTTCACTTAACATTTAGTGTTTGTTTCATGTCAATCGATTCATAAATAAAAAAGTTTTGCCAATTTAATGAAACACGTCGAACATTTGTTAAACTATCTATATCTATCTTTTCTTTCTCTGTTCAGTGGCATTGACTGAATATTTACTAACTTCATAATCTTAAAATAAAAATGTCTGCCCCAAGTAACTATTCCACGCGGACGAACTCGCGGGCAAAAGCTAGTTGATCTAGTTGAATGACGCAAGAGAAATGATCCGAACGATTATGTTTTGAATCACAATGCGCAATATCTACATCGAATCGCTCATTTGGAGAAACATAGACGTACATTTTTTGTTTACAAAAATGAATCTAATGAGTATTTACGCTAGGAAAAACAAACGCATACCTACATCAATTTCCGTCGACGCTAACGTCGTGGTTGCATTTCTGTTTATTGGTCAAACTTACCTGTGAACTTAAAATCGCTCTCATGGAAAATTTGAAAGTATCAAGCCCAACTTCATAAAAATAAAGCCTATACTTATGACCCTAGAGGGCAGTCGAAGCATATCGGATAAGCAATTGTAAGGGTCAATACACACTACACGGCCTCGACCAAAGCTACTCGTGGCCGTTTACTTGATCACAGCATTTCCGACCAAGATTTGGACGTTCATACTAAAGATTCTTTTTTGTTTTCTTTTTTCAATTTCTTGCAGTTTTACTCTGTCCCAATTTAAAAATGCACACACAGCCTACAAACAGCTAAAATGGCAGCAGACAGGACATATGTTAAGATAAGTAAGGAGAAACGGACTAAGTTAGTAACAGAATGGTATCCAAGAGATAGCAAAAGAAATACAAGTAGACAAAACAAAAGATGGGAAATAATTAAAAAAAAATAGCTGGTACGGTACGGTTCCGTTTAGCAAGAGATAGATAGGGCTACGAGGAAATCTTTTAAGGATGCCTTTGTCGACAGACAAGCTGTTCCATACTAACATCCAGTTGCCGATAATTCAAATGCAAGTTTGAATTATGATTGAATCAAATTAGTTTTAGTAAGTAGGCATTTACTAAACAGCAACAAAGCAATAAATCTCTTACAGACAACCATAAACAATAGACGCAATGACATTCCAGTGTTTTGCTTGGACGCTGCTGCGGCCACTGGCCACGATTATGGCTGTCTAGTGCGCACGGCTCTTTATATCTGACCTTTAAAGCAGAACCGTCAAGTCCGTCCGTCCAAGCTACTGACTGATATCTCCGACATTCAAGGTAACTTGTCGAAAAAATCATAATCTATACTATTGAACACGCTAATCTCTAGAACTACCTGCCGGATTTGGAAAATTATTTTATATATGATAGCTACATTCATTAGGAAGGCTATAGGCTATACGGAAACGGGGAAAAATGCGTTATATGCGCGTACATAATCACGGGCAAAAGCTAGTGAACTCATAAAAGTATTCCCCCGTTTCCACCCCTAACTTTTGTACGCGAATTCGCCACTTATCCATGTGTAACGAATATTATACCTTAACTTTCAGATAAGTTGATTTTCTCATAAAATTTTCCAAACTCAATTCAAAGGACACAGCAACTTTTTTTAAGAGACATTTCCAAGATCAACCCTCTAGCTTGCTCTAGTGGCTCTAGTTTCAAAGATAAATGACTCCATTATTATTTAATATATTACTATAAGTCCATCAGTATAATCAAGGAATAGCTCACACTACTCGACTACCCATAACAGCATACCATCAATTCAAGATTATTCGGAGGTTGATTTAACCAGGTATGGTGCAAGTTACTGGCAAGAAACGGTTCACCTAACTATCGAAGTCAAAGCAAACAAAAATTTAAAAAAAAAACCTTTCTGAGAAGAAAATCCATTCATCAGACACCTAACTCTATTCGAATAAAGTAAACAGCAATCCACAAAACAAATTAATTACTTGACTATACGATAACACAAGCAACTGACCACTTGCCCAACAAAAATCATGACAGATGCGTGCCATCCAAGCCAAGGGGGTTTATAATGGCAGAGATAATTATCAGAGCCATAACTACCTGCAATACACTTGACATAATGTTTCGAGTAGCGGAAGTCGGGGTGAATCCGGCTAGCGGTCACGTGACCACCCGGCGGCCATCTTGTTTAACTACGGACTTCCGGTGCGGGCGCACTGCTTGCTAACATTTGGAAAGGTGCTCTATTGATTCTCTGTTGACTCTTGTTAATTGTCTTTGTTTTTTTTGGCGGCAAGAGTGTCCTAACACAATGCCTTTTGACAGTTGGGAACGGCTGATACACAAACAAAAATTGTCTTAATCGCACGTTTTGTACTTTTGGTATTTTTTTTTCGTAAAATCTGAAAGTAGATATACTAATACTCTTTACTAATATTATGTCAATATCACTTTTGACTCACAGTTAGATGTCATTCATTTTCAGAAAATACTACTTTAATAACCAAACCAAACAAACCAAAATACTCGTATCACAAAAGTCAGAAACTACTCACAAAAGAACTTGTCCTAATACAAGTCCACTCAGTGTCTCCCCAAAACTACAAATCCCATCGACCACTCTAAAATACCGTCACCCTGTAATACCATAAAGCAACAAGAAAATAAACTTAAAAACCGAGAGTTTACAAACATCTAAACTGGTTTAAACCTGACGGAGCGGACGACTCTAGTAACGGATGGAACCGGATTAGGAAACCAAATCTTCTGAAGCTTCTGGCCGAATCGATCCCCAGTCCCGACAGTTATGAAAAGGCGGCGTTTGATAGCAGAAAAAGTAAAAGCCGGTAAGCCTCCTACTGCAAACCTCGGTACGTTTTCAAAGAGAAATATTTTCTTAGATACCGCACAAGTTTTGTGACAACCCTATGTTTGCACTCATCTAAAACAAACTAAACCATCACTCGTAAACTCAAGGCTCAAAGTCGCTTGTATTGGTTTCCTTACAGGTTGACGTAAGCGTGTGATCTTGTATAAGGGGATGTCAAAGCGGGCCTTGTCACCGACTATCAATATCACCCCTAAGTGATGTATGGGGTGGGAAATGCCTTAAATCGATATATTTCGTTCAGGAGCTAGTTAGAAAAGTTTGGACAAGTTTATTGGTTAAATTGACACCCTGTCGACGCGAGTTAAGTCCGTTAAAGGATCTTGAATGATGTGTTAAGATCCTTTTACTTTTCTATATAAATGTTGTATGTAGAGTTTATATCGTGAATTTAGAAGTGGCAGATTAGTCTGGGTAAATACGAAATCAACTCTATGTATTCTCAATATCTTCTTCTATCAGAAGATATTTTATCGCCTCCCATCTTATACTACTACTGACTATTGATTTTGATTACAAATTTTTCATTTGCAATTCAACGGCATAATAATATTCTGCATAAATATTTCAAAGCGAATCAGAATCAACACCAAACAGTTGGCTTACTAACAAATTTAATCTATTGAGCCGTTAATTAACTTTCAATTTCGACACATCAAAACCGCACAACGATATTAATAAAAAATCAACATGTTACACAAACATAGATATCGAATAAACAAATGGTGCTTGCAGAACCATGCTACCACTTCGACCACGATCGACTAGACTTATTAATACGTCCGTCCGGTGCTGTGCGTGGCCGGACATGGACGGGGACAACGGTAGCGGCGGTGACCACGCTCCGCTAATAATCTAGTAGGAACGATATCCGTGGTCAGGACATCATACATATGCCATGGGAGGCGGACATCATATATTCAACGTGTGACCACTGCATTGTGGTGACAGTTACAGAGCTTGATGTCGGAGGCAATAACTAAACTTACATCAGAATATAGTGTATTGTTTTTCTTATATGTCACGGTGAAGTAGTGTTTAAGGCCGAATAAAAACTTCTATTCAAGATGAGTCTATAATATTCTGAAGCAGTTGTGTCATTTATGATAACTATGGGTAATCTTCGTCAACTTTTGCGCAATTTAAGATAGTAGAAATATGGTTTATAATATATTGAACTGAAAAAGTTTTCGTTCACAATGGACGTCTCTAGGCTAAAGTCATTCAATATGCAATGGAGAGTGCTTTGCTCGGAAATTTCTTGCACGACCGAATCTGAAATGGTTACCGACTAGCCATAATGAAGTGGCTGTGAGCAGAGCACAGAGACCACAACGAGACGTCTTTAAGATTCCAATTTCATATAAATCGGTTCAGCCGTTTGCGCGTGAACAAGAAACAAACATACACACACACTCACGAACTTTCGCCTTTATAATATTAGTGTGATTATATAGAGTGATATATTTTTGGCCGCAGTTTGGGCTTTGTGCTCAATGTGGCGTCGAAGTTGAGACTGAGTGTCAACTCGTTGCCTAGGAGCTCGAGCCGATCGGTTACAGGGACAGATGTACCCCGGAAAGTAGGAGTTAGATCGAAACGGCTTCTTTTTGCGGTAAAAGATTTATTAATAAGAAACGTACCATGAGATGATAAGACAAGAGGACCTTATGAACGCTACTAACACTTGATTTAAGTTGTTAAAATTAAGAACGGTTATTTTGGGCAGTCTACCATATCTGGCAAAAAGGCGATATCTGGTGAAAAGTCAAACTACTAAAGCTGGTTCAATCGGAGTCGAAGATAACAGAACACTCAAAGTGAAAGAGGATGCCGACCATATTATTACCATTTGTGACGGGCGGGCGTTTTGGGGGACTGTCTTTATGTAGAACTTTGACGTTCAAAAAGTGCTGGCACTCAGCCTAATTTGAATAAATGACTTTTGATTTTGATTTTGACCTTCTGATTGCAAGTTGTAGTTGTTAGAGGCGTTGCCAAGAGTGGCATCGAACGGATTCATGTAATGACTTCTTTAAATAGTACAATCTTTAGAGTATGTTTATTAAAAATTCAATTATAAAATAAATACCGTTTTAATGGCATTAACATTAACATGGCATCGGGAACAGGGTCCAAGCTAGCTCAAGAGAGAGGAACTTCCTAACAATACGAGCCGTGTCCAGCAGCACCGCTTTCGGAATCTAGCTACCTAACAAGAGCTTCCTACGGTGTTGGTAGAGGCTTGTGGCTATTAGGCCATTGGCTGTCACGACTACCGGTACTATGATCGCTGAATCCACCTCGTGAGCCAAGTCGAAATGCTTTAAATGCTTATCTTTCTCGGTATTCACGAGGTACGAGGTATTCACCATGGCAAAATACGACTCTACTTTCAAAAACTACCCTTATCCTACTCTACATACGAGTATACTTTCTAAAACTTAGGGTAGCTTTACCCTACTTTTTCTATGATAAAATAAAAACCAGTTAGGAATACTTGCGCGTTGCGTCCGATCGCGTGCGCTCTACCGGAAGGTACATCCACAAATCAAGCTCACCACACACGTGCGACTAATTGTCGCGCGGGAAGTGATCCTATCACCTGAAGGGCACTTCAAATGACGCAAGTGTCGGGGGTACTAATATTGTAGTGTTATAATCGCTTTTTTATGATTTTATTGTTTTTCGGCGAAGAATATGTTGGGCACGAAGCGGTAACGTTTGTGAGTATTTTTGGCATTTTAAAAATCTCAAATGTTTTTTTTTTATTTATTTAATCTAAACAACATGAGCGGACTTAATGCAACGAAGCATTCTCTTCCTTCTAACGTTTGGGTTAAAAAGAACTACACTGTGATAGGTGTACTTATAACAAAATAATAAAATATAAAATATAATTTAGTTTCGGAAAAAAATATACAGTTGATGTTTTGTAATAATCTTTCTGATTAAGAGAACTCATAATATTTTTGACGAAGACCAAAGACTGGCTAAGAATGACAGGCTTTTAAGCAGTGTTTTTCTTGCATTAGCCATGTTATCTCTTCACCTCCATTGGTTGACTCGCAGAGAATGCCAAAAGCATCAAGTCCGCCCTTGGTCCTTTGTAATGCAAGACATTTTAGTAAATAAATGGCCCCATACTGTCGGAGTCTTTTTTTTCTAATAACTTAGTAACTTAGGTTCGTAACTCTCGAGCCGAAGGCTTACTTTAAAACCAGCGAATATCAAAGTAGACGGACTCATCATCAACCATTGAGTGAGATAGTGGTTTAATACGACCCCATGAAGCACACAGAATACAGTATCTTAGTACCGGATACCGTCATCTTTTAATGGAACAGTGACAATTGGAATTCCCAAAAAGGTTCAAGTGCGTGTTCGATACTTATTAACACCGTCAAAGCTCCTTTAGTGTAACAAGTAAACTTAAATACAATTATTGCTATCTCTCACTAACTCACACCGTAAGAAAAGGCCAGTGACAGTTAGGAGCTGTCAATAATAGCTGGAGTTAAAGACGTCAAATTGACGTTAAACTGCGGTTTATACCCACGGCAGGAGCTAAAGGAGGAGTACGGAGGACTTATTTACTTTTGTCTCTATTTGATATCTCTCTTTGCAAGAAAGAGATAGCAAAAGCCTTTAAGTTTTGTTGACGGGTTCAGAATTATTGTCAGCTTTTGTTTATTTTAATATTATCCTTGATTCAGCAAAGAGTGCATATACACGAGTATTCCCCTATAAAAGTGTAGTTTTAAATTCATACCAAATATTAATCATTGGCAATGCTCTGAAACAGTGAAAGAAAATGTTGTGAAGAAGCTGTCAAGTTCTGTAATATATAAGTAATTGGAAGAAATGAGGCTCAAGTTGAAGTTTATGGTCCATTAGAAGTTAGTTTGCATCTTGAAAAACAAAAAATATCATTATATTTGTCGATATCGGTGTGTATTACGGCCAATGTATGTCAATAACTTTTATCTTGAGAATACCTAAATATTGCGGTTTAACATATCGATACCAGAAGTATTAATTGACGTTAGGGAATGTACCCAAAATGCATAAATAGCCCTACGGCAATTAACGTAAGGTTCATTTACGCAAAATGCCAAAATGCCTTTACGTTAATTGATATTTCTGGTATCGATTTTCCATCCAAAATCTGTCAAACTGTCCTTTTTATAACTCAAATAAAAGTTATCTGCCTATTAAAAAATCAGCCCTTAGTATAATAATTTGTTAGTCATATCGTAATTGTTAAATACATCATCAATATCGATCCTTCGAGCCGGATTCTCCGAGAACAAATTCCAAATTCCACGTCCCCAGCAGTGGCAACATTACATCCCGATTCCAATTGTGGAAAATACGTAACCAAAGCCATCCATCAACATTTTCCTCGACTTTAACACTTTAATCGAATACATTGTTTCGTAATGTGTTTGTTCTTTAACTCAACAATTCACTCGAATTGTTTGTTTATTTACCGAGGGCTGTACATTTTTAACCTTGAGTAAAGTTGATCGACCTAAAATCGATAGCGCCCATGAGACTGTTGCTACCTGCGAATAAAGCCCGGCTTACACTGCAGTGCCGATATTGAACTCCGATTCCGACAAAAGTAAGGCTGTTTACTAAGAAACGGCAATCACTCGAAATGTTTGTAGTATCTATAGTAATTTCGAAAGTATTGACATGGTTCAGTAGGGTGCCGCTCATTTAATATTAGAATAGTTTCATTTAATATGTTGAGAAGAAACAACGAAATAAACTAATAGTTCAAAGAATCTTTTAAGAAAACCTCTTCCTCTGTTTTGTTCCAACACGTGGCAACGAGAGAGATGCAATACCTATCCAAATGTCAACATTACGTCAAACCTACCAACAGAATAATAATAACAATAAGTTTATTTATCACCAAAATGTAACTGGTACAGTGCACTATTTAATTAACATAATACCATAACTATATACAGCCGCCAGCACAAACAGCACCACCTGTCAAATTATCTTCAAATTATTTTCAACTTGATTTCTGATATTTTTTTTCTTCATTCAAAGTTGATTGGTAAAATTTGATAGTTTCAGGTAGCTTGATGTGCTGGCGACTCTACGATTTTAGTAGATACACTATTTGAGCTCTGTCCATTAAACTAGGTAATAATACCTGTATCTGCGGAGCCAGTGTTTGGCATTTCATCATTAAAGAAGAATATTTTAAAGCCTTTTTCAAAGCTTTGATTTTGATTGGTAAACCATATACATAAGTGTTATGTTGATAAAATCCAACGAAGCGATGGATTGTGTGAATGATGACTAGAAAATGGGTAAAGACTGAGATGAAGGCTGGAAGAAATAGACCAAGTTTTGTTAACACTGAGAAAGTATATATATATATGTACTGTCAGCAATCGCACATACTTTGGCCTAGTTAAAATACTGCAAATTTTGTTAATTTATAAAATGTAGTGCGCAAGTACGTCAGTCTTCGGTTTAATATCGAGCTCGCCCAACATCCAACTTTTTGTAACCCCTTTGTAACATTTTCTATTATTATCTTATTACGTCATTTTAGTGTAATTTCATATTAAATACCTTTTTGAACATTAACATTTATTTTATTAACATTCAAAATTAAGTGTAAAGGCTCATGCCCAAACGTATATGTATGTAGGTATATTTATGTATGATTAAAAATATAGTATTGTAAAATTTGTGCACCGGCTACCACCCCATTGTGATCTCTCTCTCAAAGGTTTGTTTGTGTGGAAAATTCATTTTTGAGTTAAGCTCGCCTTTGTGCTACATGAACATTTTTTTTATATATTTTCACTGTGACAAACAGCAGCAAACGTAGGGTCGAGGTAGACGGGCAGGATATACTCTATGTCGATGAGTATATCTACTTGGGCCAGTTAGTTTCTTTCGAAAACAGGCAAGAGAGGGAAATCGATCGTCGCATTGACAACGTCTGGAAAAGCTACTGGTCCATGAAGACGCTAATGAAGGGCGATCTCCTGATGTCCCTGAAGCGCAAACTCATCGACATGTGTATTCTGCCCGTCCTAACCTACGGTGCTCACCTGGTCACTCACCGAGTCGCAAACGTTCCGCCTTGGGGTATGTCAAAGGGCAATGGAGCGCAGTATTTTAGGTTTAAAAAGAATTGATAGAGTACGGAACACCACGCTGCGCTCCAAAACCGGTATCATTGACGTTGGCAAAAAAGCTGCCAGGCTAAAATGGAACTGGGCGGGTCACACCAGCCGCATGCATAATGACCGCTGGGCAAAAGTCTCCACGCAATGGGTGCCTGAGGATGGACGGCGTCGCCGAAGCCGGCCCAGAAAGTGGTGGCGAGATGACTTGGATGCACACCGCGAAGGCTGGTTCGAGGTGGCGCAAGAAAAGAATGTCTGGAAGGATATGGGGAAGGCCTTTGCCCAGCAGTGGGACACAATAGGTTAAGGAAAAAAAAATTTTTTTTCACTGTGAATGAAAGTGCCGCAATAAGCCATTATGGTGTACAATAAAGAATTAAATTAAAGTTGAAAAAAGCAGGAAGTGTGATATTTTCTTTGAAAAAATTGGCTTCATCAAGTCACCAAACACTAGTCGTGATGGACTCAGACCTGAAAAAGATCCATCTACGAACTTCCTGGACAAAAACGGGATTCTCGAAATATGCCATCCAAAAGATCACCAAAGATCCTAAAGATCACCGTCTAGTCAAAGTGAAGGCTTGGGGGAAGTGAACACGAGATGAGGTGAGTCAATCCATATAATCAAGATGGATTGACAGCTCACCTTGCGATCACTTCACCCAAGCCTTCTCCATGTTTACAGAATCGACCAGCTGATAAGTTTCCGTCAAAAATTCTTTCAACCAATTCAAGCAGCTAATACAATTTGCCACATTCATTTTTACGTTAGTCGAAGTCTCATTCAAGCGAACGAGTATAGTAATAATACGAGTGCCCAACATTCCTAAAATAGAACCCACTACATAAAAATAGGAGAACCTTGACTTGAAATGGACCTACATTGAACTCGTATGAACTCGTGTTGCATCGTAGTATTAAAGACTAGCTTCCGCCGACCTCGACCGACCGTACTTACTTCAAATCTCTAGTTTTATTTAATAATTAATATTGTATATTTCGGTATATATATTTATGTATGATTATATATGATGGTATTGTAAAATTTGTGCATCGGATCCTACCCTCTATTGTGATCTATCACTAAAAGGTTTGCTGGTAGAAAACTCATTTTTGAGTTCAGCTCGCCTACATGAACTATTTTAATCACTATGAATTCATATTAGCTGTTAAGGTGTACAATGAAGAATTCAATTAAAGATGGAAAAAGCTGGTAGTTTGAAATTGTCTTTGAAAAAATTGGCTTCATCAAGTCATCAAAATTATATATTAGTTCATCAGATCAATTCAGTCGTGATGGACTGGGACCTGAAAAAAGATCCATCCTTATTACTTTGAACTTCTTGGACAAAAAACTGGACTCTCGAAAATCATCCAAAAGATCACCAAAGAAAGATCCAAAGATCACCGCCTAGTCCTCGGTTTCTGATAAGTTTCCGTCAAAAATTCTTTCAACCAATTCAAGCAGCTAATACAATTTGCCACATTCATTTTTACCTTAGTCGAATTCTCATTCAATATTTTTAATATATTTATTTTTTTATACATTATATGCGCGTTCTTATTAGAAAAATCTTAGCAACACCATACACACACATTTATCCTTCGAACCATCAAAATACAGCCAAAGTAATATTTTAATTTTCCGAACCCAGTATAGACTTCAGCTCTCACAAAGGTTTGAATCTGCCTGTAACTTAGATACATGTATCAAATTGTACCTTTTTGTGAGAAATAAACTATATTATTATTTTTATTAAATCGCGCCTCCCGCGAACGCAATATGGCAGAAAAAATATAAAGTACGAAGGCGTTCAATTTCATAATAATCTACCGGCAGATAAGTAAAAGGAGCTCATTTTCTTTTAACATATTTAAAGCTAAACTCAAGCAGTACGTCACTAACAACACAAAACTATTACGTTAACGATATATGCTAGTCTTTTTTTTAAGGATGGGAAATCATCAAATGACTTCTTCCGCTCTGGGTGGAGCGGAAGGGCGTGTCAGACTCTAACTGACTAAAATCCATCCATGTTCCATCTAAAGCCCTTTGCGTTCCCGGGCCGCGGTGACTCTTTCGAACAAATTCCGACCTACATCAAGATAATTGTTAGCTACTGCACTACATTGTATTTATTCTCTAATTGAACAATGTATTAGAATAAATAAAGAATCTGTAAACAGTATTCCTTAGACTACCTGCAGTTTTATATTTTCTATTGTCTTCTCTAATTTAAGTACATAAAATATGGTCTTTAAAAGATCGCTTTTAGGGATATGGCCAATTGTGTCACCCGATGTAATGTTTTCTTTTTCTATCTACTGAAACTTAAATGGTGTACCTAATAAAAAGTATTATATTCTATTCATACCCTTATAAACATCCCCTTTTTACACAAAACTTGACTCAT
This sequence comes from Mamestra configurata, assembly GCA_002192655.3. Taxonomy (NCBI): domain Eukaryota; kingdom Metazoa; phylum Arthropoda; class Insecta; order Lepidoptera; family Noctuidae; genus Mamestra; species Mamestra configurata. Next base: position 778,058 of record NDFZ01005476.1, on the reverse strand, counting down.
GACGTTCCTTATTTCTTGATATCACAATAAGTTGACTACTTTATGTGACTAGCTTTTGCCCGTGATTTCGTACGCGGATATCCCGTTTTTTCCGGTTCCCATAAGAATTTCGGGAAATCTTTCGCTTAGTGCTCCCCACACTCCCCAAGGAACTAACATGCCAAATTTCAGCTTTCTACGACCAGCAGTTTCGGCTGTGCATTGTCTGACAGTCACTCAGTCACCCAATAACGAAAGGATTTTATATTAAAATGAGCTATGAGGTTTGTTTTTCCTTAAACTATGTCAAGACTAACTCGAATACGATATTACGATATTTTTTTTTTCGGGGGTTTTTAAATTTTTAAATTTAATTTCATGCTTTTTAAACTTAATTTGCCTGTAATGTACTAAATGCTAAATAAAAAATAATTCGTTAGGTCCTAGGTACCAGTAATCACCACCGACTGACCGGACCGGACCGGACTGGCCTGTTGGTCGAGTGGATAGTGACCCTGACTGCTAAACCGGAGGTCGTGGGTTCGATTCCCACCCAGGACAAATCTTTGTGTGATGAGCATGATCATTTGTTCTGTGTCTGGGTGTAATTTGTCTATAATATGTATGTATTTAGAAATATATTAGTATGTTTATCAGTTGTCTGGTTGCCATAGCACAGGCTATGCCTAGTTTGGGATCGGATGACCGTGTGTGAATTGTCCCAAGATATATTATTATATTATTATTATTAATCACTCCACTTTCCTCATCAATCTAGGGCATTGATCAGATAAAATTAAACAATATTAGTATAGACATACATAACATACCTACATACAAAAAGTTCTCGAACTACAACGTTAAACTTCGTCAAAGTCAAGTGACTTACAAACTCTTAGGAGTGTAGTAAGTGATAACACTTAACAGTATACAGCCTAACCTAAGAGAGTTCAAACTAAGTCATAAGGCTTAGTATGAACTCTCTTAGGACTCAGGCACTTTTTGGAACAGACAGGTACAAAGTTTCCAATTTATTCATTAACATAAGCAGTTCCTACTTATTGTTAATTTTGAATATTAAATGGAATTCACAGCTATTTAAAAACAAAGTAGCTTAGAAGCTGGGAAGAAGAAGTGGCTCAACGAACTACTCAGCAAAACATCTGTCTGTTAAGTTTGAAACTTGAATTTATACAGTAGTATACATGCAAACGTTGTTATTAGCGATAGCGTACATCCGAACCCTCCTGCAAAGTGACAGAAAGAAACAACATTTATAGCTAAAACTATACAATACACAACCAAAATGTATGGTATTGAACACGTGAATATTCGGTAACTCTTGTCAATCCCAATATATTCAGTATTTATAATTAGTTATTTTCGAATATGTTTGCTAAAGGTAACATGGCAAGATGTTTTATACATATAAACTACCTGGATGACCGGGTTGTTTTTTTTTTGGTAAACGTTTTCTTATAATGAAACCTAGCTAGATCGATTTATCGGCCCCTAAACTCCCTGCATACAAAATTTCATGAAAATCGTTGGAGCCGTTTCCGAGATTCAGATATACGAAAGTTGCTCGTTTAAAGTTATTAGATACAAATACAATTCGGACACGCACACTAACATTTTTTATCGGGGCCTTCTTCAATTACATTTTTGTTAATATTGGTTATAGCGTCAATAAAAATACACACTCTGTGAAAATTTCAACTGTCTACTTATTACGGCTCATGAGACCAGCCCGCTGCCCAGACACGCTAAACAGACAGACGAACAGTGGAGGCTTAGCGTTTAATTATATTCTGGGGACTTCATATGTGTGCCGTGTTAAAAATATCGCGCCCTCGGAGCTCGATTCATGCATTAATGAGTAGGTGCCGAACATATGTTATTTATGAAAGGTTCAATTTAGCTACAACTTTAGCCGCCTTCGACGTTTTAGCCACTGCAGACGATCGGCTAATTAACTAATTTTACTAGATTTAGGTACTTCACCGCATACCAATGTTTGTGCTGTAGATTAGTACTAAACTTAGTTGGTAAGTTACGTACGTAAAGATTAAGAAAACTAGCTGCGGCAAGCGGCTCCGTCCGCATGAGTGTCGAAAATTATCCCAAGGGAACATACTACCGGGATATAAACTATCTTAGTCCTTTCCCGGGACTCAAACAATCCCTATACCAAATTTCATCTAAATCGGTCCAGCCGTTTGCGCGTGAAGAAGTAACAAACACACACACTCACAAACTTTCGCCTTTATAATATTAGTGTGATAGTGTGATAAAAAATTCAATTTTAACCTGTGTTAGTTGCTATCGCTAATAAGTATTAGACGGGCAATTCTCATATTTTCCATTGCGTTCGCATTCGTTTGGCAGTCACAAACTGTCAAAATATCTCTAATTTCTTCTGTCCTCATGATCGTACCTAATTAATTCGATATCACCACTTTTGTGTTGCAGTTGACAAATGTCAAAACAACAGTATCCAAGAAACTTAAATTACTTCAGCGAACCTAGCACACTACACAGGTAATCACAACAACACACGCCACAAATCCACTCCACAATAATCTTTAAAGCACAAAACCTAAGTGTATTAACTCTCACACTCAACCAGGCAATAAAAACAAATACAACAACCACTGCAAAATGGACACTGTTTCAGATAATAACAGGGTCTATACTTCAGGGGAAACAGCTGTTGCTGGCAGGCACGCCAAGGGAACTTTCAAAGTAGTAACATACCAATAAAAGTTTGTCCAATCAAGTGGTCGGCTCACGGCAAATAGCAGCGTTATGTGAGTAACCACTCATGACGTGGACGCAGTTGTGGGCAACAAAGTCTACTGGACGATTTACGGCGTACAGACTTATGACTTTTTGATAAAATGATTTTGGGGTATTCGTGACTGTATAACTGTACATTCCTGTATAAAGGCTGTAAGATATATCGTCATTACATTAACAAACGGATTCCATGAATTAGATCACGATTCTTAATTCTCTGAATTCTTTATCGTACACCAAAACTACTTATTAAATACAGTGATAATAAAGTTCATGTACAAAGGCGAGCTTGATGATGGAGCCATCATAGCGGCTAGAAGTGTGACGCGGAGTACGAAGGAACAGGGAATTGGCAGTGCTACAGTGTTCACCCCTCCGGATGTGGTACTCAATGCGTTCTCAAAGATATTATTGAGAAATTAGGCTTGTGCAGGATAGTAAAGAGAAGGGATAAGATATGGGTATATCGTCGACGCCGAATTGGCAGCCACTTCATCCAAAACTCCTACACTTGGTCGTATTTGTGGAGGACAAAAATAAAGCTAATGCACAAGTTCTGCAGCCGCTCAAGTTTGTTTAGGAGTACCTCCGTTGCATCTAGAAAGCAGACATCCGCATAGTTTATGAGCGGTAAAAAAAAGAGATTGAGCAAGACTGGCCTTAGTATGAAATGGTAGGAATTTTTGGAGACGTTTAAGAGACTGGAAAGAGTAGAAGACCCTTTTATTAAACTCACAAATATGAACATCCCATGAGAGGTTAGTGTCAATATGGACTAAGGAAAATGGCAGGCATAGTAGACAATCTCTTTTCCACTTAAATCTGCGCAGGTGGATTAGCTACCAATTAATCGACAGTGTCTTATATCGTAAGCCAAACTAGCCCCAGCAAGGACTGCACGACCCATTCAACAAAAACAACCGAAAATTTTAATTATTAAATTATAGTCATCCACGATGTGAACCCTTCTCCAGAACTCGGCAAACACTCCTAATTGCAGGGTGTGCGTGACCAGCCGTGGGATCCAACATATGCCACCACTAAGCCAACTTTTATTATCACAACTACGCCCGATAATTTGCCACTAGACATGGTATGTGCAATCGATATGACATGCTACGCCCAATTTTTTGTCAAACGCTTTTCATGTGGGTAGAATCGATTAGAAAAACTCAAAGGAAAAATGTTTTCTAAGTAGTCATTTTATTCAGACACCATTTTTCCTTTCCATCAATCAATCTATGCCTTTTATCCTAAACTTTTAAGATTGTTTCCTAAATTATCCTAGTATTTCAATGTTTCTCGGCCTCTTTGCATTGGCGTCGTCTAACGTCTTCCATTGCATCTCTATTCTTCCTTGCGTCAAAAGCGGCAGGAATGAGTCTCCTCGCAAGGTCTTTCTGACCCTTAAAGACTTAAACACCTTAAACGGTCTTGGGTCAGAAGTAATGGGCTGATATGATAGTGAAAAAATTTTGATGTGTCGACCAGAGACAACGAAACATGGCGATCAATACCCAGGTTAAGGAACGATGCCGAGGTCACGCTTTGGGTGAGTTACCTTTGTTTGCCCCCGCCGGCATTCTAGAGCGAGGTGAGTAGTCATTCCTCAAGGCTAGCTGCTAACCTTGCTCTAGATGGACTGCAAGCGATGAGTCGATCGTCATTTCCTTTGGAGTAAGTCGAATTGGAACAACGTCTATCGTAGAGACCAATTCTTCCCTTAGGTTCTTGGGCCATGATAGTAACAGATTCCCTCTTCTTTCCTAACCTATTCTCGTTATTCAATTGCAGAAGGAAACTCAAGGAGGAATCTCCGATTTTCAAATCAGTATTGCAAGTCGGTACTGTTATCCTACTGAAAGATTTCTGGAGATCGAAGAAGAAAAAAAACAACTGACTTCCGAGAAGTTACAGAAGAAAAGTAGAACCTATTAACAATCTTCGTTATGTCTTAAGATTTTTGCAATGTAAGCCGAGTTTAAAAGGCTACGACAAGGACTAAAAGATCCTGAAAAAAGTCGAAACCTTCACTATTCAAATCTTACAGGTTTTCAAGATTTGAAGACTACACACCTTCCTCAGAGGTGCCTCTATGACTTCGGTCACCCAATCAACATAACTAAAGAAATCAATAAAACCAATAAAAAAATCAATCAATAACACCACTAAACAAATCAATCAATGTACACAAACATTTTACAAGTTTCCAATCCTGCTACAAAACCTTGACTCCTACTGTCCATTAAGAATGCTGAAGACCTTTGAACCGAGACATTGCACAATAACAATGCGATGCCGCTTCACAGACACGTGTGTCGACCGAGACCGCTGTACCGCGCCTTAGGGATGTGCTCGGCGAGACGTGGGCGCAATGCAGGCCGATCGCTCCGTCAGTCCACTCACGGCGGAAGGTAGTGTTGAAATAATATGAATATTTTAATAAAAACGTAACTACCTCGTTGTTGCCCGCAACTTCGTTCGCGCTCATCCCCTTTTTCGCGTTCCCGTAGTAATTTGCCGTTCACGTATAGCCTATAGCCTTTCTCATGAATGCGGCAATTTAAACAAACAAACTCTTCAGCTTTATTTTTTTTTGTTTTGTTTGTTTGTTATCAGCGCAACGCCATCTATCGACCAAGTACTAACAAAATATTTGACAGGGGAACACATTATATAAACGTCCATATGAAACGATAACATATTAAAAGTTTCACAAATATTTATTTATTTATTTATAATATAAAAATTTGTTATGCTGTTATTTTCAGGCCCAGGCATTTCATTTTTCTCAATAGATGGCACCAGGTGTCAGTCAGCGCGACGCTTAGTGCTCTATAAAGTTTCTTACGAAACTTAAAATTCAATATCTCTTGATTTTGTGGGTCGATTTTGATGAAATAAACGCTAAATGTTACTCGGGATAAAACTTAATATTTTTAAGTACCTAGTTTTTTAATCCAATCAGCGGTTTTTGCGTGATGCTGCCACAAACAGACAAACAGATAAACAGACAAAAAATTCAAAATTTGCGTTTTTGTGGTCTATGTCTTTTTCCTAATGTATCTCTGTTATTATAATGCAAAAATATTCAATGTACAGACACGGCAAGTCTAGGATTTAATTATATGTATAAATTTATATAAAAGATAGATATTTTATTTGAAGCTATATCTCTGCGCTATTAAATATTGTAAACTGATGTCGTAAGAGCTGTCTGACAGCATCGACAGCGTCAGCAACTCATGTGAATCAATGCTGTTTCCTGTCAGCACCGCGCCTCACCGCAGTCATCGCTGCCTACGGCGCGATACAGCGGTACCGGTCTAATGATAGCAGTTATTTCTGTTCAATGTCGGCGCGATTAGAGCTGGTCGGACTACGGCTATTTTCTTATGCACGTCCGCGCGTCCGAGGTAATTGATTCAGAATGAAATGCAACAAGTCTTTAGCTCTTTTATTCTTGATTGTACACCAAAACAACTTATATTAAACAGTCATAATACCTGAAGTTTATGAACAAAGGCGCGCTTAACTGAAAGTTGAGTTTTCTACCAGCAAACCTTTGGGTGCTAGAGAGAGATCAAAGTCAAAGTCAATTCATTTATTTCAACTAGACCATTAAAAGGCACTTTTGAACGTCAAATCATCAGTATTGAGGATTAGTATTGAGGGTAGGAACCAGTGTGCAAGCTAGAAGCTTATTAGTGTTTTATTTTAGCTTTAGCTATAGTAGGCGCCAGATAAATGTGGAATAAAGTATATTGACCTTTCCCTAATAACTGTTCATAGGTACCTGAACAATTAAATATGAATCGTTTTTCATTATTAGACAATGTTAAGGATCACGAGAGATGATGATTCGGGACAGCTTTGTGTCATTAATTCCGTTATTCAAATTAAAAATGTCAATAATTGTAGGTGGGTCAATGACCGTTATTCCACGATTATCTGGCGCCTACTATAGTAGCTTTTCTTGGAGATTTGGGTACTTACCCATATTTTAAATTATTTTTATTTTAATATGGGTAAGTACCCCCTACATACAATCAATTTTAACAAATTGATTGTATGTAGGGGTTATACGTTCACATTTGTTTCGATTAAAAATGTTACACTCATGTTGACCGGTAAGGTTACTTTAACCTCGGATAAAAACAAGTTTCTTAAGAAGCCATGCATCAAACTTGTTATTATTATGCCATCCAAGTTCCTAAACTCGTAAGTTACACGTATAATTGTTTAGTGGACATCAAAACCTTAAACCAAGACTAATTCAACAGGGAAAGTTATCGGTTATTAAAAACGAAACTACATCACTCACGCTCAAATACATAACTGTACGTAAGTATCGGAGGAAAAGCAAATCATGTTCAACACATAAAGCCCATGGAATTACATAAAGAAATCGGTCAAACCCCGTCCACGCCCTTCAAGGCAAGGAGCCAAACTCGTAAAAATGATAACTCGTAAACACAGTCATAAAGATATGGCGCCCTGCTAATACGCGGGTCGGTCGAGGCGTGATTTCAATATGAATAATTCTAAATATTTTGTTTATTTTAGTTTCGTTTTAACGAGATTTTCATCCCATTTCGTGACTTTCCGCGATTTAAATGTTAAAATATTGAAATCGCGGAAAGTTGTGAGAATCTGATCAATTTAATTTTTTTTTTTCAGTGGTTCTGTTTCATTTTCAGTAATATTCGGTTAGAAATCGTTGGATTTTGCACAAAGTAACTACCATGATTTCAAAGCGTTATTGTTTTTCATATAAAAAAACAAAGTATTTTTAGCAAAGTCTCAGGCCACGTCTGCACGTCTGCACTGCTCGCATGCAAGTTGCATTACATTGAGGACTCTTTTGGGTATTGAGATCAATCGCTCGATCATGCTCCGCAATATAATTAAACTTGTATCCAAGTTCCTTTCAGGTGAAAAAGCGCCATATCAACTGTTCTTGAAAATGAGTATATCTAAACGTTTTTACAATGCTAGTATAATAATATGCTAATTTTATTGAGTAAATTCCAAACGTCTAGCGAACCATCAACTTTCACAGTAACCAAAACCTGTTAAGTTCAAGATGTTAGTATTTTAATAAATGAGAGAACGTCACAGCTATTCTGCCAACTTGAAATTAACTTTGCGCCCCTGGGACTTGTATGAAAGCTATGAATACGGTACGGCATACTCTGAAGCCATTGTTGGAGGTAGTGGCGGCACTTCATGAAGTTGCAACGGAACTTGGTTTCTGCGGCGCCATTGTGGCCTTGTGGGTACTCCAACCTTGTTGGTTTTTGATGGTGAGCGATGACCGTTGAATAGGTGTAATTTCTACTGAAGTTTCGGAGATTAGAATGTTAAGGCTGTGAGCGGACCAGCGGTTATAAAGTGAAATTTCATCTGCGATGACGATTAGGAATAAGTTTTGATAATCGTTTGATTTCGCTGATTGTGTCGCTTTGTCTAAAGCCTCTAGTGTAGACTGTCTTTTGTGAAGGAATGCCTGTAAATGGTTCATTTGATATAAAGGATTTTTTTTAATATAAGTCTTGATCGATTGATGGACGTGGAATGTGTTGCTGAGTTAGACTTTCCCTCTATGATAAGCAGTGATCGGATAATTTTCCCGTGAAAGAATAATATGGACATTCCTTTCTGAATAAATAAGTAATCCCGGGTTCCCGGAATTGAACCATTTTATAAAAACAACTACATATATTTTGTATGCAGACGTTTTAGCAATCTCAGGAATTTTGAAAGATTCCGGGATACTAAAAAGCATGTATACTTTCATGGAAATAAAAGTGAAGTTTAGGTATATTAGCGCCCGACTATCCGATCACTGATGATAACAATATTATAGACAAATTGACGTGAGGAAAGATTTGACTATATGTAGAAGTGAAGGGGAAGACCAAAGATATGCTGGACGGATTGCGCGAGTTATGATATGGCAGAAAGGAAAAATGACAACTTCTAAAGAATAAGTTTGGACGAAGAAGAAATAAGTTCTAGATAAAATGATAAGGGTTGCGAAATTTGTTTGAAAGAGTCACCGCGGCCCTGGAACGTAAAGGGCTTTAGAAGGAACACGGACGGGTTTTAGTTAGTAAGAGTCTGACAGGCCCTTCCGCTCCAACCAGAGCAAAAGAAGTCATTTGATGATCCTTAAAAAAGAAAAAACATAGACAGAAACGTTGAGGAAATATACCTATATATAAATATAGGTACATATTTTGCATAGATCTGCGTTCAGCCAGTGATATTCACTAAACATCCGTACGGGTAAAATGCTCGAATTTAAAACAAAACCAGACAACCACCTTCGTACTGTTATTGTAAAGATGCAAACTCAAACTCAAGTCTTTGATTTCATTTCAAATAAACCTTTTACAGCCACTTTTGAATTGTCAACGTCAGACAGTCAACAAGATCGAGCTGGTTGCACTGAAAGCACTTTTGAAAGTTCACTCGTACTTAAACATGTAGACATGTAGGTATTAAGACTAAATCCTACCTTGTACTACTTCTAATTAAGTGGAGAGTTCAATCTATCCAAGTCCCTCCAAAGATATATTTAGCTACTCTTCAACAAAAAAGTATATTTTTTTTTTTTATTACTTACCGAGGCTCCGCTCGCGTCAATATCGAAAATTATCCCAAGAGAATATATTCCCGGGATAAAAAGTACCTATTCTATCTGTTTTTCCAGACTATAATCTACCTCAGTGCTAAATTTCATCAAGATCCGTTCAGCCGTTCTGACGTAATTGAGTAACAAAATCATCCATTCATCCGAACAACCAAACTTTCGCATTTATAATATTAGTGTATATATGGATAGTACAGAAGAAAAGATTCATAGACAGAGACAGTAATAAATAACTAAAAAGTCTTCAACATTGTCCTCGAAGTCAGTAAGAAAGTTCGTATCTCCAAAATAATCCACACAAAATTGTGCACTACGATATTTGTTGCATATCTTATCTTCACAACAAGTTCAAGAGACCAACTTAAAGCATAAAGCTTCCGAGGAAGTTGAGCATATAAACTATTTTCAATAAAAATAAAACGCAAAACTTAGTTCTCCAGACAAAGTTTAGTCGACCCGTCTGAACGAGGCACAGAAAATTTAAATTATTGGACGTTAATAGCTTTATCATCATCTGCCTAGCTTTTTCCCAACTATATTAGGGTCGGCTACCGGTCAAACCAGTTTCAGCTGAAGACCAGTATTTTACTTGGAGCGACTGCCTATCTCATCTCCAGAACCCAAAAACTGGGTGACACGATACTTCTTGACGAGACTGGTCAGATTTTCTGGCTACTGACAATCTGTATCGGCTGTCAAAGATCTACAAATCCCCAACGGCTTAAAGTGCTTTCGGTATGTCAAATGATCATCGATCCGCCCAGCTGTTACTATTTAGCCACAAGCTCCTCGTTCCTACTAGACGTTAATATTTTTTATGAATTAATAAAATTAAAAATAAGTTAACACCTACACTTAGTTCGTATTTTATGAATATTAAGTACGCTTTAAAAAATTATATGCTATGGTATGGAAAGCCTCCAAACGCCTCCTGCCGGAGGCTCTACGCGGGAGTCGTGCGGTCCATGGCCCTTTATAGGGCCACGGTGTGGGCGATTTCGTTGAAGCGACGACCAGCCTGACACCTGAACGCGTCCCAGAGGGTTATGGCCATCCAGCTGACCCAAGGATACCGCACGGTCTCCGGCGGCAACAACTCGCGTTCGCGACAGTAATCCTCACGTCCCGGCCACCGTAGGTGCGGGCCTGCGGTCGGCGCGCGTTGTGTTTCACGCGCGCCTCAAAGTGTGTGGCTCAAAGGCGCTGGCCCTAGCAGACCCCGTGTCAGCATTGTACACGGGGTCCGCTAGGGCCAGCGCCTGCCAGGGTTGTGGAATTTGTTTGAATGAGTCACCGCGGCCAATGAACGCAAAGTGCATTTGGAGGAACACGGATGGGTTTTAGTCAGTAATAGTCTGACACTCCCTCCCGCTCCGCCTGAGCGGAAGAAGTCATTTGATGATTTCCCATCCTTAAAAAATAATGGTATGGAAATAAAGTTAAATGTTACGATATTTTGTTTGCATAAAATGGTGACATAAATAAATGGAGACTCTAACCTATCCGTGTCAGAGAAACTTAAGATCCCTGTGCTCTGTATTCCGCTACTTGGCAAGGCAAGAAAATCCGATAAATTGTAGATCCGTACACTGATTGGTCGAAATTGTGAACCGACATAAACTGACATGTAATTTTTCGGAATGACTTCGAGGGATTATAGACTGTCAAATTAAAAAAAAAAGTATTCCGAACGTTCAGTTGACAATTTATCGAGAGTTTACAATCTCTCAAGATATTTTATAATCTTACAGAGGTTGCAACTATCCGGTGAAAATTGGACGTTTTGCAGCTTGAAATACATTATTTTGCGGTTTGAATAAAATTTGTTTTGTTTCTTCAATTATAGCGCATTTTTATTTTATTTCAGGAAATCAGTAACTATAGATAGCTACAGTCATTTGATATGAAACTACTTTAAACATACTTTTGAAACGTGATACTGCCAAAAAAACATACCACAAAGTGTGATAAGATAACTCAACCAAATCGTTAAATTATCTGTTTAGTTTGAGTTATTTTTCCTACTGCTTTTCATTTTTCTGGTTAATTTCGTTGCGGGATCCAAGACAGTTAAACCGGTTCTCCACTCGTCGAACTTCATTGACACGGCGTGTTATTGGTGGTCGCCACTGTTGATCCTGGATCCTTTAAGGAGATGCAGTGATTGAGAATGTGTGGCGGGCTTGTCCCAAAAAACCAAACGGTTTGTAGTTTTATTTATTTTAAAAATACTTGTAAAACTATTTTCTTTTCCGAATTTTGCCTAATTTTTAGTTAGTTAGTTGAATTTAAGTTTTTGTTTTAGTGTATGATTGTACAGTAATAATTAGTTAATAAAATTAAATCTTACATTACTTTATAAAAACAGTAAAACGAAAACATATTAACACGATCTACAACGCCTACGGCGTAGCGCTACGCAACGCTACGCTGACAGAGTATGTATGTCCTTCTATGTATCTTCACCGTAATAAGTAAGTTTTATAAGGTAGTTTAGCCTTAGTGAGGAACAAAAATGGCGTTTTCATAGTTTTTGTATATAATATATGCCAAACTGCCATATTGATTATCTGACTAAAGAAATATTCGCTCTAAACGATGGTAACAACCGAACCGAAATCCGTAGCATTAAAAGCAACATACCTCTAAATACATATACTAAATAGGCTAGCAATCTACCATTAGTACGCAATAATTAGTAGCTGTATCATAGATCACTACGCAATAATAAGGCCCGCTAGTCTAATTCAAAGGCTAAACCGGCTGCCGGCCCCAGTCTGTTTGTCGCACGCCGCCATCACATCACTCGGAATCACTAATGAGGGTGAGATCCCATTGGCAGCGGACTGCGTACAACGCCTGGTTTTAAGAGTAGGGAATATCCCTTTTTATTTGCTAAATAAAATACTTATTTGTTTCTAGTAATTAAATATGAAAGATTTTTTAAATATCTTCATCAGCGTTGAAGTTAGAAAGCTTCAAAGTTGACAGAAGAGGAGTTCGACACGAATTCTGACGTAATGCCTTATTTACGCCGGGGCAAAACTGTGCAGCATTGCGGCATGCCACAAGGACGCACAGTGTTGCCCCGGCGTAAATAAAGCTTTATAATATATAAAACTGCTTTTTACATTAAGGTATTTCGGCCTCATATGGGATTTTATTAAAAATCCTCCTCAGTGTTTGCGACTTTTTTAATTATTGTAACATGCGGCCTGATTATACAAAACAATGCTTTTTTTTCTTAGGTATTTCGGTTTTGTATGGGATATTATTAAAATTACTCGTCTATATTTGAGACTCTTCTTCTTACGGCTCTTCTCGACAAATTATTTTGGCATGCCACAATGCCGCAAAGTGTTGCCCCTGCGGGGTAAATAAGACTTTACGTCAGAATTCGTGTCGAACGCCTCTTCTGTCAACGTTGAAGCTTTTTAACTTCATCGCTGAAGAAGATATTTAAAAAATCTTTCATAATTGACTTCTAGAGCAAATAAATATAAGGCTTAAGATCAGTCCATAAATCTGGCACAGAAAACGAAGTTTGTTCTTCATTGGTTCTGTTTTCACTGTTTGTATTCTTTTTTTCAGAAATGGCTTTGATGATAATGTTTTTCTTTCAGACATATATTAAATTTTTATTTTATTAGTTTAATTACTTTATTAAGTATATTTAATTACTTTTAAATTACAAGGCACTGAGTAAAACTGCCTTATAATTCTAAATTTTTGGGTATTCTTAGGTTTTTTTAACGGAAAATAAGTAATGGGTTTTTAAGAGACTGCAAAACTATCTTAATCTATATTAAACATCCGATATATTTGTAACTAAACTAACTAACTAAAGTCTATTGCAAAATCACATTTTAATCAAAACAACACAGTAAGAACATAATATACTTCTTGCAACATTGTTTCCCAGAATTAGCCGAGACGAATTTAAATACACGTTTATTCTACGAAGTTTATAACGTAAAAGAAAATTATACACACTGAATTTAACACGAACAAACAGACGGAGAAAACTGAGAAATAAATGCAAATTGTCCTTACACGAGTAGAAAATGTTTTATTAAAATTTGGAAACACCACAAGTCTTCAGGGATGAAAGCGGGCACGAGATGTCAAAGACTTCTGAACTAACCTTGAAATAAACTTATGTGGGTACTCCTATATAATTACGTTATCTTTTCTGTGTGGGAATTTTGACAAGGTCTCATTTAAATGTTTTGAATCGACTTAAAAAAAGGATGAGTTTCTGTATTCGTGATATATCAATTGAGATGACAGTGTGAGGTGAAAACATTCACAAGTCAATATTTCATATACATATTGATTTAAGTTTCGCTAAAAGAAATACAAATAGCTAGTTACTTTAATTTGAACTTGAACCCCAATGTAGGATTCAAAATTCAAAGCATTTTTTTCTAATAAACCATTTACAGGCACTTTTGAACTGCCAAGGTCGGTCAGTCAAAAACATGCAGCTATTTGCACGTTCGATATCGCAGATCTCTATGGTGAAGAACGTGCAAAACCTCCAAGGACAGGAGAAAGCTCTAATGCAAAGAAAGAGAAAAATAACACTTGGAGTGGTCACGAGCACGACATTGTTTTGTCTGGAGACCAGCTCGTATATCGCTAGAGGTCTTAGTTAATCAATATTTGTCGAAAGATTTTAAACCGGACTTTACCCCAGCTTTGTTGCATTTACTGTGTAAGGTATTACAATGTAGTGTAGGTACCCTAGAGGCATAGAGCGTAAACTTTAAATGTGTGGAAACAAGCACGTGACAATGGAGGAATCTTTTTGTATTTCTAGTTTTAGAAGTACTTCGTTTTGTATTTCCCAAACCTACAAAATATTGGAAATTACGAGTAAATATGAAGATACATATTTTATTTGGAATGTAATCGCTATGACATTTTTTTGTATCCAAACTATTCTCATATATTTGATCCAACAGTAAACATTAAATTAATAGTAGTAAATTAATAGTAAAAATTAATTGCGTATTCCACCCGCTAATCGCTCATCAAGGGTCCGCTAACAGTGACGACCCAAATCATCAATGAATGTAAGTCGGTCTGACACCCGGCTTTGCTATCTAACCGCCCTGACTGATGGCCGTAGCTCATCGCGTCTAGGCAGCCTAATATAGAAACAATTAAATATCTCGTCACATACGCTGGGTTATTTAACGCGTATAAGGCTGGTCACAAACAGTGGGATCCGCGACCGATTGTTGAATTATATAGTCGGCTAATGTACCTGTTTGCCGGTATTAGTGGTAAGTTGTTATTACGTGTGTATTTAGATGGATTCATCGTAGTCATACATTTTGTCTGTTCTTTAATTAATTAATCACGTTATTTTGGGGAGAAAATGTGCATTCATATCACTTTTTTTTAGTTTTTTCCACAACACATTGTTGCCCATAGAGCACGCGCTTAATACGAGTATATATGTCACCGGAAAATTGTAAACGCCATGAGATTGTAAAATATCGCGTGAAATTTCAACTATTTTTTCTTAATAAGACACGGATATATTGGAAACTTTGAATTTCGATGGGATTTGTTGTACACAAAACGATTATTTCATAACACATCGAGAAATTATAAATTAAAAAAGATTTATTACAATCTTACGGAGTCTGCAATATTCCGGTGACAGTTAACACCTACCAGGAAAAGTATACAAAAATAATTTATAAAATAACGCATTCGATTTCTAAGCTTAAAAAAAACGAAGAATAAAACTAAAAACGATATGAATTACGAAATAAATGGTGTATGTACTCCCTCACGATAGCAAAAAAATCCAGAATTGCCAGAAACCGTCAATTTATATGAGTACTCACTGACACGCTTGGTTTTTTCGGAAATTTTGGACATTGCCGTCTCTAGTATTGCCCGGCAAGGCATAGGCTTGTCTTTGCTACACAAAACCCCACTTTGAAAACTTTTCAAACAGTTGACTTACATCAAACGAATGAACACATTAGTTGTTGCAATCGAGGACAACACTAGTCCTACAAATAGTGGCCACGTGTGGAGATTACGCAACACAAAGCTAGTTAAATATTAAAAGTGCAGTTAGGGACAGCGCCAGTTAACCTGTGATTGGCCTCAGTTACTGTTACCACATAATTGAACGTGCTAACTAGATAACACAACGTACCTTTTTAATCTTGACACTTCTGAAAGTGTGGGAGTGGAGTTTTAGAGATTTTGCTTCGTTTCTGTAAGAGTTTATTTTAGAAACTAATCATTATTTATATTTCAATAAATGAGAATGAGCATTTTGGATCGTAAATATCGTATATGGCATGTCATGAAAGGCTTCTAAAACTTCATTTTATTGTATTACATCAACATGTCTAATGACACGTGCAGGGAAAGGCTCATTTTAAATAGAATATCATCTAATTAGATGATGTTTTCATGACAAAAACAACTTGATGCACTGGGTCGAGTCCATTGTCCTTAAAACTGTTAGGACACAGCATCCTCTCTGAAAGAAAGTAGGCGGCTATCAACTACGCGGGGCGAGTAGGTCTTGGCTGATGTCACATGTTTACAATTATTGATACTAGGATATTTTAAACCATGTTTTCTTTCAATACTTTGACTAACATGGAACATATTAGCTAAGATGAGGACACAAGTAAGAATCGAATGTTTGGACAATAGAAATCCAGTCTTAGCAAAGTGTTAACAAAGTTTACATTTGCAATTCTGATTCTGACAAATGTTAGGTACGAATTTATGTCATCAAAGACAAATGGGTCGGTAATTAACTTCTACTAATTGGTTCATTGACTAGGTATGTGATCAAACGCGTTCAGTCAATGCAATTTGATGTGGGGTTGGACAACACATTTATCAAGCAACCAAATCTGCGTAAAAGAACTGAAATTGAATAAATATCAAGTATTTGTATTTTTAAAATCTATTTTATTCATCCACATACGCATGGTTATGTATTAATTAAAAATGAATGATGTACCTCACCAATATTGTGTTATAATTTTTTTCTTCAATCACATACAAGTTTCTGTCGTGTTTGTTGCAAGATCATCTCCATGGAGATCTACACACTTTGGAATTGTGCGAATAACTTCATTTTTCTGACTGACCGACTCTTTGACAATTCAAAAGTGCCTTTATGGTTGAACTGAGATGAGTTTGAGTTACGTACAGTAAAGGGTCAAAATTGCAGTCGCAATCACCCAAATGATGCGTGATTGCTTCTGCACTTTTGACCCATGACTGTGCAAGAGAGTTCAGAAAATTGCGTTTTGTTTTATTACCTAAAACTTTACCTATGTTCGCAATTAACAGTGAACTGGAAGATCAGGGTAACATATACCAGCTTTGATTTATTCATGAGGTTAGACTCCCCCAGTCGTATCGAGACCTAATACGCACTACATATATACATGCAGACTACGCTTTGGGGATTATGCCCGTGACATATTGATACCTATATGTTGTGTCTATGTATTCATTTGTGCTGCAGTTTGACGGATACATTGGGTTTGACAAATTAGCTGTCAGAGAAATTACTTGAACGTGCGCGTTTGTGTTAGGTAGCTGATTTAGTATTTTGTGACTTAAAAACGCTTTGGATTTAGTTTTCCTGTTCATGTTTTTGTTGTGTTTAATGCAGAGTAACTTTTTATCTGAAGTTCCTACATTATTTGTTATTAATTTTTTGTTAATTTAACGTTTGTCAATTGTTTTTCACAGCTGCTCATCTAAAAGGACACAAAGTTTTCGACGTACAGTTTATTAGGAAATATTTATTTAAAATGGAGTTTTATTTTTTTAAATAGTTCATTAATTAAGTTATAGTTTTCATTTCAAATAAACGCGAAGAAAAATGTCAACAATAATATCTACTTTTCACAGTTTCACCATGTAAACAATACAACTACTTTATTTGTCGAAACCTCTCGCGATCGAGTGTGTGAATGTAGTTTGTTTACATTCTCGGAAACTATAAAAAGGAGAGTGTATATAATGTACTTACATATGTGTGTATGTTCGCTTCCATGTTGACCTGAGGATTAAAGAAAAACAAGGTGTATATAGGGCTTGTATACTTGGGGGATGCCTTAGGGGGAGTAAATCTAAGATTGGAAAGCGATTTAATAGAAAGAACTTTATCAGCACGCCTTTAACTTTACGACTTTTATTGTAAAAAGTTGGTTTTAAACATGTATTTATTTTAAATTTTAATTTTAATAATTTTATTTACTTTATTTTATTAATTTATCAGAAATACGAATCCAAGCTTCCTTTATGAGAGTTTATTTATTATGATGGTGTCATCAGCCGACCTGAAGATGGATGATCCTTAAAAATAAGATTCACGTATGGAGTTTCTTGTCCGTTCTTCTCCATAAGAATCTACCTTTGCGAATGGACAGTAGAGTCACTTTATTAATGTAATACTATTATTTTACTGAAGTGTAAATGACGACGTTCAAAAGTGCCGTTTAATGGCCTAATTGAAATAAACGTTTTGACTTTGACTTTGTATTATTTAGAGGTAAGAGTCAATTATGGTAAAAACCCATTGTCACAGGTATAAGTATGTAAAGCAGTGGTTCCCAACCTTTATGTGACCCGGGACATCTTCGATTTCTTTGTTGCTAGCAAACACCAGAAATCAAGAAGAAAATTAAACTTCGTTAATTTAAAATTAACTAATATCACATCGATATTCAAAACTTAGCATACCTATTCTTTGAAATCAAAAGTAAAGAGCTTTGTCATTGAAAACACAACATTTTTGATAGAAATTTAGAATAAGTTTGTTTCAACAACTTTTTGTGGTGAAGTGATTCAAATTTTAAACCTTTCGCGAACCCTATTGTGACCCTTGCGTACTACCAGTGGTCCGATGACCACAGGTTGGGAATCACTGGCGTAAAAAACTGTTTGCCAGTAAGTACAAGGAACGTATTAATGAAAGTACTATGAGGGTTGTCCACGAAAAAAACAAAGTTATATCTGGATTTTATAAATGTATAACTATTGGGTGCTACTGTTTAAGTGACTCTTAACAAGAAGTTAACAGATCTAATATGCCATAACTAAATGGCTGAAAGTGTATTTGCATTAAATATATTTTTATAAAATCTATTTCCACCACATTGTATGCAAATAAACGATATTATTATTTAACCGTCAACCGAATTTAGAAGACTAATATATAAGTTACAGATGTTTTTTCATGTTCCAAATATAGTTTAACCTAAAGTATTAATTAATGTAAATGTCACCGGAAAATTGCAAACTCCATAAGATCGTAAAATATCGCGTGAAATTGTAAACTATTTTTCTTAATAAGACACGGATATATTGGAAACTACTGAATTTGGATGGGATTTATTGTATACAAAACGATTTCTTCAAAATATCGGGAAATTATAGTCTAATAAAGATTTATTACAATCGTACGGAGTCTGATATTTCCGGTGACATAATAAACCAAAACGCATATCCATTTATAGTATAAGCCCTGGCTGGAGGCTTTAATATTATATTAAGGCCACCACAGGCAAGCCCGACTAAGCAGTCGACAACCTTATAGGTTGAACTGCGAGACACGACTCAAAAAAAAAAACCTTTTATATTAAAAAAAAGTCTCGATAACCGGAGGACCGTCAGTCCCCACCCTTACTAAACTCAGTACTGGAGGGGGGTGTGAAACGTTTTTTTTTACTATCGCACCTATTTTAAGACGTAGTCAAATGGCGTGCAATGGAAGAGACCTGCACGCAACTTCATGGGATGCAGGTTAACATAAATATTATACCTACACTGGCGAGTAAAAAATTTAGAACTTAAAATTAAATTTTAAATCTTATTTTTATTTATTGTACACCTACCACAGTGTAGTCTTTATAACCCAAAGGTTGACTGGTAGAGAATGCCTTGATGCATTAAGTCCGCCCATGTACCACTATTGTACATAAAGTTTTAATAAATAAATAAATTTAGAACTTGCACCAGCATCAGGCCGATGTGTCTAACTTAATAGCTTCAATTAAAGAAGAGAAGAGACTCTCTCACTCTCGATTATACGACTCCGACCGATATATCACTTAAATAACAGGTACCTATACCACAAAAAGGACGCCGGTCATCTGCATTGCACCATTGTTGTCCCATCCTAAACTGTACCTCTAAAGTTTAACCTTCAAACAAACTCCGAATACACTTACAAAGGGCTTTTTTAAACCATCAAATAAACACTCATCTATAATTTATAAACGCCTTTCTCAAAAATACTTCCTCATTTAATAAAACCTATAAGGTCTAATTTTATACAACACTTTCCTTCTAACATACCTCAACGAAAGGAAAACACGACTAATAGTTGAAAGGAAACTCGACTTTATAGACAAAAACAATAGCCCACGAAATATAAAGGTCCTGTGTGGTACTATTATAGGACAATAATAGACTTTAGAACGGCCACAGAAAGATGGTTTCAGTTTGTGATGGAAAATATTTGACTTTTGATCCTTTATTCAAAGGTAACTTGGGTAATTTTGTAGAAGTGATAGCTGAATGTTTGTAACTTGTCATTAGTAATTAATTAAATCCAATAACTGATCATATTGTTCTTATCTAACTTCGAATAAGCTCAATAAGTTTCGAGAATACTTTCATCGTGCATATAACGAAGAGTTCGAGTCTTGACTTAAAGACTCGGACTCCAGCAGGGATGCCGGAGTCCGAGTCTTTAAGTCAAGAGTGATTAGGCTATTCCTAGGCAAGCGTCCGCCATCGTCGACCACATCATCCATCGCTTACCATCAGGTGAGATAGTGGTCAAACGCGAGCCTGTCAACTATAAAAAAACCGGCCAAGTGCGAGTTGGACTCGCGCACGAAGAGTTCCGTACCATAATCTATAAAAACGGCAAAAAAATCACGTTTGTTGTGTGGGAGACCTCTTAAATATTTATTTTATTCTGTTTTTTAGTATTTGTACTTATAGCGGCAACAGAAATGCTTCATCTGTGATGAATTTCAACTGTCTAACTATCACGGTTCATGAGATACAGCCTGGTGACAGACGGACAGATGGACAGCGGAGTCTTAATAGCGCATCAAAGTTCAAGACAGGGGGCTGGTGACGTCACGTCGCTAGTAAGAATTGTACTATAGTAGTGACGTCACGCGTGTATTCAGCGCACTGTATCTTCGTCATTTTAAGTTCCCGTGAAAAAAAAAATACGTGTTTTCTGGAAATCTATCTATCGGAGTAATTAGTTTTTTTTTTCTCAGGAAAATATCCTATTCGAATTACGGGTAGACCAGAAAAAGACCCGTACCGGTACACTTCCATGGGATACTTTTCGTCGTTCATGTGAGCGAAACCGCGGGATAAAGCTAGTCTCAGCCAAAGGAAGGCTATTTCAGGACAGAATGCCCTCTTAAAAAACGTTTTTACCTACATAGTGGCTTATGACTCTAATTTTTATTTTCCTTGATATTGAATTCATTAAATAGGTAGAGATGTCAGTCCTCAAAGAGATGTCAGCAAAGAAGACGGGACCCGTTAGGGCCAGAGCCTACCATGGCTTTAGGTCCTCCTAAAGCCATGGTAGGCTCTGGCCCTAACGGGTTCCTACACGGATGGGTTTTAGTCAGTAAGAGTCTGACACGTCCTTCAATTACCCATCCTTATAAAAAAAGGAACCAATGTTTGTTTTGTTGCCTTAAGGAAATGATAAGCGTTAATAGTAGAGTCCGGTACATTAATAAGACACGTTTTGTGTTAATTATATTGGTTTTGATACGACTTCATTAACTAATTCCTTCATTCTCGTAGACAAACCCGTGATTTATTTAAAAAAAAATATGCTCTTGCTCAAATTGTGAACTTGAATAAATAAGTATTTTTCTCTAAACCTTTCAAAGAATTAAGAAAGGCAATTAAAATTTAGTTGCTGACCTGATTTATAACTTTATTTTATTCTGAAACACATTGAATAAGTAAGTAATTAATTTTAGTTCTACTCATTTTAGATCTTAATGATAGTGTCGTTTAGAGTATTTAAATTATTTATGTATGGTAAGCGCCAGATAAATTTGCAATAAAGTTTATTGCCCTTTCCTTCGATTCTCTGCGAAATTATGAATCATTTTTCATTACTAGAAAAAGTGAAGGATCACGTTAGAATTAGATTCAGGATAGCTTTATGTATTTTTTTCTGTTTTCGGAATTAAGTATGTCAATAAATGTATACGGGTCAATGACCGATATTAAACGTTTATCTGGTGTCGACCATAAAGGTACAATTCCGTGCATCGCGGCCGATCACAGCCACGCGCGTTTGTCGCGTGCGACAATTAAGTCGGAGCAAGAGAATGTATGGCGGCCGACCGCAGCCGCGCGCGTTGTCGCCTGCAGATGTCACACGCGGCTGATGCGACAATCAGAGTATGAAAATTTATGGCACCGCTTCCGAAGTCGGCCGCGCGCATCCGTCCTCGACCTCGGAAACGGCGCCATACATTCTCATACTCTGACTATTGTCGCACGCGACAAACGCGCGGCTACGATCGGCTGCGAAGCACGGAATTGCACCTTAAACCCAAAACAAAAAACTGCTAAACTTAAGCTTCTCAATTTCCTACAAAACCCTTCACAAAATCTTATTTGCAGTCCTTTTTAAAACCCCGAACGAACCTTAAATTGCCTAGTTAAGCCAATTTCGACAGTCAATAGCCTTAGTGGCTATTGACTGTCGAAATTGGCTTAACTAGGTTGACTTTCAAACCTCAGCACGGGTGGTGAAATCGATTATGAGAATTATACTCGAGTGAATTAGGTAATTATTAAATCGATTGGGCTACGGTATTAGTAGGTAGATAGGAATGAGGGTGAATGACATGTAGCTGTCTGCCTACTAATGTATACCTACTAATTAATGTTTTCTTAGAATGTCGACTTCATTTGAAAGTGAGCTTGAACACTTCTACTTAACCGTGCTCCAATTTCGATTAAGGTGAGATTATGGTCAAACGCGAGCCGTCAATAATAAAAAAGACTTTCACGTATGAGACATTTTTAGGGTTCCGTAGTCAACAGGAACAGGAACCCTTATAGTTTCGCCATGTCCGTTTGTCAGCGGTTTAGCTCGGAGACGCTTAGCACAAAAAAGTTGGAATTGGGTATGATACTTACTTTATACCTACTTATACATAAGTAATTCTTAATCAAGCCGACAAAGTGGTACCTAACATAAAATCTTGAAAAAAAGATTTTTTGTGTAGGTGGAGCCCCCTACACGTAAAGTGGCGATGATTTATTTTTTATAGTCTATCACATGGTCGTTTCAATAGGTTGTGTGCGATAAATATTTTTCCATTCAAAGATCCGTTTGCCAAATACTAAGCTTTAAAGTGCTAATTTTTGTAGTACCTAACCAAAAACCGGATAAAAAATTTTTTTTTTCAAAGTTTAATTTTACCACTTTTTCGGCGTCATTAATATGTATAGGTATACCCATATCAAATTCCAACTTTCTAGTGCTAAGCGTCTCTGAGCTAAACCACGGACAGACAGACAGACGGACATGGCGAAACTATAAGGGTTTCTTGTTGACTACGGAACCTTAAAAAAAAAGTAAAATTGTTTATTAGCGCCAAAAAAAGCAAAATAAAAACGCAACATTATATGCTCAACAGTCAATATTTTTGACTGTAGGTCCATTCCATAAATTGGACCAATTAAACGGATACAGTATAAAAAAAAGTTAATGTTTATTGCTTCATATCGGGCATGCCTCGGGTCAAGGAACTCTCTCTACTCATCCGCGGTAAATGAACGTTGTACTACATAACAATAAAATCGTATAACCTCCTACATACAGACTCACAGCATCCACACAACTAGATACAATAGCTTGTTTACATTTATCTTCTGTGGTGTTTTTTGTTTTATGGGAAATCATCAAATGATTTATCCCGCTCTGGGCGGACCGGGAGGGGGAGTGTCTATCTCTTACTGACTAAAAAGCACCCGTGTTCCTTCAAATGCCCTTTGCGTTCCAGGGCCACGGTAACTCTTTCGAACAATTCCGCAACTCATCATCAAAGGTTACGATTCAATAAGTGCATTTTTTTTATTATAAGCATACCTTCCTTTACGAGCGTAGACGTACATAAGAATAACAATCGGTAGCGTTCCCTCGCCCGCGTTTTGTTTTAAGACGGCCTTCAGAAACGTCAGCCGTCTCTTTCTTCCCCATTGTGAAACGGCTATGCCTGTCTCATGTTACGTCGGTAAACATGAATAAAATAACACTGACTGCCACTATCTGTCTCGCTCTTTTGTGGGGTTTTCGAACAAGTGCGAGAGAGAAATCGACAGTGGGTGAGGGGAGAAATGAAACATGGGAGATTTGTGCGTATAGAAGCTGTATAGTTCTCTCCATGCGAGGATGTTTTATTTGCTTAAAGAGAAACCGTTTGGAAGTGTTAACTTCCATTTAATTTGATACAATTATGTTGTTTATTGGGATGCTGTTGCTAAAAATCCATTACGAATTATGTTTGGGGATTTTAAATGATTTATTAGTGTGGGTGATTTTAGAATGATGCTTTGCAAAATGTTTTAACGGTCGTATGGAATGTTTATGCAAACTTGTGGTGTTTAAAAGGAACATAACATAGCGTCAAATAAACTATTTTCAGGTTTTCTTTTTGACAAAAATTAATGATGTTTTTTTCCAAAAAAAATAATGGATTTCATAATAAGCATAATAATTTATTTATTTAATCAGACAAATAACTGTTAGTCACAAAAACTTTGTTATAGATAGTTCGTAAGATAATTATAAAAAACATACTTACATGTAAAAAACATACAACTCAAAAATTTTAATAGGTATGTGAGATTTAATTTTTATTAAATCTCACATACCTTTTGCTTTGCTTTTTAATCAGCGCGTATAAAAAATTACTTTATTTTTCCTTTTCTGAAATATTTATCTGGAATGCACCTGGTCAATCTTCTGGCGTAAACCTGGTCTGACGCATAAACTTCTATCACCGTGAAGATCTCCATTGAAACAGTTACCTATTGAAAAGCTTCGTGCCGCCATTTTGAATGACTTATTTTTATATTTAAATCTAGATGTTGTCGCTACAAAAATATTTAACTTCGTGTCAAGAGTTACGAACACACGAGGTTACTCTAAGCCGCCGATACGCTTCTTCAGCAAATAACCTGCACCGCGATACAGGAAAAATTGCAGTGCTTTAAAAAAGGCATCTAAAGGGACTTGGCTTTATGGATCATAACCGCAATAAATATTTGGAGACTTTAAGTACTACATGATTGGTATAAATGGAATTAACTAAATTCCACCCAAAAATAAATGACGATCGTATTAAGACATTCCATTCGAAAAAAAAGACGATCAGTCTCTCGCAACTTCACAGTTGATTCAACAATTTCACAATTTCCTGACTTACCCATATTTTAATTAACGCGCATTATAATCTCAATATTGATATTAACACCTTTATTTGAGTGCTGCTACTAAAACGCATATTAAGAACAAACAATTTCTTCAAGACTATCTTAAGCTGTTGCGGGATTTGTTCGAAAGAGTCACCGCGGCCCTGGAACGCAAAGTTTTAGAAGGAACACGGATGGGTTTAGTCAGTAAGATTCTGACACGCCCTTCCACTCCAGCCAGAGCGGAAGAAGTCATTTGATGATTTCCCATCCTTAAAAAAAATACGGTAATTAAAAAAACTAAAAACCCCGACTGCTTTTCTGTGTAATATGAAAATGAAACAACCCTAAAACAAGAAAGTCGTCATACCCGATTGCACTTAACTTAAGAATCGCCAAGTTTCTTAAGTAAAGAGCAGTCGAGATACATTCTAGAAAGTCAGCCGTCTAGTCAGTAGATTGGAGTAATCTGCAATGTTATATCGGTATGTGCTCGCAATTCACTGAGCCTCAATTTCTCAAAACATAACCCTCCTTCTGGCGGCGTCGGGTAAAAGCAAAGATATTTTTGTTTTCAGTTTCTTAGTTTCAATTCAGTTTCTTCACGCAACACAAACAATTATAGGTTTTTTCCTCAAAATTGGCACTTAAAAAAAATCCCTAAAGATCTCTAATCTCGGGTACAGGTACTCATACACGGCAGGCAGCAGACTGCTTTGGACCACTAACAGGCCGCGTCTAGCGTGTCCGGATAAAACCGGACACAATCAGGATAGTAGTTACTGATAACTTATTACTTTTAATTATTGATAATAAAGAAGACAGATTCATTCAAATTTATTGTTGTTTCATTATAATTTAAAAAGATTTTATGGTAAATGAAAAAAACTGGTCTGCCCGGTTTTTCGGTTTTAAGACCTGGCAATCCTAAGCCGCGTCGGACTGTAATGAAGACCCATGCCATCATATTCATGGCGCCTATTGATAATAATAGACCAAACAAAATAAAAAAAGATTAGTTCTAAGTTTAAATCAATTCATTTCCTACACACAAAGTACTTTACAAAACAAAATTCTGTTCTGAGTTAATACATAAGAAAAAAATACGTCATAAGGGATATTCACGGAACAGGTGTACAAACACGAAAGGCAGCAGAGCTATGGAACAATAACACCCCGCGCCTGACCATAATGGTGAATCAATTTTGCGTCAGCACCAGTCACGCTACATCATGCCAAGCCGTGCCGTCACATTAATGCTCGAATCGATTTTAACTTAACTGTTTACCCGATTTTCGTAGTTACTGATTTTTACTACGTGGTTATTGACTTTGAAGCGATGCCCTTTTTTCTAGGATGGGATATCATCAAATGGCTCCTTCCAGACTCTTATTGAATAAAACCCATCCTCCAAATGCCTTTTGCGTTCCAGGGCCGCGGTGACTGTTTCGAATAATTTCCGCAACCCTGCCAGGCAGCGTTTGCCTAGGAACCTATTTGGTTGGTCAAAAACATGTATTGGTTTTGACAGACATGATCACTATTCACTATGTCAAAAACAGGTTATCACTGAGTGACATTGCCTACATTTGAATCCCGGGAAAAGCACGGTTGTAGTTTTTTTAAAGACAGCATCCAACTCGTAAACTTCAGACATGGTAACAACACCCAATTATCTCTTCTAAATTTCCAAAACCGACTGGAAAATCACAAATACTATTAAATAAAAACCCTCTTTTCTTCAAGCTCGATAATTATGAAGGTAATGCCGGTTAATTGTGGGTCATCCACACAAACAATCCTAGACCTTTAACATCTATGTTTGGTAACTTGCTAATAAAATATCTACAAAAGATACCACTGACTAGGTATACCTAATTGTAATTAAGTAATACCTAATTGCAACTAAGATAAATTGCACCACACACGAATCTAAAATCGGGCCCCAGCCGCAATCAGAGGACCTAATCTTCTAACTTAACAACGTCCGCATTCGAATCTCATTCGCAATCTGTCAATAAGGGCTCAATTTGACAAATGCGAATGTTGTTTAAAAATTACTAGTTTCACATAGACATCTAAAAATAAACTGTCTTGAACTTAAATGACCTCTTACAACAACACTTGAACCAGCAAACATAAATACCAACTTCAGTTGTAATTACTATACCTACCTTAACCGATTATTAGTTCGACACTTCGTCGAACTAAATAAAGAAATATTTCCAATCCAGACACTTAGATACCACGCCAGTCTGCAAATAACATGCGACGAAGAAAATGCGGTAATTATATCCAAGTATAACTGTTGCATTTTTAACTGGCAATAGCGGTCATTCGCCTGCCTCCGTTTATTGACATTCTTGATATCAAAGACCTGCTGAAAAGCTGAGTGTTGTGACCCTCAAACATTTTTACTGAACACAAACGATATACAGGGTTACTCTAATTAATTTTGGCAGTATATTTTATTGATACCTAACTACTAAACTTGTACAAATTATTGTTCAGGTTATTAACATAGGGATCATGACCGCTACTGGCATGCTAAAACGAACCCACTTTACCCTACCCAGGTAGAAACAAAGGCTTATTCCATTGAAATAAAAAGGATATCAAAAGCACTTGCGCCTCACTGTAATTTACTTAATCGTCCACACGCCTTCCTGAATGGCATATGGATTTTACAAAGCGAATGAAGGATTGTTTTACAGCATTTTTCCTGTCACTTCCGTAGCTGCTGTTGAAATTTTAAGCTGATAATGATGGACTTCTGTTCATATTTTGTGAGCTAGAAAGACTGTGCTTTTATATAAACTGTGGACATTAGGGTGTATTCACTTCTTGTTTTTTTCCCTTCATAAACCGCGAGTTGACTCGTTTTCAAATGGCATTTTAACCGTTTATTTGAATGAAATAAACAGATGTAGATTGCAATGTGGGTAATTATTGATTTTTGGTTTCAACTCTAAATGAAAAAAAGCTTTCTAACGCGACATTTATATATCTATTCCGTGCAGATTTTGACGCGCGAATATTTTATTTATCTATAAAAAGGACACAAGTTACGAAAAAGCTTATAATAATGAGTAGAACTGTAAGAATTACCTATAAGCTGTTCCGTGACTTGTTATGGGACCACTAGTATCAAAGTGACCACTTTCGATTGCAAATAAAATGATGCAAATTATTATTTTTTCTATCAACAGGGATATTTTTTTTTTTGGAATTAACTGTCTACTCGCGAATTATAGTTTGACGCAACAATTTGAAATAAACATGTATCGTTGTATCGTCAATTTCTATTCTAAACAACACTCATACGGTATCACCAATTGCTACAGTTAAATAATCAATATAGACTTTGAACATCAACTTGAATATGGCGAGCAAACATTGAACACTTATGTCACAGCTGTGACAAACCTTTTGTTGCGTCTATGATTTTTTTATAATAACTATACAACTTGTAACAGAATAAACGCAATACCTCTTTTAAGGGGTCATTGTACTAAACATTATGAACAACTTTCACTACGGGACCAACACTGTAATCGCGAAAAATTTAAGGTTATCGTATATTTTGTAGAGGTAACAATAAAAGTGTTTTATTTTGGTTAGAAAACCGACAGTAAGACATAAGTATTAAAAAAACCGGCCAAGTGCGAGTCGGACTCGCGCCCAAAGGGTTCCGTACCATTATCTATAAAAACGGCAAAAAATCACGTTTGTTGTATGGGAGCCCCCTTAAATATTTATTTTATTCTGTTTTTTTAGTATTTGTTGTTATAGCGGCAACAGAAATACATCATCTGTGAAAATGTCAACTGTCTAACTATCACGGTTCATGAGATACAGCCGTCTGACAGACGGACAGCGAAGTCTTAGTAATAGGGTCCCGTTTTACTCTTTGGGTACGGAACCCTAAAAATAACGTTGGCCTGTATAAGTATCACTAACGATTTGTCATACGGGACACTAAAAATAAACACAACTACCAACGTTTTACAAAATACACAGCCTATTCGTCAGTGGAAAACCTATTTTTAAAATTGCTTTGAAATTATAAAATTCATCGATTTCCGCAAACCCCGAGGCGTAACGTGGTGGCCATTGAGTAATAATTTAGCTAAAGCTTTAGCAATATCCTAAGGCAACGATTTCATAAAATGGGCTATTTATTTGTTAAGATACCATGTCATTATTGGCAGTGCAGTAAAATTGTAAGACTCAACTAATTTTTATATCTTGTATTATAAAAGTATAGTTAAGTCTTTTTTATTCATAACTAGTTTCTTCGTGTTTATGTTTCTTCGCGGGTTATTTATCGTTAGTACTTATTAATTTTATAACACTACGAAACGTAATAACCAGTGATGCCTGATACCTTTTTTTAAAATGTTCTCATATATAGAAGCAAAAAGGTTAATGTAACCAGGATTTTTGTAAATATAATATGTTTTAAAACGTTTCTTTTTTTTTTTTCCGTGGAGTTTCTTGCACGTTCCTCTTCATGTTTTTGACCGACTGACTTTGACAATTCAGAAGTACCTGTTGTCTACTATTATGTTACGTAAGACGTGTCTTTTTTTACTAAAATCAACAGTACTAGGTAATTCCTGGACGCACATTTACTTCATACTGTTTACAGTAGTCCTATGTTATATAAATCAGCCTGTAAAATTATTTACTTCTAGTACTATTACTTAACTACTTTAAAGCAGTAGCTAACTCCTATTATCAAGTAAAAAACCTGATTTAATCTATTAAAATATATTAAATACTATCATTTAATCTTGAAATAGGTCTCGTATAAATAAAATGTTGGCAACGTCACTGGAAAATTTCAAACGCCGTAAGATTGTAAAATATCGCGTGAAATTGTGAACAATTTTTACTTAATAAGACACGGATATATTGGAAACTAATAAATTTGGATGGGATTGATTGAATACAAAACGATTCTTCCATAATATATCGAGAAATTATAATCTAATAAAGATTTATCACAATCTTACGGAGTCTGCGATTTTCCTGTGACAGTTAACACCTACCAGGAAAAGTGTAACAATTTAATTTATAAAATAACGCTTTCGATTTCTAAGCTTAAAAAAACGATTAATAAAACTAAAAACGATATGAATTACGAAATAAATCGTGTATGTACTCCGTCACGATAGCAAAAAAAATCCATTTCACATTTTATCTTTACTTAATAAGAAAACTGTTTCTCGTAAAAGAAATATGCCCGTATGTAGTGGTTCAAAGCTTGCATAACAACATTACAACGACGTTTATTACAGTTTAAAGGATCATGTTGGTTTTAAATATTATAATAATTCCCGTTCGTTTCCCATGCATTGTTATTTAAAGCTTAACTTGAATTTTGTTCAATTAATATTATTTTCTGTTTGAAACTTTAACAGTCAATTTATTAGTTAATAGTTGTGTTAATTTTATTTATTTTGAATTTTGTTTAACAATCTATTTCTCCTGGTATTCATTTATTTTCTTCCACTGCACCGAAATATCGAAGCTTTCGGTTAAAAAAAAAACAACCAATGAGAATACAGTTCGGAAATCAAATGATTACTGAAACTAATTAAAAGGTATCTGAAAGTTATTTCCGGAGCAATTAGCGTCGCGTCAGTTTCCGTATCCCGTCGCCATCCGACACGAACCTGAAAAACTTTATTATATTTTACGCCAATCATAATTTAAAGTGTTCACTTGCATAGTTTTCAAACAATAATAAGTATCAATGACATGACAATCCGTAATGAATAAACGATTAATGAAATAAAAATTGAAGCCCGTTTGTATTTTTGCGGCTTTTTTCAAGTAGCGATGAAACGTATTCAATTATTTAACGAGGATTAAGGTTTTACCTTATTGTAAGTACAATAAGTTTAAAAGCGTCAATAAGAACGTTTTTCGAATTTAAAAACAACTTAACTTGAGAAAAAACGTTTAGTTGAAATGGTTGAATACTATTCGAAGAAAAAGGTTTAAAGCCTCGCCTACATAATGGCGTCGGTCGGCCGTAGGTAGTCTACGGCGCTACGCGGCTACGGCCGTCGCTACGGCCGTCGCTACGGCCGTCGCTACGGCCTACGTCGTCGAGCCGTCGGCCGGTTACCTAACAAGCGCGGTATTACAGTAATTTGTGAAGAAAATTGTAGCTCATTATTGAAATTGTAGGTACAACCGCCGCAAATCGGTGAACGTTACTGAAACTATTCTAATCATTAGACTAATGCCTCGAATTTTTGAGTATTTGTGAGAAACAGATCGAAAATAAAACGTCTTGATAAATGTTACTGAGAATAGCTGCCTCTTCTGTTTAGTTGAAACAAGCTAGACTATTAAAACAGCAAACATTTTTATTAGTAAGTGGTCCGCCGCCGTCGGCAAAGATAAAAAAAACGACTTCACATTTTCTTTGAACATAGCGGGTAATTTCAAAGCTCCCTATCATTGTTTAAAAGTAACAGGACAATTGAAAATAAACTGTTTAACGAGGGATGATAATATTAGAGGGTGCTGGTCGCGTTTTATTACTGCCCTCAGTCAAGACGGGGCCGCGGTACAACTCGGAACTTTACGGCAAACCTGTAATAATCTTTAATATTTTTTTCCGGACTTGTTATAGTTCTGTATTTATTTTATTGAAACTTTTACTTCGTTGCAGGCTGTTTTCTGGTGCGCTTTCCCATCGGCAAAGTCAACGAACTTCCACACAAACTTTTGTACCCTATTAAAACCCCTTTAGGGAACAAATTTGCAGAAATGCAACCGAAGTGGTTACGTACGTTTTATAAAGAGCTCCGGTGTTGTTTTAATGCTTCAAGACTTGTTTTGAATATATGTGTAAATGAATAGTATAATTTTATAAATTCGAAAGTTCGTCGTTTTATGCTAGAATACATTAGAAAATGTATTTTATTGTTTTTATTGGTAATTGAAATGCCTACTTCATTAGCAATCGGTATCGTCATTTGTTTCTATTAAATTCATTTACAGGCTCTGCCTAGTTTGGGATCGGATGACCGTGTGTGAGTTGTCCCAAGCTATTATTATTAGCTATTATTATTATTTTTATTTTTAGATGGGTAAGTTCTTATATAACATGACCCACGGATCACGATCTTGTAGTTTAATTCATTGTATATGGTTGACTTTATTTCATTGTTTTCTATCTTTAGATACTTTTATAATGTGAACCACGGTTTAAAATATTGAAGTATTATTCCATTCCCTATATACGGAGAGAACAGCACGACCGATTTAACTGATTACAGATTATTTTTGGTTGTGAAGTAATTGCCTTAACAAGAATTATTTTTAAATAAAATTTCTCACTGACATAAATCAAATACCCACACTTCGTTTAAACAGAACGGTGCTGTCATGTCATGATGAATTTATTGATACAACATTATATTCACTGAAAACTTCACAAGAGTGGACACACGAACAATTTCGCTGAACAACAATCCCCCCATGGAGCTCCATGAAATCGCCACGGCACGCGCTAGCGGGGACACACACATCGCTTGGCAATAATATACCTCTAGACATACATATAAAACGCTGGACAAATTTTAGAACGTCCTGAAAAATCGAGTTTAGACCCTACAGTTTTTTAAAAAAAAGTTTTTAACCGCGGATTTTTTTATTTATTTCTGTCGTAAAAGTTTTACTGTCCGCTCCAAGCGGCCGTGTGTAGACGTCAACAAGCGAGACCTTGTGGCGGCCGGAACTCTAGTTCTAGTAGTAAGTTGTAGTAAAAAGCGAGTACTCACGGACGGGTTGGGCACGCAGCGGCGTGGGTCGGCGCCCCGGTACGTGGGGCTGTACCGCCCCGGGAAGCAGCCCGGGGGGGCCATGAGACCCCCGCCGGACTTCATCTTATCCGGCGAGTACATCGCACATGACCCCCACGGGTCGTCCTCCAATTTCAACACCTTGGAAGGTGAGTGATACTGCCGGTCGAAAATTTTGGCGTTTTTTATCGTACTTTCGGGTGTATAAAGGGCGGCGGTGCCGCGACCGTCCGCTGCGCCGGATACTGACCGACTGAGCACTGCTCCCTGACGTCACGGCCACGCCCTCGCCCTGCTACTATCCGCCCATCGCACCCCCTCCCCCCTCCGCCCGCCTGACGTCTCACGCATGTTTACGTCGCCGGCGGCGGGTTCACGAATTACTGAATTATTTAATTGGTCCATTCACTTCTCCTGCTTGTTACCTTTTCACGCTTCTCTAAAAAGGTTGACGGATGGCTGCGACGATCGACGCGGCTCATTGCGAGACAATCGATGCACCGCGGATGACAGCTGACGAGCGGCAGACTATCATTAAGTGTCGCACGAGCTGCGAGCCGCTAAGTCTAGAGCGTAGCGAGGGAAGCCGCTAACTGTAGGGGTCGGACTTCAGATCCTAAATATTTTTACGAGTAGGTATCCACGCACAGTCGAAACTATTCGGACTAGGAACATTGAAATAATAATTAAATTAAAAATTAAATTTCGCTCAAGGCTTCGTTTTATGACTTTAATTAACTTCATAATAAATTGGCAACAAAGAGGCTCTCTACATAAATTGCCATTCTATAAGCGTTTGCGATTTTCGAAGTGCCTAAAGACAACGTGTCGTAACAGAATGAACGCAATAAGAAAAGGGGTCATTGCACTCATCATACGCGTTGTATAAGAGATTGATCACGTGACATTTCGACAGCGTTTGACAATAGAGATAGCAAAAACGCCTCATTTTCCATACATTTTTGACAGATGCCCAAAAGACTGACGGCATTGCCACGTTATATGGCAATTCTTCCTCTGTCCAAGGTAAAAACCAGTCCTTGGGTCACGCGAAGTGTCAACTAGGCGTTTAGTTAGTTATTTAGATTGCTATATGTTTTTATGTTAAGTATTTTAAAAAGTAAAACATGAAGCTAAACATAGAGGATAAGAATAGCCCTGTAACGTGGCAATGCCGTCAGTCTTTTGGGAACACTTCCAGTCGACAGCGATACCGCTACATTTTAGGATTTACTTTGTTTGGATATTTAATTTGTAAGTTTATATATTAAGTTTAGTATTTTAAATACAAAATGTTTATATTTCCAAGAAAGTAAAAAGATATTATTAAAAAAAAACAATAATTTGTGATGATTTGACAATCGCCTTCCTACCGTTAACAGTATGTCAGTGGAAAGAGGTGAGAAAGTCGGTGTATTATTGTGCTAGTTGATATTTAGTGTTAATTATGAAAATTCAGTTAATTTATGTCCCTAAATTAACTGAAAAATTAACTAAATTAAAAATAAGTTCAATTAAATGAGTAAAATACTAAGGTCAATTTCACCATCTTCTGTCATTTAAGATTTTTGACGGTAGTTATTTTTAAAAAAACAATATTTAAATTGACCCTAATATTTCGCACGCTCGAAATTGGTTCTTACTAAACCCTATATTCTAAGTGATAGTGGACGAAGTTTCTTTCAAAAGGGAGTTTTTTTGGAGGATACTTCCTCCACTTCAATTATACAAGGTGGATACGACGATACGACAATAAATCAAAACACTGGCCATACTAGTTCATACGAATATGTTGTCTGTACCTGTGTACAAATCTGTATTTGATGTCACGAACTGCAACAGACTGCTTGGAATATGTCGTCAAAACAGTAGTCACTATCCTTGACTGGTTCGAGTTTTTTGCCGTTTATTTTTAAATAGCTGCGCCCCGCGGTGTTACCCGCTGTTTATATATATATAAAAGTAGCGTATGTGTTAATCCTGTCAGCTTCCTGCATACCAAACTTTGTCAAAATTGGTCCAGCCGTTTGCGCGTGAAGAAGTAACAAACATGCACACACATTCACAAACTTTCGCCTTTATAATATTAGTGTGATTTCGGTGACAGGATTTATGATAGTTTAAAAATATTCCTATGAACCGGTATTGCTAGTGTTTTTATTTATTGTCGTATAGATATCTCCACATTGTATATGGGTAGAATAATATAAAGGCACACAAGGGAGTAATGCCCTTCTACTATCTTGCACGCTTTCAACAAACCGATTCACACGATCGGAATAAATAGCAACCATAATTATCTGCTGATTCTATACAAATTAAGGCTGCCACTTACAGGTGCGATGTGACAATACGATATCGACCACTTTATTACTAAGTAAGTTTGAAAATTATGTCTTCCCAAGGACAAAGTCCCTGTGTACCTTATGGACTTGTCGACAAGTAAATTGGTTGTCTTTTTCCGACTTCCTAACAAAAAAGCTAGGAATATAACGGACTATCGGATTACAAAGCCTAAACCACTAAGGACGATTAATGTTTTAGTTCCTTAATTCTTTGTTGTATGGACCAAACATCACATGGTGCATAGTAATAAAATCGTTCGACTAGGAGTGACAAGAAAAACCAATCCAGTTGAGGTTAACAGTTTGAAAATCAACTCCCGACATTAAAAGTAACAATGTTATCTGATCGACGCGGGGAAGTCACGGGCATGTATAATAATAAATATAATATTAAAAAATAATATATTATATTAAACTAGCTGACCCACGCAACTTCGTCTGCGTCAATTTTTCTTGAATGCTCGGCTCCTATTGGTCGTAGCGTGATGTTAAATAGTGTATAGCCTTCCTCTAGCTTCATCCTAATAACTGATCGAGTGGTAATTGATCAGATATCGAGCGGGATGAAAAATAATTTAATTACTAAAATGACTATTAAAAAATAGGGGTTGGTGATAGAAGGGTGAAAATTTAGGGTTGTATGTATTTTTTAATGCCACTTTATAAAAAAATAAAACAAAAATTTTGTACAAAAATTAAAAAAATAAATGTTAGGGGTGGACACTGGACAACCCTTATCACTTAGGGGTATGAAAAATAGATAGTAGCCGATTCTCAGACCTACTGAATATTCATATAAAATTTCATAAATATCGGTCAAGCCGTTTCGGAGGAGTATGGTAACTAACATTGTGACACGAGAATTTTATATATAAAATGATGATTATATATAATATTAAATAATAATATAGGCATACACAGTTTTTGATTGGATCGTCCTTTTAGGCACATAGTGCCTGTATTAGGAGAGTCCGCTCTTCCTTAGCAACACGTGTTATATAAAAAGCAAAAATCACACCATTTATATTCATAAACTACATAAATTAAAATTACATTAAATCAAATCAAATGTGTGAGTGAAAGTGTAGGTGTGAGTGAGAGTACAAGAGTGTGAGGAGGGAGTGTATGTGTCAAGGTTTCAGAAGTGTTTCAGTATCATTGTAGGTAAGCGTTAGTATCTATTAGTATTGCATAATCGAGCTGCACGCGACAGGTCAAGCCAATCTTCAGCGCAAACATCATCAGTGCTGAAGGACAGTCCGGCTCGCCACGGACGCCATAATCAATGGTGCTTTGAAGCTTCACGTTTTATTTGCTGATGTGAAAACTACAGTGAGTTTTTATTATGGATTCTAGATAATTATCAAATTTTGGAACAATAAACTCTATATCATAGATGACAAAGTTAAAATTCCATTGCACCCCATACTTTATTTAGGCATTTTTAGAGTTCCGTATCCAAAGGGTAAAACGTGCTTTCCAAGGCATGGGGGTCATACCACCAACTTCAAAATTCCGGGCTGTCATTGAGTAATTCCTATTGAAAGAAAGAAAATCAGTTTATTCTGCCGGAAAAATCTGCTGGAAAAGCCTAATGACACTTTTTGCCCGACCTGGGAATCGAACCCAGGACTCCACGCTCGGCAGTCGCGCTTGCGACCGCGAGACCAACGGAGCAGTCGAATGTACTAAGAGTACAACGTATGTTAAGTAAAAAATAACGTTAACATAACTTCTTTACAAACATAGAACGCGCGCAAAAAACTGCAAACTATATACTTTTCTGTCAGCTCACTATAGTAGGCGCCAGATAAATGTGGAATAAAGTATATTGACCTTTCCCTAATAACTGTTCATAGGTACCTGAACAATTAAATATGAATCGTTTTTCATTATTAGACAATGTTAAGGATCATGAGAGATGATGATTCGGGACAGCTTTGTGTCATTAATTCCGTTTTTCAAATTAAAAATGTCAATAATTGTAGGTGGGTCAATGACCGTT
Organism: Mamestra configurata; assembly: GCA_002192655.3. NCBI lineage: Eukaryota > Metazoa > Arthropoda > Insecta > Lepidoptera > Noctuidae > Mamestra > Mamestra configurata. The sequence goes on along the minus strand of NDFZ01005476.1, from coordinate 740,948 downwards.
ATTCCACGATTATCTGGCGCCTACTATAGCTCAGTCAGCATCTGTGGTGAACTATAAGAGCGAACTAGTTCGCCAAGGAGCCGGGAACTAAGCGCAATACAAGTCGTTAAGGATTGTGAGAAGCCGAGAACTCTGATGCCAGACTTTCCAAGGGGTATCATGTTACACAGTTACTGGGTTGTGAAGGTTAAATAGGCAATCACTTCATGTAAACTACTAGTACTCAGCTGTATCCGAATAGACTTGTAGCCACACCAAAATCCTAGTACTCAGCTGTATCCGGATAGACTTGTAGCCACACGAAAATACTAGTACTCAGCTGTATCCGGTTAAACTTGTAGCCACACCAAAATACTAGTACTCAGCTGTATCCGATAAGACTTGTAGCCACACCAAAATACTAGTACTCAGCTGTATCCGATAAGACTTGTAGCCACATCAAAATAATAGTACTTAGCTGTATCCGGTTAGACTTGCAGCCACACGAAGATACTAGTACTCAGCTGTATCCGATAAGACTTGTAGCCACACCAAAATACTAGTACTCAGCTGTATCCGATAAGACTTGTAGCCACACCAAAATACTAGTACTCAGCTGTATCCGATAAGACTTGTAGCCACACCAAAATACTAGTAGGTACGCAGCTGTATCCGGTTAGACTTGTAGCCACACCAAAATACTAGTAGGTACGCAGCTGTATCCGGTTAGACTTGTAGCCACACCAAAATACTAGTAGGTACGCAGCTGTATCCGGTTAGACTTGTAGCCACACCAAAATACTAGTAGGTACGCAGCTGTATCCGGTTAGACTTGTAGCCGACACCAAAATGGTTGGGAAAAGGTAGAAGAGAATAGAATACTCTTTATTATGTACATCATATAAGTTACAGAAAATATAGATAAAGAAAAACATTACATAGGGTGACACAATGGACGGCCTTATCGCTAAAAGTTATATTTTCAAAACAACACTTGAATGGATTTTAAAGATGTATTATTTAGAAAGCAAACAGATCAAACTCGTAGAAATACCATGAATGTATGTACATAACTATCTTAAAACTATTTACTTAAACTATTTGCATCTACCCTAGGTATGTACATATACAAAAACAAAGTACACTCAGGCGTCAAAGTATTCCTCCGCATCGCTGTCATCCCGAAAACGTACCCAGAAGTGGCAGCATTGCTACGTTGAATGGCAATGCTAATTCTTTGAGCAAAGAACGAGCCGGCCATATTGAGGGCTGCTAAATGCCCCATATTTTAAATAGATAAGGAAAGACAGGAAATGTAGAAAAATTTATTGACCACAAATATTGGCGATTCTCTTCAGTGACAGGCAAAGACGGAATATCGTTGCTTTGCGGCTTACAGCTTCCACCGCAGTCAATTTTAATCGGCTTATGTTCTCGTTCAAGCTCGCTCACTAGTTTACGATAAATATATTTCACCTACACTGTGGACGATTTGCTTCCACTTGAAATAGAATACTGCAAATAGCTTCATGTTTTTGACGGACTGACTTTGACAATTCAAAAGTACCTGATAATGGTTTATTTGAAATAAATGCTTTGACTTTTGACTTTTTTTTTGACTTTTTGAGATTTTATATCATTCACAAATAACTCAACTGTTGAAATTTTTCATCGATAAAAATAAAAAGTTGTATGCTATCCCCTATTTATCCCTTAAGGGGGGTAAACCGCTTCGTAACGTAACGCGTTACGGCGCCAGTCTGTCTGGCTTCCCTTACTCTCACGCATACGGCAGCGGTAGGCAAGCTCTTTCTCTCTCACTCTACCCAACAGCGCTAGTCGTATTTCGGACAGACGCTTCCCATATTAAATAGTTCAACTTAGATTAGTTTAAGTTATCTCTTCTGTCGGGCGTCCCGAGACGCACACGTTTTTTCTATAAAACAAAGTCGCTGTATGCCTCGTGTCTGTTTCTCCGCTTATTTCTTCCAAACCACGCAAAGGAATTTAATACGGGTGTGCATTAATAGAAACAAGAATAAACGAATAAGGTTTGGGTATGGGTGCAGAATGTTCCAGAAGAGCTTGATTATATTTAAGGATGGTGCCCTGTAGCTGCGATACAACGTGTAACAGAATCATTGTACCTACTCATCATCATGACCAACATACTGTTTGAGACCAACAACGAAATCGCGAAAAAATACGACATTTATGTTCGCTTAACTCGACAAAATGAACCGCTGTTTTTTTTTTGTTGACGTTGTAGTAAAGAAGTAATTTCAAAATAAAACGTTTACTTTTTTCAAAAAAGCCGAGCCAGAAATCTACAACAAAGTAAAAAAAAAACACTTTCAAGTAGTCTGTCATCGAATTTTTGATTCAACGCAAAAAAGACGCCACCCGTATTAAGGGGTTATTGTACTCATCATTATGAACAACTTTCACTATGGGACCAACACTAAAATCGCGAAAATCGTCCCCATACATTCATGTGCGCATAACTCGACAAAATGTACTGAACGGCTGATTTATTTTCTTTATTTCGAGTTTGGTCCCATAGTAAAAGTTGTTCATAATGATGAGTACAATGACCCCTTAAGAGGTATTGCGTTTATTCTATTACACGTTGTATAAATACAAATGAATGCCTATTTCCCTTGGTCACGGCGTCACGCGTGAACGGGTGGACCAATATCGCTAATCTTTTATTCTTGTGTTTGTTATTGTCAGGAGAAGGTTCGTAGTCCGGGCGAAGCCGGGGCGGGCCACTAGTAATAATAATAAATAAAAATAAAGTATTTTTATTTCATGCCTTATAAAATATTTACATTAAATTTATTTTTAGTCTAATGTTAGGAAGTGTTTCTAATGTTAGTTATTACTTATGAGTATTACTTTTTATGTTAAGATTTTTATAGAAACCCCTTGATATGGTATAGGCCTCCTCCAATTTCTTCCATTTTCCCCTTCCTTTGCTGTCCGGAGCCTTTCCCCGCCACTGATATTATGTCGACTCTTACCATAATACTCCTTTAATTTAAACCCATACCTTAAGCATGCAATTATCCTTATGTACGAAACTGACAATCGAGTCACCTACTGCAGTTCCCACACTGCACTTCAAGTGTCAGGTCTATATTTAGGTAGGGTAAATATAGATCTTGACACTTGAAGTGAGAATCTGTTAGCCTAATAAGTTTGCGACGCAATAATAGCCTCTGAAGATACCACAGAGTACGAAACATGTTACCATAGAGGCCATTGACAAAACTGTTCGTGGCCACGCCATTGCGCTAAGCACAATAGTCCAAGATCCCAGACATTACTTATTTTCTTAGCAAAAAAATCTGTGGGATATTACCCAAACTAGGTTCCTCCTTGGTTTGTAAAATATATTCTAGATTACACAAAGAACAAAATTGGCCGTCGGCCCAAGCTAGCAGATATGCGTACCATGAAAGTACATGCAAACACTACTCTATCCCACAAAAGTTACTGAGAATATAAGTAATGTCTGGGGTCTCTGGGATCGTGCTCATCGCTGTAAACCACAGAATTGTCACGGGCCGTCAATTACAATGAGCAAACGGTGACACGCACAGACACGCTTGGTTTGTATGGAAAATTATGGCCCGTGACAACCCTGACTGTGGATACAGCAGCCGAAACACGGGTTCTTGACGAGTGACATTCTCTCAGCGGTAGCGTGGCAAAGGCGCCTGTGATAACTGCGGTTGACAAACACTGTCGAATTTTTACGTGATTAATTCCTCATATTTTGGCATTACGAAAATCGCCATGCAAATAAAATGGCACTTAATCTAAAGCCTCTTGTGCTCAGAGCAATGGCGTGGACACGAATATTCTTGGTGTCTAGAGAAGCATTTCGGTGGTCTGTAGGAGAGACGCATAACGTGTCAGGTAAACAAGCTTAGGCGAGTTGTCATGAAGCGCGTATAAAATTAGATTTACTTCACTGTGTCGTGTTGTGTTGTGACGAGGGATGCACCAATCAAACTAATCTAGGCAGCCCTACGTCTTATCAGAACGAGTTTTGGAGCCAATCACCGTCAGAAGGCGCCACGACACGACATAACACACTAATGTAACCCCGGCTTAAGACAGGGGAGGCCGGTCTAGATGAGAGCTCTAGTATATCTTATGTCACTCCGCATGTCTGAATTTCCACCTCAAAGCGAAATTACTATCTATGAACTGAACACTGACGAAAACAATATCAGAGTTTCACTATATTATTACCTTCTGAAATTTAGGTTACCAAACCATGTGAAAAGTTCAGGAGCTTGGAGGTTAAATAAAGCCCAGTGTACTTTCCAATGGTTCGTTATATTTTTATAATACTCAATTCAATAAATTATTAACCAAAACATGTTGAACATTTTATGGCGGGAGAATAATCGCGAAAACCACAGATAAAAATCGCCGGCACATTAAATCAATGCTCATTCACTTCAAGTACTTTTAATTCAACTATATTAAAAATGGAACATCCGAAATTACTACTTAATGCTTGTTCATTTTAAGTCGTTTGATGTAGGTACAGATTTAAAAATAGAATATCGGCAAAATAATAAAAGATAACATGGGAACATATTTCTACAAATCTAGAACTATCATCTGCACTATTTTTATTTTAGTCTGCTTATGTTTGTTAAAATTTCCGGAGGTGCTGATCCGATTGTTGTTTATTTATTTTTTATTGTGTAGGTATTTATTTCTGTTGCCGCTATTACAACCATTATTTACAAAGTACTTAGTATTAAATCTTGTACGATGGTACGGAACTCTTCATGCGCTAGTCCGACTCGCCCTTGGCCGGTTTTTGAAGTGAAAACTTCTTCATGCGCGTTGAGCACTTTTTAGCTAAACACAAATTATGAAACTCGCGTCATCGTCACCAAACGCTTTCGCTACTATCGGCAGTCCCTGAAAGACTGCCCCGCGTGTTTTTTTTTTATTATACCATTTACTTATACCCAGTATAAGCAAATGAAGAACGAATCCAACAATATTAAACATACTCATTATTTGCAGATATTGTTAAAAACTCATTTGGTAATCTATACTATATTATAAATGCGAAAGTTTGGATGTTTGGATGCGTGGATGGATATCTGTTACTCAATCGCGTCAGAACGACTGAATAGATCTTGATGAAAGTTGGCACAGAGGTAGATTATAGTCTAGTATAGCACATATCATATATCCGGAAGTATTGTTGGTCCCTTGGATTAATTTTCTACATTCACGCGGGCGGAGCAGCGGACCTCAGCGTTTAATTTGTAACGGCCTAAAGTCAAATATATCACTTAAACACAAATTCTGCCAAAAACAAGTAGTCATACGTTCATTTCGTATGTGAGTTTGTATGTTTGTAAACGCACCCACGATACAGGAGAAAATTCCTAGAGAGGAACAAAGTTGAAGAAAATAAAATAAAAAAACATACAGACGAATTGAGAACCTCCTCCTTTTGGAAGTCAGTTAAAAAATAATAAATAAATATCATCATTATCATTTCATCTGAAAGAAGCCCGTGGCCCGCCATAGGCCGCTCATAACTTCGTTTTTGAATGGGAAATCATCAAATGAATTGTTCCGCTTTGGGCGAAGCGAGAGGGAGTGCCAGACTCTAACTGACCAAAACCCACCCGCGTTCCTTCTAGAGCCCTTTGCGTTCCAGGGCCGCGATGACTCTTTCGAACAAATTCCGCAACCCTGGCAGTTTATAAGTACTTATTTTAACATTGCCCCAATCATGATACTATCCCATCTTTCTGCTCATCCCATTCGATCACAATGCTCATAATTAGGGCTGCTGCATCGCACGCCCCAGTAATTACGCTCCCACCCGGCAGATGGCGAGAGTTTTAATTTTTCGATTTCGGACCAGCCTGTATAATGCATGATGCTTTTATCGCCACCGCGGCTCCTTCGGGGATTCGTAGGTTCAGACCCGAGAGGTAAGCGGCAGCGATTTGGTATTCAATGGCAACTTCATTACTGACAAAGTGACAGCAATAACGTTTGTGTAGAATTGACAAAGCTTTCAACAGTGACAAAGACATTGAGAAAGCTTTCGACAGTTACGAGCACTGGGCTGTGTTTCACGCTCTCCATCGCTGCCACATCGATTCCCGTTACGTGGATGTGCTGCGGGAACTATATACCTCGGCCACTCTACAGGTCCGCATGCATACCCTATCTAAACCCGTATCGATCAAGCGGGGAGTGAGACAGGGCGACACCATTTCACCAAAACTTTTCACAGCAGTCCTAGAAGATATTGTGAAAAGTATAGATTGGGACTATAGCGGTATTAACGTCAATGGTGCCTACCTGTCTCACTTAAGATTTGCAGATGACCTTGTGGTTTTCGCTGAGAACTTCGATGACCTCCAAAAAATGGTACAAAATCTTTATGATGCTTCTTTTAAGGTGGGTCTTAGAATGAATATGGCCAAGACGAAGGTTATGGCAAACATCTTCAGCGATTCAAATTCTAGTGTTAAAGTTGGGAATGAATCGTTGGAGATGGTGGACCGATATGTTTATCTTGGCCATATCCTTTCATTTGGCAAAGAACATCAACAAACGGAGATATCGAGAAGAATACAGCTTGGATGGGCCGCTTTTAGCAAATTGGATGACATTCTGAAGTCTGCCAAAATTCCACAATGTCTGAAGTCCCGCCTCTATAACCAGTGTGTTTTGCCCACCATGACTTACGGTGCTGAGACATGGACGCTTATACAGGAGGCTGTGTACAGACTGAGAGTTGCACAGAGAGCCATGGAGCGTTCCATGCTTGGCATACGTCTATAAGATCGAGTTCCAAACGTCGAGATCCGAAGACGTATGAAGGTTTTCGACATCGGAAAACGAATTGCGGAACTAAAATGGGGCTGGGCAGGACACCTGGCAAGGCGCGGTGATGATAGGTGGAGTAACACATTGACCGAGTGGCGCCCGAGGACTGGAAGAAGAAGTGTTGGTCGGCCGATGGCGAGATGGGCGGACGAAATTGTTGCCATCGTGGGTAGAACCTGGATGAGGCTGGCACAGCAACGTGGGGATTGGCACAAGAGAAGAGAGGCCTATGCTCAGCAGTGGGCGAAGTCGGGCTGTGGATGATGATGATGATGAGAATTGACAATGCTACTATTTTTTAAGCACCGTTCAGATTCTCATGTCAATCGCAAATTAGTAGAATTGTCTCAATGGACTGCTGTCTGTTAAGAGCAAATTATAAGATAAGAGATAGAGACAGCTGCTAGAGAAGCGATCGCACAGCCAGCTGTGGGCTTTTTCTAGAGTTCTGATTGGTAACAGGATGACGATGCCTGAGCGATGGTAATGGAATATTATTTGACTACTCTTTTTCGTGGCTAAATAATCACAGCCATACGATTCGATCTTCTGACGGGGTCTTATTAAGCACAATTTTTTAATGAAATGAAGTGTTGGAGACTTCTTAATAGGCTAGCCAAAGCAATCATTAGCAAGCAAATAACCTAAACAAGCATTTTCTGGGTTCGCTCGTTCCATCGTAGACTACATCCATTGCGTTCGATCAGGCAAGATCTACTTAGGTCAAGAAGCTCCAAAAAGTGACATTCTACGATTGTCAAAAAGTCCAAAATATAATTATGGGATAAGCCGAATCTAAAGAAATGTCTCGCGATTCATTTTGACAATTAGTGAACCGCTACGCAGTGGTACAGTGGTACATTGGCGGACTAAATCATCACCATATCAGCAGAAAGACATCCACTGCTGGACAAAGGCCTCCCCCAAGTGTCACCACAACAACGGGTCCTGTGCATCTCGCATCCATCGGCTATACGCGACCCTCGCCAGGTCATCGGTCCACCTTGTGGGAGGCCTTCCAACGCTACGTCTTTCGGTACGCAGTCGCCACTCTAGAACTTTTCGGCCCCATCGACCATCTGTTCTGCGAGCAATGTGTCCTGGCCAATGCCACTTCAGTTTGGCGATCCTTCGGGCTATATCGGCAACCTTGATTCTCTTGCCGATATCACCATTCCTGATTCGATCACGCAAGGAAACTCTGAGCATTGCCTTCTCCATTGCCTTTTGGGTGACTTTAAGCCTTCTGATGAGGTCCATTGTGAGCGATCACGTTTCGGTTCCATAAGTCATCACTGGCAACACGCACTGGTCATAGACTTTCGTCTTGAGACACTTTGCCCGTTGGTCTAAAAGTGTTAAGTTAATTGTACGAAACAGCCCAAAAAGTAATTTATAAGTTTAATATCACTCACGTCACGAAATAAGAACTAAAAAAACAACACCAAAAATGTTATGTTTTGTATTGTGTGTCTAAGTTTGTTATAAATTGTTTGTGTCAAATTTTAATTTAAGTGCATATTTAATTTAATTGTGACACTGTTTATGTGATTATAATGTGTATATGTAAATTTACTTTATTGTTGATTGTTTTAATGTGATTCGTTTTTATTGACTTTCAATTTGTATATAATGTATGGACAATGTCTGAAATAAAATGAATTTATTATTATTATTATTTATTATTCTTATTAAAAATCTCGTAGAAAACAAAACAGCAACATAAACAAATTCGCGTCCTCTCTACACTCGGCCCACACTTTCACCATGTACCCTTTTTAGGGTACCACAGATAGGTACACGGAAGCACGGCCGCTACCCGGCCGGTCCGTGCCATACTTAGCCCGCCATTAACTATTCTATCGCGAATTAGACGAGTAATTAAGAGCTTTCTTTATTACTGCTTTGTTCAAATTCCGATTTCCCGGATAGTGGCGCTATTTCTGAATTGAATAGCGTTTAGTGCCAGCTGGAATTGTTTTGGGAGGATGCATCTGGGTGGTTTCGGGGTTTCTGTTTGATACTTGGGCTTGTTTATGCGTTTTGGCTTTTTGGGTTGAATTATAAAGCGAATTTTTCATCACTTTGTCTATAGAGACAAAGTGATGAAAAATTCGCTTTATAATTAAACTAATTTAATTTTTATTAAATACACTAGGTCTTAGAATTGAGCAGTATCTATTACTGCTCAATTCTAAGACCTAGTGTATTTGCTACTTTTTACGTACATTAGTACGTAAGTACGACTTCTCTTAAATGTTATAGTGTACTCATTGTTGAAGAGCCAAGATTATTAAATAACTTGACAGATTGTAAACTCTCGAAAAATTGTCTACTGAACATTTGCAATACTAATTTACGCATCAAAATTTGAAAAAAATCTTACCCCATTATTCAGGGTTGAAATCACGATACTGACGATGCGAATTTTTGACCACTTTGAAAGTGGACGAATTTTTTTTGGGCATTATATATGGGCTAGCCTACCCTTACTGTAGCCTACTGCTCGCGCTTGACGTCATTCAGGTTCCACATGCGATGGCCCAGGATATCGTCTGCCCATCTCGCCGCTGGACGACTACACTTCTTTACTTATTACGTATTTTTTTACATACACTAGGTACATATGTCCGAAAAAACACCACATGTCCAGGTCTGTAAAAGGGTGAGTTGAAGAAATCCCCCCGGGAAACACAAAATACCCTAATTTTATACTCGTACGTATTTTCGACTATTTTGTTGTTTTTCCTTAGATATGTGAGTTGTTGTAGTTTGGCTCAATAAATATGTATAAAGTTTTAAAACTACGCGTTGAGGTCTAAACAGGTATCAAATAAAGCTAACCAAACCGTGCTAACCCGATAAACTAAAACAAAATTGATTGTCTAAAGACATTTTCAATCACTGAAACTTTTGAGAGCTAGAATAACGCTGAGTCAATGAAGCTCGACGAGTCCCGAAGAACTGTCTCGACGCCGCAACGAAAAAATCAGAAATAGAAAGAAAGAATAATATTTATTTAGCACTTCAATTCATCACCATAATTTTGCTGGCTCAACATTTGGCCACTTTCAAGGAATCAGCCACATCGCCTTTTGACTAACTGTGACTAACTATGTAAAGAGGAGCTCGTGGCTAAATAATAACGGCCGCACGGGTCGATCTCCAAGGTTAAGCAACGCTTGCCGAGGTTGGTCTGTGGATGGGTGACCATCTTAACATACGGAGACTCCTCCGTGCCTCGGAAATCACGTTAAGCCGGTGATCCCGGCTGTCATTTGTAGATCTTTGGCAGTCGTTACGGATAGTCAGAAGCCAGATAATCTGACACCAGTCTTGCCAAGGAGTACCGTGTTACCCAGTTAATGGGTTGTGGAGGTCTGGTAGGCAGCCGCTCCACGTAAAATAGTGATATTCAGCTGAATCTGGTTTGACTGGAAGCCGACCCAAATATAGTTGGGAAAAGGCTAGGCTGATGAATGGAGAAGATGCTCATCAACCTGGGTTTGCTAAAAAATATACTGACTTGGAATCGAACCAGCTGCTGATTCAGTTGTTTGTCGGTGAAGTTCTTCAGAAATGCCAGGTGCGTAGTACTCATAAGAAGCGTGCATTTATGATTCTATCAACATTTTTTATCATTTCTGTCTACGAAGGAAATGGCTTGAGTTTATGAGTCTAAAATCTTCTTAAATCCGGAAAGTACAGTTCCCCAGAAAATTGTAAACAGACTGACTATAATTTTTCGGAAAACTGTAGGTACTTTCAACAGTGTGATTTTCTTTTAAACTATTTTCATACAAAAAAGTAGGCATCAACAATACCAATCCGTACTTATTACATAACGGAAAAAAGTTAAAGCAGGAAAGGTTTGAACGAGACGAGCAAGACAGGGGGCTGCGAGGTAGCCGCGGCGGGGCGGGGGTGCAGCTTCCGCAGGATGTGGCGGGGCGCCCCCACTCCCGCCGGAAGCTGCCGAGCCCTTCCGACAAACGCAAAACCCTGTAGGGTCCGCAGAAAAGAGGTTCTGGTTTTTTTGTGGGATATGGAATTGTATGACTGTGTCCCTGACTATACAAAACTCACGGAGCTAAAAAGTCTAAACAATCAAGGTCCAAATATTTTGAGAATCGTTTCCGCACTTTGTTTGTGTTTGTTTAAAACAGGCGAAGAGGATGTAGGTTGATACCTACCTTTATTTAAGGATGGGAAATCATCAAATGACTTCTTTCGCTCTGGATGGAGCGAAAGGGCGTGTCAGACTCTTACTGACTTAAACCCATCCGTGTTCCTTCTAAAGCCCTTTGCGTTTCAGGGCCGCGATGACTCATTCGAACAAATTCCGCAACCTACCGTACCTAGAGTAAGTGAAAGCTAAATTGGAGCTTTGACATTTATATTAAAACATGACACACTATCCAGATGTTGGAAAAATCAAATAATGTGCAAATCAAATTAGAAAACAATGTGAGGTTAATAAAAACATTGTAATTGACACATTATAGATTTTACCATGGTCTGGGATAAAAAAGCTAATACTATACTATTCTCACCCTTCTGTCATCGAATGCATTTTCCAGAGATTCCGTTTACAAACAATTGCACCTCTTCACTATGTTATTTTAGATACACAAACGGACTAAATAAAAATAAGTTTTAATAAATGTACTACCGGTCTCGAACGTTGGCTTTGTGTCAGACGAAAAATTATAGAAATCGATTGCAGCGCCACCTACCGGGTCCAATTGTGAACACAAAAAAAATTCATCAACATCGGTCCAGCCTTTTAAGAGGAGTTCAGTGACATACACACGTATACAAGAAATATAAATATTAAGACTAGCGGTCCCGACAGACGTTGTCCTGTCCGAAAATTAGCTTTGTGTACAACCTAAAATTATATAAATCGAAGATTCTCAATCTTTAAAAAATAACTCATTGTTTATATTTTATAAATTTTACGACAAAACACAAGACACGAAAAAGAACTGGCCCAGAGTAAAACTTTTCTGCCAACGCTACCGACCCGCGCTTGCTCGCATGGACGGGAAAATATGTTATTCGCGTATCCCAATTAAAATCATAATTAACTCCGTATTAAAGCAAGCGCTAATCTCAATTACAGAGCTCGCTGGTTTTACCTGTGTTACGGAGTTACGATGCAATGCAACATTTACACAACTTTACAGGTCACATGACTCACATAGCGGGTTCTAGGCAAAACAACCGGCTCGTGAAAGGGGAACACCTAGCGATTTTCCCAACAATGTTGGCGTCGTCTTCCAATCGAATCAGATCCACATGAACCAGTATTTTACATGGCAAGATCTTACTTCAATAACCTTGTTAATGGGGATAACTATGGCAAGGCTGAGAGACGTCGGTTCAAAGGCATTTATTTTCACAAAGAACAATATTTTTTTATTTGAGATGAGTTTTCTCTTGACTCTATTCTAGGACATAGATGACAGAGACAAAGTCGACGATGGAGTTACAGTTAAATTACAGTTCACTTAAAGAGAAAGTGTGCTGGCGCTGCCGCTGCGGCTGCGGAGAACCTCAAGCGGCGGAAATATAATAACCCCGTTGGTAGTTATATTTTCGAGCCGTTTGGGGTTGAAACTCTCGGGTCGTAGGGTCCGAGTGCTCATAACTTGTTTAAAGATCTGTCCAGACGCTTAGTTGACACTTCGCGTGACCCAAGGGCTGGCGACCTTGGACAAAGGATAAGCATTGCCATACAACGTGGCAATGCTGCCAGCCTTTTGGGTACATTACCAGTGGCCAGCGATGCGGAGGAATTTTTCGACGCCATATTTTAGACTATTTTTAGTTAGTTATTTTTTTTATTTAAGTTAAAATATAGTAATAGTTGGTTGTACATAAATCTATAATAAATTAATTTTAACAAAAGAAAAGGTAAACTTAACTTAATTTACAATAATAACAATATTCAAGTAATCGAACGGAATACCATAGATACATTTCAGCAATACATAAATGAGATTAACGATTTAAAATACAAACATTTTTTAGCTAAACTGCTAATACTCACGCCACCACAATGCCACAATTACAGCTTAGTGCCCCAAAGACTAAAAGTCCGAAGAAGTATTCTTGGATGCGTGAGTCCATCTCCTCGGAAAGATTTGAACTTTGGCGAGAGAAGCTCAAACATTCTGATTATTTCATCGAGCCCTCGGAGAACCTCCCACCTGGGAATGCACTGCCGTGGCCACCCTGGTTGACTCTAAATAGCCGCAGTCTCAGGTCGGTCGCACTAAAGATAACCTCCTCAGGTGGGGGTTCTCGGATGGCTCCGAGCTTCAGTGTGTGTGTGGCGTCGCTCCGCAGTCCATGGCCCACCTTTTGTCTTGCGCCGCATTACGCCCTATCACCTGTACGTGTGAGGACCTTATGGCTGCGTCAGCGAATGGTGTTACCGTTGCTGAGTACTGGGCCAAACATAAAATTTAATGAGTCTATTAAAAATCGACACGCTAAGAAGAAGACTATTATAGATTTTCAGGCTTCTCGACCCGTAAGACTAACAAGAGCCGGAACTAAAAGTTCAAAATTTTGGGGCTATCATGTGGTCAGTCCCAAACATTTTGAACGTTTTTCAATCGTTATCGCTGATTAAATGTCACTTTATCTAAAGTATCTGATCCAAGAAAAAGTTAAAAGTACAAAGAAATTCCAACAACTCACCTACCAATAATAAATTATTTTTGATAGCAATAGATATTTCTCCCAAGGAAAATATAGGACACTTCCCCCTTCGCTATTCACGTGTGTATGTTTTTTGTAAACTTTCTATTCTAAATACATCGAGGGGTAGGTAACAATAAATGGAACACTTCTACTTAATGTCAGCCGTTAGAGCCGGCGACCGGAACGATCCCGGATACGATTCGGATCCGGCACGTGGCCGTAACGATGTCGCCGACACCGCAATTGTGCTACAAAATTGTTTTAAACGATGCATTAATTTTTAGGGGTGACTTTTTCGGTTACGAGTTCGTAGAAATTCTGGTTCTTTAAGAAGTGGTTGTACCTGTGGATATGTTGGAAGCTGCGTTTTTCAATATAATATATAAAACTGTTCCGTTACTGAGAAACTGTCAGACAACGTACAGCCGAAACAACTGGTCATAGAAATCTGAAATTTGGCATGTAGGTTCCTTGGGTAGTGTAGGGGAGTACTAAGAAAGAACTTTCCGAAATTCCTACGGGAACGAGATAAAACGGGATATGCGCGTACGAAGTTGTTGACTTCATACGCGCATATCCTGTTTTTTAGTATTTATGTCACTCCCAACTGGCTGAATCAGCCGGTTAATTGGCTGCCCAGCCATTTCAATGAACTGCGCCGGTTAGTTAGTGGCCTAAATGACGTCCCGGCATTTAATTGAACAGCTAGGCAGTAGGACTAGGACTTGGCTGAAATTTGCTTCCATTTTCTGCCACGGCGCGCCGTAAGCGGAACTGTCAATATGCTGTCGACCAGCTGCATGGTTCCCAACTTAGGGGTTTTTCCCCCAAATTAAGGAGGTTAATAAAAAGGATGGTATTTTGTAGGGAGTTTTTGTTTGAGGTATTTGTAGTCGCTTTTTTATTTACAAGTTTTTCTATTATATTTATTGACCCAGCGACACGTAATGACATCTTAAGCACTAGTAACTGTTGCGGAATTTGTTCAAAACAGTCACCGCAGCCCTGGAACGCAAAGGGCTTTAGAAGGAACACGGATGGGTTTGAGTCAGTAAGAGTCTGACACGCCCTTCCGCTCCACCCAGAGCGGAAGAAGTCATTTCATGATTTGCCATCCTTAAAAAAACCACTAGTAACTAAGAATGCGGAATGCGATAAGGCCGTCAATTGTATGTTTTTTAGTTTTAGATTTTCTGTATGTGTGTTTTATTTGGTGTACAATAAAGTATATACAAATAAATAAATAAACAAATACGGAGGTTAATTAAGAAATAACAACTATCACTAGTTTTAACCATAAAAAAGGATTATGTTTTATGTCGTCTGTGGTTAATACTTTGACTGTGCTAACTGGAAATGAAAAATACATGCCTACATTGGTTTCTTGTTTTTTTTTTAGTTAAATTTAATTTTGCAGTTAGCAGTCGCAGTAGTAATTGAACTGCTGCGACGACCATAATTTTTTGATTGTCAGTCAAAGTCAGTGTTATTTTTTTTTACTTTAGAATTAATAAAGTAAGCAAGAAATTAAGGACGTAAGACAAGGCAACATGGTCAAGAGACTATAGCCTTCCCCAAGGTGAAAAAAAATGTAATTGTAAACCTAAGCAATTTTAACTTGAAATAAGAATACGCAATATTAAATATGCCGTTTTTCATCACATTGATCCCTATTCAATGAACGGCCTAAGCATCTGCCAAGCCCTTTCACTAAATGTTGTATTAGACATGTTTGCTGGATGTCATTAAGGCAGCTAAATAAATGACGCCAGAAGTCAAAGAGGAAAAAAAATAATTAAAATTACGCCATTCAATGCAGCCAACTAAACGTCTGATTAAGCTAGCTGGTTGCGACATATATATAAGAATTGACAGATAACGAAAATTTGCCCGAAAAAGAGAAAAACTAAACTATCGTTGACAGTGCATAGGATTCTATTTTCAGTTCAGTCAACGTTCTAGTCTAAAATGAGGAAAAAAATTCTATCGGCATAATAGAATAGAGCATTCGTTACATATACTGGCACATTTTCGCAATATTCAGCAACCACTCCTCATTTCCTTAGTGACGTCGTCTACAAAGCCTGCTATTGCATATTCTAGAACCTTCCTTTGCAGAAAATATTGCTTTTACCAAGAAGCTTTAGTTTTTATATTTTATTGTTATAAATTCAAACGCCATGTTATAATGTGTCCTGTACTATTAGAACTCGGCGAAAATTGCTTGTTTCGAATATTAGAGAATTAGTTTGAACTGTAAAATCTCACTTTCTGCATCACATAATCTCATAATTTCTGTGAAAAAGGATGCCACATCAACCGTTCCTGTGCGGTCTCGCATCCATCTTCCTCATCAGGACTTCGGTCCACCTTGTGGGAGACTTTCCAAAGCTGCATCTTCCAGTACACGGTCGAAACTCCAACACCGTTGACTATTTGATCAACCCCAGCTACCTGTTCTGCGGGCTATGTGCTCTGCCCCAAAAATCTATAATTAAAAATTATTATATTTGCTTTTCCTTAGTATCATCACATCATATCAACCGAAAGACGTCCACTGCTGGACATAGGCCTCCCCAAAGGGGGCGTTCGCCACGCTTGGCGGGCGGGTTGGCGTTTGCAGTGTAGCTGTAGCAATGCACAGAGAATGCTGCTGCCCATTCTCTGGTGAGTCCCTTAGTCGCCTCTTACGACACCCACGAGAAGTGATGGGATGGTTCTATTCTTTTACTTTTTATCATTTTCTTAGTATGTACGAGGTACGTTTCGACTGGTCATAAATCAATAAAAACATGAGAGGTTGCATCGGACAACGATACACAAACTCACAAATTCTGCCGTATTACATAAAGGCGCGCCGGATTGAAAAACGCCGCTGTCGCTGGCGCCGAATTTCAATTCGGCTGAAGTAAAGTACGCCGCATTGAATGAGCACTTCGCGTTCGTCAAAGACAAAAAGACTTAGTACCGCGGCTGCTAAGTTGCGTGTTATGCGATTTGGCTGCGAAATATACAGGGCGTCCCAGAACTTTGCCACATTTGCGACAAAACTCTCATATAATAAGAGCTAGCAGGGCATACAACCCGTTGTGTCAGAGTGTTGATGATCTTGACTTGTTCTCCACCAGTGAACCGAAACTAAAACAAATACTGAATAAAAACTTCTTTGAAGTTCACTAAAACCTTTTTAATTCTCTCCGAGTGTTTACTAATTTTTACTTTGTCTTGCCTGTCCACTGTTTCTTGTGCTACCCTAAGGCCAGGCGCATACATACAATGTTTAATCGAACAACTATTTAGTTGTGTGTCCAAAGTATATAGAGAACAACAGAGATCCGCATAATATCAATAAGATAGTTGCTCGACTAAAAAGTAAATAAATCACATCGATCGGTTTTTGTTTAATAAGTCGAACAACTATCGGTCGACAGCTCAATGTATTACGCTCGACTAAACAGTCGATCCGCGACTCAGTTTTGTATAGAAAATGACGTAGATTAAGTAAGGCTGTATGCGCACTCTCGTCGACTAAACTGTTTAGTCGTCATGAAATCGTCACAGCTGCACAACTCGACTAGACAGTTTGTTTGATTTAAAAATTGTATGTATGTGCCTGGCCTAATATTGTCAGTGAAATCTTTTAATTGGCCTTCTTTCTCTATATGTATCCTAGCTGTAAGTTTTCTGAAGAAATAAAATAAAATAAAATAGAGGGAAAGTACCTTGAATACTGCAGATAGAAAAAAATACTGAATTAAGACTTCATTTTATTTTAAAAATAATATTCAAAGAATTTTAAATATTCGCCTGTCTGAACCCGAAATCGACAATGATATGGTTACATCATTTGTGTGAAAATTATACAAACATACATATATGTGAGAACGATGTAGAAAGACTTGCAAGATCAAGCGTCCGAAGTAAAAAAAAAGCAACAATTCAAGGAACAAATAATTGAAATAAGCCGTGGCAGCTGAGACATGACCGGTCCTAGCTGACGGCGCTCGCTCAGCAATATTACGCCTGCGCTAGCACCATTCGGCTCAACCACTTTGAAGACTGCCAAATGATCCAGCACCATCAGCCAGACTTTCAAGTGAGCATGACACTCCCAACCGCCAGGGCACATTCAAGTCAAAGAAAAATAATGGTTTAAGGTACACAGTACTTACACATGTGCCGTCATGCCAGCGAACCCAAATCGTCATGCCTGCGTTTATAGGCCTGCCTTGGTTACGACGTTACGACAACCGTCTACTGGTGGTCTCCCTGTGACGATCTTTGTCCATTTGTCATCACGTTCTAAATGTTTTATTATGGTTGAACGTTATTGAGAATCGTACACCAAAACATAATTCATCAATAGATCAAAAGTAGCATCAATACCGCTAAAAATAATTTCTCACCCTCGCATTGATCAAGAGACCAAAACTTACCAAATAATTATAATTCGACACACCCTTAAAGAGGGTGTCCATTTTCACATTTGATTATTATTTTTTAAGTTCAAACGGGCATGTCTCTCTATTTGTCTGATTGCTGGTCACGTGACCAAGTTTAGGGGATCTTTACTGTCCGGGCGGGACACACACACACTCATACGATTATACGCCAATTTCACGCGTAATTTATGTTTATTTATCTGAACCAGGGTGAGTGAAATTTGGCTTTAGGGATTGAATCTCGCTGACATTCTTAAGTTGATTATATAAAAAGCAAGAAACTGGAAACCAGGCTGATGCATGCGATGTCGTGCCTGCGGTAACAAGGCTCGCACTCAGGATAATGCTGTGCCATGGGCCACATGGTACCACAGCACGGCGGCCTATGTCTTTTGAGAATTTACGATTGACATTTAAAACCAAACATAGTTGTATGTTCCCTCCAATCTTCGCAGAAGTCCTAAACTCTTGAGTGAACCGGCTACTTCGAGGTACCTTCACGTACACCATCACCAACCGCATCATAGTTTACCATCGAGTAGATGGCTATTCGAAAACTTATCAATCGAAAAACTAGCTAATAGCCATTCTAGCACTTTCCTACCCGAATTACGCCACCGAATTGTAAAAAATAGGACCTATGTGAATGCCAAAGTAACATTTCAAAATAAAATTCTATATTGCAAGGGCATCGAGGTGAAAACACCAAATTTCGGTCCTCACATAGCTCATGAAATAAAACGCGAGAGTGTCAGCGGCGTCCCTTGAGAGCGAGTGTCAGGAGTCACGCGTCGATCCGATAGCAAATAGATTAGATTATGCATTTTGAACGGACGTTCCATATCGGTTTTCTATATACGACCTTTTTATTTAACCCTACATTCAAGTTTTAGTATTTTGCACCCTTCGATGGGATGTGAACTTTTCTGTTTGTTAAATTTTGTAAAGTTTATACAGACGGTAGAAGATAATTCATCAGTTTCTGGATACCTAACTTTGTTATTGCCTCAATTTTCTGTTTCTGGGTAGTAAATCTGCTTGTATACCCGGTAGTAGGTAGTTAACATAGCAACAAAATGTTCTCTTCTCACAGAACATTCCCAATGATGGTTAAATACAATACAATACAATTGAACCTTACTAATTGAAATCATAGGCACAATTCATTTTTTTTAGAAGTGAATATTTTTAGGCTGGCAATGATACCTAATTTACTTGGCGAAAAGATTTTGTTTCATTCGATCTTGCGGTAAAAAGGTGTTTGAGCCTATCATTTAAAAACTGATTTTAAAACAAAATACAACGTTGTACCGCCAATTGTATTATGCCAATGAGCAAAAGATGAAACATAATAAGAACTTCGTTTTTGTACCTAGCATTTTATTTCTATCATGCATCACAGAGATCGCCACAATAAGTCTGTTTCGATTTGTACTCTTCCCTGCAAAGTGGTGCGTCACTGATGCTAGCTCATGTTAGAAGTCAGCCAATATATATTTATAACTTCGAGAGACACCTGAATCTTACAGTAACAATCATACCTTAATTCAATAAGATTCCCTAAATGTCCAAATTATACAATTTCAGTGAAGTAGAAGCGAACAAACTTTACCACGGGTCTAGTGTTGTGCCTAACTGTCAAACCGCTATCACCAATTAGTGAGGTGACATTAATTGTGATGTAAACTTCGGCAGTGGAGGGGGAAACTCTGAGGCACGCGTAAGCCACGCGCCCAAATTTTGGGGCTCTTACCCTACTCAACTCAGCCAAACTGTCTAGAGCTCCCCTGCTTCTCTCTTTCCATTAAAACGTGGGCGTGAAAGAGGAAACTTGTGGGACACCGTTGATCAAGTTATACCGGTACATTGTGCTCGAACTTTAATGTGAGAGCACTTATCTGTTATTTCTTTATTGTTGTAATTTTCGGGGGCAGTTGAGTGCTTGACTGCATACATTTTTGGCGTTGAACAAATTTTCGTTGATAGCCAACTTTGATAGGCGCGTTAAAACATATTGCTCAACAAATTGTTTCAGGAAATGGTTGAATTTAACTGTACTTTTTTCTATTAATACGACATTAAGTTGCTTAGTGTCGTATTTTTGACGTAACATCAAAGTAAAACGCGCTTTGCTACGCTTTGTATAAATATTTTACTGGTCCTACAATTTTGCACTGAAAATCGACGAGGTAAAAAAAATCTCAAAATAATAAATTGGGCGTTCTAAATTGCTACATTTGTGAGCACTGATGTGTCGTCAATTGTAATCGTATTATAATTAATTTAAAAAAAAACCTCTTGACATTTCACACAGAACTGAG
Source organism: Mamestra configurata (assembly GCA_002192655.3). Taxonomy (NCBI): domain Eukaryota; kingdom Metazoa; phylum Arthropoda; class Insecta; order Lepidoptera; family Noctuidae; genus Mamestra; species Mamestra configurata. The sequence goes on along the minus strand of NDFZ01005476.1, from coordinate 720,598 downwards.
CGTTTCCTCTCAATTTCGAGGTCTAATGCTGCAAAAAACCGTAATATTTTTGCACAAACTGCATGGTTTATCACAGGAAATACCTCATTTGGGTTATTACGTACTGATTTATTAAAAAAATATTCTCATTAAACGTACTCAAGGACCAATTTGCAGGATAACTGGCCACGAAAACAAGACTGCCGGAAGTTTGAATTTCAACAAGGAACCAATCCATGTCTCGTGACTTATTAAGTCGTTAGATCGTCGGTAATTCCATATCCTGGGGCTTTTATGGTAAAAAAGTGGTTAAATCACGTAGAAAACCCATTAGAAAATTTAGTAATCCATAATTCATTAAGGAATTCTATGAAAATAATCCATTCTAATGGGAAACTGAATTACTGGCTATTTTTCATGCACAATCAGCTGCCCCGGATCGTGTGATCGCAACTCGCGCGCATTAAAATTCAAAATCCGCGCACAAAACAGAATACGGGACGACGCTCCGAATTGTTTCCTTGGGGTTTAATTATGTCTTTGTGGTTGAAAAAACGAATATTTCATAGTCCTCGGGGAGGTCCTGAAAGGCGAGGTTATGACTGGAAGGCGGACTAACTGAATAAGTACAGAAGTTGGTGAACTCGCCATTACGCGGGGGGAATTCTTTGTACTCTTGAATATTAAAGCCGATTGATACGTGCTTCTTGTCGACTGGACAAAGGAAGCATTTGATTTTTTTTAAGTTTGAATACGTTATGTTGAATTACCAATCATTCACATCATTCAAATCATTCACTCATTCAAATCAGAAACTAAATAGCTGGGAACAAGTGACGACGTAACAGAAAATATTAACGATCATATTCAGTCCATCTTTTTTCGCGGAGTATTTTGATTTCACCTTATAATAATATCCACTGGATTGAATAACATTGAAATGCTTTTATGCGTATGGTCGACTTTTGGGGCGAAAGATGACTCCTTTCCTGAGTGAATGCGCGGACACAAAAAAACGCTTTGTGTCCGCCTATTTAATAAATAAAAGCACAAAGAGAAAAATAAATTAAACGCAAAACTACCATTTTTCTCTTTCTTATATAATAGCGATTTGAATTCAGTTGAAGCAAGCTTTTAGACACTTTAAAATGATCATCCTATTTCACGCTTGAAAGGATTTAATAAACAATATTGCGCCACATAAAGCTAAGTGTTATATAGGACGCTTTAATCTTCGTAAAACTAAGAACGACAGCACGACGTGTAATTCCTTATTCAGTCCCACCAAACACTAGCTTATCTAACAAAATGGAATACAGAATAAAAGGAAGGAGTCTCCGCTGAAATAAACTACAAAGGAGCGTCCGAAAATTTTTACAGTCGAAAAAAGTTGCTAAAACGAAACAAAAGGAACTGAAAAGTTCCAAGTAATATGTGTCCAATCTCCGCGCTATAAACCTGCTTGCTCGCACCGTGCCCTGTGATTTCTTCCTGATATTTTATTTAGGAGATTAAGACTCTTTCTGTAGGTCGTTAGACGGAGCCCTCCATTATGCCAGTTTATGATCCCATTCCGCACTGGCAGCAGTAGACCGTTGACGCATTCTTAGCTTGTTTTTTCTAACAAATTAGAAGCAAAGTTTTTGTTGTAAATCGCAATGATGTGCGACTGTTTGGTCGCTGGGACGCCGGGGAGTTGGGAACTTGTGTGCTGGTAAAATGCGGGCATTTTGGGAGTTTCGGTTGTTTAACTACTTTTTGGGCTAGTAGTTAAATCAGGCGTTAGTGTGAAATTATGTGTAGGCACAGGGCTGCTGGAAGGTCGGGTTTTAAGTTTCGAAGCTGAACTTGTGTTGGAAAATTATATATAAGTAACTGAATCGTTGTTTTATTTTGTCGTTTAAGAATAATTTGACCAAGCTTAAATTTGTCAAGTTTCAGAATGTCGCTTATTTAGTCTTTTCGACTTTCGCTATCTCTGACAGAATGTCTCTTCCTGTAAAGCCTCTGGTATATTAAGTATTCTAAAATTAAACTGTTAACAGTTAAAGGCAGTTTTAAAAATCACTAAAAAACTAACTTAGAACAACTTTCGACCTTTTTCAGTTAATAGCTCGAAGATGACAGAAATATAATGACCTAAACACAAGTTTAATCTTATACTGGATACTGGAGTTCAACGAAAACACCAATTTTATTTGTTTAAACATGGTGTACATGATGTGTTCATTGTAGATTAGTGTTTTTATACAACCTATGAAAAATAAGCTAATTTATTATTTATTTATTATTATTATTTCAAATATTTATTTATTAAAACTTTATGCACTAGTAAAAACACTGTACAAAGGCGGACTTAATGCCTTAGGCATTTTCTACCAGTCGACCTTAGGGTGGTGCAGAGACAACATGGCAGGTGCAACTTAAAGAAAAACTAAAAATAGAGAGAAGAAAAAATATAAAAAACATTTATAAATACATAAATACATACATACACATAAACAAAGTTATTAAAAAAAAAAACAATCCAACGAATTAACGCTGTGATGATTACCCCTTTTTCCCCTTTTAAGGTAGAGGCACTAAACGTGCCACCAACAAAATATTTTTTATTGATGTCTGTATTGTTCGCGGTATTTTTTATTTTCACTGATGGTAACACTGATATTTTTTACACACCAAATATTTTCCAGCGATTTTCCGAGTTGAAAAAAATCATCTAAAAATATCCTTATTGACATACCTAAATTTCGTTTTCCTACCAGTTTTCTTTTGTGATTTTGGGAGCAAGCAGGCTTTTATAGTGGATGAAATAATAGGTCTAGCTACCTACGTCCGTAGCAAAAATCACGTTTATTACACCGAAAAACTGCAAATTTATCTTCTTCCGATTAACACAAATAAATGTATGAACTTTTACGTTGTATAAAAATGTTCCGGCGTACATATATACATTCTTGTATGAGCTTCTTACCTTTATTGCACTTTAACCTAATCCACTTAGAGCTGCATACAAGTGCTGTTATTTAAATTTTAACTTGGCGCTATGTTTTATGTGAAATATTGCAGCGTCTGGTTGCCAGTGACAAATAACCGTTGCACGTGGTTGGTCGCGCCGCGTTATAAGTGTATGTTGCGCAAGTTATAAGTGGGAGAGAAATAGATACATGGCAAACACTAACTTTGAGCAGAAGAGACCCAGAGTGGAAACACAATCAAATTATGTTGGTCCAATACTTTGCCGCTATCATGGCTTCGTCACTAGTACCTCATAAAGTTGCATAGAAGTAGGCTTCTGCGAAGAAGGCAGACAAGTGGGGACGCGTTGGTAAACGATGATGAAGTTGACCAAGAAGCTCCCTCGCCTTGAAGTTACCTACTCTCTTGACTTAACTCCCCATGTTCTAGCTATCAGAAAACACAGACTCCAGCAGGCAATTCAACTTCTCAGCTGTACACACATTGACTTCTCAAACTTTAAGTTCAGTTATTTCACACGGAAAAATAAACCAACATTTATATCGACCAGGGCCTCCGGATCCTGTATCTTGTACCGTAAAGCCAATGCACTTACTTCGGCTCATATAAAGACATTCAACTAAGTAAATCTCCCTTACGTGAGCGAAATTCGCTTTGATTTTCAATATTACGAAGAGATTACTGGTTTAGATTACAGCTGCTTACTAAGTTGTCCCGGAGCGTTCTTATAGAACTTTTGACGCTAAGAGGACTGTTTTATGACACTTTATGTACTCTCCTTGATGTTTATAGACGCTGAACTGACAGGCTTGTGAGCCAGATGATAGGCCATGCTGACTTTCTCGACGTCACCAGACGATACCTTTGCGGCTTATAGCCCGGTCAAGTTTGAGATACAATATTACAATAATTCGCATAGAGCTGAAAATTTTAAGGAATGTTCGGAACACCATTATAAATTAAATCTGAAAAGTTGCTATCGATCTGACATTTGCTAAAAAAAAATTAAAGGTCAAAGTACGAAAGTATGGGTTTTTTGCGTTTTTCAGCCAAACGGTTAGTTTTATCATATAAATTGTTACATAATACTAAAAAACTTACCGTTTGGCTGAAATACGCATAAAACCCATATAACATACATACCTACGGGTCGAATAGATAAACTGGTTTTTTTTAATCTATTAATAAACGATTAGCTCGTTTATTAATAGATTTAAAAAAAAACAGTGACAGGACTATACAGCAAATTTCTACGACCTTCACCAGACACTCTAGATAAGTATCATTTTGTTAGAGGTAGCGTGGCGGAGGCGATTGTCAAACATCGAAAATGAATGGGATTGACAAACGGTGTCAAAATGTCACGTGATCAATACCATATCTGGGCATTTCGCCTCAGACAATCGCGCGGCGACTTCAGGGCATCGAACTTTTTATTATTTGGCTATCTTTGAATAATATTATTGTTAATGTAAAAATACTATGTTGTCAGTTTTTAAAGTGTAATTGTATCTACGTGTATATAGGAGTATTTTTAATGTTTATTTTATAAAATTATTTCAAACACAATGTGAATTGTTAATGAATAAATTGAATTTAATTGAATTGAATCTGACCAACCAGTCTATTCTGTAAACATGTCGAAGTGAAGACTTGGGTGAAGTGATCACGAGGGGAGCTGTCAATCTATATAGTCAAGATGGAATGACAGCTCATTCCGTGATCACGTGACAACTTGATTGTATGGATTGACAGCTCACCTCGAGATCACTTCAACCAAGCCTTCACTTCGACATGTTTAGAGAATCGACCGGCTGATCCCCATCAGATTAGTTGCCTACCTGACCTGATGGGGTTCTAAATGACCTGAGGTCATACAAATTCCGGACAGGACAACGTCCATCACCATAACGCTGTAGATCAAAGGAAACCATTGAGCTTAGGTAAATATTATATATTAGCTAGACTCTTACACTGCTAAATACCAAAATACAACCTGTAACAGAATAAACGCAATACCTCTTAAGGGGTCATTGTACTCATCATTATAAACAACTTTTAGTATGGGACCAATCCCGAAATCGCGAAAAAAAATCAGCTGTTCAGTACACTGTCGATATATGCGCACATAAATATATGGGGGAAACGATTTTTACTTTTCGATTTCAGTGTTGGTCCCAAGTTGATGAAGATACAATACAATGACCCCTTAAGAGGTATTGCGTTTATTATGTAACACGTTGTATATAAACTCTTCCGTTACTGAGTGACTGAGTAACTGACAGACAACGCACAGCCGAGACTCCTGGTCGTAGAAAGCTAAAATTTAACATGTAGGTTCCTTGGAGAGTGTAGGGGAGCACTAAGAGAGGATATCCCAAAAATTTTAGGAAACGGGAAAAAAACGGGATATGCACGTACGAAGTCGCGGGAAAATAGAAAAAAATTGTGGAGGCCGTAACCTTGCAGAGAGTCAACCAAATAATACTTAATTTTCCAAATTATATATTAATTATATTTATTTGTATGAATCACGGCTGTCAATCGAGTGCTCCTGTCATGGAAGCATGCAAGTAATTAATAACGACAGTAGCCGGCAAATGAACTGCACAATACAAATAATACAAACAAAGTTGTCGAAGTAATTGAGCGCAGTTACCCGGCGGGGAGGGTACCACCGCATGCCGTCTTGTGGTATTTATGAAGCCTGGGTGGCGCTGTCGAGGCGGTGGGTGGCGCTTTGGTGCTGGGTGGTGGTGGTGGTCACTATTCTTAGCGCCACGAGGTTTGTTTATTAATATCGCGGAATATGTAGAAGTGGGTCGTTGCACCGTTCACTGCACGCAGTCCGCGGTCGTTCACACAAAGGTTAGCTACGGTTCGAGGCAAAGTTTCTTCTCGGATATTCTGTCTTTACAGCAGTGTACAGTGTGTGTTATGGTTTATGTTTGTTCATGATCATCATCCACAGCCCGACGTTGCCTACTGCTGGGCATAAGACTTTTTTCTTTTAGCCTTAGGCTGTAGCGCCGATCAATGCCGCCACAAGAAAAAAAATTGTACGACAACAAAAAGAACCACAGCTACGACGAACTAACAACGAAATCCTGCATCGAGCAAGCAAAGTTCTCCGTGCGATTTGAACACATACAACAGTCCGAATATCAACTATCGGGCAGTTGCCCACCAGACACAACAATCGTCTGGACGGAAGATCCTCCCATTTTCAGTGGAGGTGTGCGGGACTTACTCTCTGTACCGCATACCTCTATAAGGCTTCCGCTCTGTGGGATCTTAATTAACTCTAATCAAAATAATGAAATACAAATCGTTAGCAATTTGCTTTTCGCCATGGTAGGTATGTGAGGTGAAGAAATGAAGAAAATTTCGTGATGGAAGCTTTGAATTTAATTGTAGACGGCTATAAGAGGAGACTGAAAAACCTGGATGGACTGCCGGATAATTTTAGCCCTTGGCTAGGAAGTAAGTGACTCATGAAGATGACGATAAATAGAGAAGTAAGTAGGATGAAAAAGGCATGTTGTTCCGACCCCAAATAAAATAGGATAATGGCAAGAAAATTATGTCTTAGAATACTTTCTCATCATCTGCCTAGATTTTTCCTAATTATATTGGGGTCGGCTTCCAGTCAAACCGGATTCAGCTGAATACCAGTATTTTACGTGGAGCGGCTGCCTACCAGACCTCCACAAGCCATTAACGAGTACTTTCTACTGCTGCAATAACCCGTCAAATTGTGACAGACTCTATAAATTAAAACATGCAACAGAAAAACTCCAAAACACAATGCAAATATTTCTCTATCGTCCTCGCGACCTGTCAGTCGACGTCAATTGTAAGCGACGCACAATGTGTGTTACGAACGACGATGATTAGCAAAAAATTCACCCCTCGCCAAATAAATGTATGTGTAATACTAATAACAATGAAATTAGACGCGCACCGCCCTGGCGTTTTGTGTGGTCCACACGGATGCAAAGTGCAGGAATAGAATAGTTTAATAAAATGTTTGTTATCATTTATTTATTAACCCTTCCGTTATAGTGGGTGTCTACTATGTTCGCGAACCTCTTTCGTTCCGCGCTCCTGCTACTGCTCCACATAGTTGGTACGTTAGTGAACCAAGTGCGAACCAAGTTTCGGTGGTTCGTACGAAGCACTTACAGGAGCGCGGAGCGCAGGAGATTCTCGAAATAGTGGATGGTTATATGCTTTAAACTTATGCGATAAGTCTTGTGATTATTTACACCACAAACCTTTAAAACTTCTTGCAAATAATAGGAGCTATCAATAAATTATTAGTAAATATAGCTGCACCGATTGATTAACAGGTTAAGCAATGCTTGCCGAGGTCGGTCCGGGGATAGGTGACCATTTTAAGATACCGAGATTCCAGCAAGACTAGTAAAGTACGTTGAGCCGTTGGCCGTGGCTGTCATTTCTAGATCTTTTACTTTGAGTAAATTCGATACCAAACCCAGTTACTGGTTTGTGAAGGTCAGATAGGAAGTCGCTCCATATTAGAATGCGGATACTCAACTACATATTGTTAGGCGTTGAAAGCCGATCCCAGCATAGTAAGTTGGAAGAAAGGAAAAAGACAAATAGACTTCTATCTCAGCAGCTGGTGCTGCGATATTTAAAAAAAACGCAGCGCTGATATTCTGTCAAGGCCCGCTGTGATGCCACCACGGACACAGTGAAAATAGACTAATTAAATTTATAAAATATAATAGAAAAACAAAAAAAGGCACGAATTTATGTAACACTAGCAAAAACTTCGTATCCACAACGTTATAATCCAAGGGAGCAACAAATGGCCATGCAGTTCGTACAACTATTCGCACGTCACACATCAAATGTTCCAAAAACAATCGTCAGTCTAAACTGAACTCTATGACTTACAAATTAGAGTCCATCTTATTGTGTAATGTCATTTAGTAGGGTTAGCAAAGAAATAAGTTTTAGGGTGTATAATCGATTATGTTTTATTATATCTCGTTAGGAGATGAGGGAAGGGCAGAGAGGTCGCGATTATTTGTTTTTGATCGTGTTAATTTTATGCTCTTAAATTTATCTGATCGAGTTCTTTTGGCTATTAGAACAAGCTTTGTGTAATGGAAATTATCATAATTTTATTGAAAAGAATCTATTAACAATGTCAGAGTTCATTCAAAGATAATTGTGAAACGTAACCAAACTATTGGTTATATGAATTAGAAACCGATGGTCAGTGAATACTACACTTAAAGAATATTGATACCACACATACCTAAGTTAGATATTCAATAAGCTTTTGTACATATATTTCCTATCTAGCCGCACTGCCACTTTCAAAGCAAAATCCCTCTCATTTCCCTTTAATTTTTTTGCAGGTTTCTATATAATCCCTATCCAGCCAGTTCATCGCAGTGCCTTGCTTGAAATGGCGTTTTTTAAAATGACGTGCACGAAGTGGCAGCCACTGAGATGTAAGGCCCAGGCACCTGTCAAAAGGCTTGTAAATGTTTAGCGATATTAGTTAAATTGACGTCAACGTTATTTTAACGTCATACGTTACTTTTTCAACTGTACTTTGAAAACTTACCTTTCAGCTAAGTGGCGCTAACTGGTGTCATCAATTCATCTGGAAACACTCATTGTACAACAGCAACCTGATCCTCTGTCTTCTACATTCGTTTCGTTCTACCAGCCGCTTTTTCAAAACAATATTTAGCTTTATTTCAGCACTAACTTGCCCGGGACTTCGCACGCGCATATCCCATTTTTCCCGTGCCCGTAGGAATTTGCTATTCCCGTATAGCCTATGGCCTTTCTCATGAATATGGCTATCATATACAAATAAAAAATGTTATTCCAAATCCGACTGGTAATTCCAGAGATTAGCGCGATCAAATAAACAAATAAAACTTTTCAACTACATATATTAATTAATTATTTTAGTATAGATTGGCACTACCTTTTTCATCTGCCTAGCCTTCTCCCGAATTCTTTGGACTCAGATTCCTGCATTCATGCTTCACATATTTCCGAGGCACGAAGGAGTGTTGTATCCCGTGGAAGGTCACCCAATCACAATCGGTGACCATATTTCTCGCCAATCGTTACTTCACCTTGAATATCGACCCATACATTATCATCATCTGCCTAGCCTTCTCCCAACTATATTGGGGTCGGCTACCAGTCAAACCGGATTCAGCTGAATACCAATATTTTACGTGGAACAGCTGCCTACCAGACCTCCACAACCCATTAACATGGTGACACGGATACTCCTTGGCAAGACTGGTGTCAGATTTACTGACTTCTAAGAATCCGTAACAACTGCTAAAACTCTACAAATGACAGCCGGAACCAACGGCTTAACGTGCTTTCCGAGGCACGGAGGAAACTCGGTATGTTAACCTTGGTCGTCCCGCGCGGCTGATATTCTTTAGCCACGAGCTCCTCATCGACCCATACGTCAGTACCATCATAAATCCATTAATAAATCGCGATCATAAGAATTGAATCAAACCAAAAAGTTTTTGATCTCATCATCCGAGTGCAAAATGGGATCAGAGGACCCCTCAGTGATCCCTAATAACAGTCTCACGTCAACCAGTGTTATGTCAAACTGATCGTAAGCCACCATCTTTGATAATATTGCCAGATTGAAAAAAGATTCGCGGTTTTTAGAGGGCTCGATATGATCGACTGGAATTTAATTTGTTGATTGTGGGCGCTGGTATGCAATTAATCGTACCTACAGTGAATTGAAAATTAAATACCTATGTTATATCAAATATATCACTGACTGACTGGTTTTTTTTGGAGACATTTCTCAAAACTTAGTGAAAAGACAAGACGCGGTGAAACTAAGGAGGTCTAAGTTTTTTTTAATTATGATAAACAGACAGCATTAATTGCGTGTGCACATCGAAATTACTTCTGAAATATTGTTCTAAATAATATTAAACATACTAGTACACAATACATAAGTTAGGTATATCAAATGTCAAAAACGTGGAACATCCAAAAAACACATGTCGTGCCTCGAAGCCCATACAAGCCTTGTCCAAACAATACGCTCGCAAGGGACCAGGGGACAATGCAGAGGGGGCTACTCACGCGCAACTCAACGGAGACCGCACCAGATCAAAGGCACCATAAAAATCCAAACTAAGTACATTATTATACCCGTGAAATGCCTACATCTGTTGTTTTTTTCCTATTAGACACAAATAAGCATTGATCTACCGGTCACCCCTATTTAAGCACTCATCTACCACTGCCCACCCGAAATTCCATCTTGTCACGCCCGTATAAAGTTACATTTCCCTTGGCCGATGACGCAATCATTTTTCACCGGATTTTACACTCTATAGAAAAAGAATTAAGGGCAATTTTTGGGCCGACAGTTGTGTAGCAGTGGGTCAAGTCGGTGCCGATTCAATTTCACTTGTGCCCCTGATCTGATTACTCTGTGTGCGGACGTGTGACGTTTCGCTTTTGCCTTTAGGCGGATGAGCGGAGGATTTGTTTAAACCGATTGAAGAATTGCGTGCTTAGGGAACCCTAATTTTTCAAGTACCACGTGCTACGCCGTAGCATGACGCGCTACGAAGACGCTGCTTATGTGGCTACGAGGCTACGAGACTACGCGACGAGCCTACGCCGTAGTACAAACGTACTACGGCGTAGGCCCGTAGTACGATATTATTTCTATGTAGCTGAATAGTTTTGGTGTGGTCTGGACTAAAATAGTTTTAGTTCTATCTGCTAACACTAAGGACATGTCAACAGTCCTGAGCCAGACCTCTCTTCGATTGCCGTTTTAACGGACTAAGAGGCTGAAGGAACGGAGGAAACACCCTGTGTTTGAGCACACACTTTATCTGTAAAAAGTATAAAACATAGTGGCGGTCAAACTCTGTCAGTGTTTTTCCGCTTGCTCCTTCAAAAACACGCATTTCATTTTTTTTTAAAGTAATATTTTTCATTCATAAATTGCAGCCATACGAAGCCGGGCCAGGCCGGCTGCTATGATTCACGGACAAAAATGGACAAAAAAGGTCTTTAGACCAACCCTGCATTTCTAGTACCAATTCTACTATTCATATGCACGTCTCTCTCTGCCTGTGACAAATAAACAACATCTCTTGCTTTAGCCTCGTTGGTGTAGTGGTTGTTGCAAGCTGGTTCGCTACTGCTAAGTGCGAGGTTCTGGGTTCGTTTTCCGGGTCGCGTAAAGTGTCATTAGATTTTTTTCAGTTTTGGTTGATGGCAATAGGCTTGCCTTCTGTTTCAAGGACGTGAAACTAAACTGTTCGAATGTTTGTTCAGTATACCATACCATCCAGGCATGAAGTTATGTTCTTGCTTTCATTAATCGAACAGGGATTTTTTATATTATTTATGCGTTTGACCACTATCTCACCTGATGGTAAGCAATGATGGAGCACGCTTGCCTAGAAGTAACTTATTCACTTCTGATGTGAACCCCTCGAGGTTACACCTAACAAGTAGAGTAAATATATTGAAAATGGAAAAAAAATCCTTGGCTCGATCATATACAAACCTGCACAGTTAAAATGGCTTTGCTGATGCGAAGACAGGCACGTCTTCTAAGTGAAGCCCAACGTCTATCGCAGCTAAAAACATGGAAAGCGCATTAGGTACATACACATGATTTATAATTTATGTACGAACGCAAAGTATTCTTAAATTGTTTTGCTGTCACAGCAAAGTGTTACGGAGTGCGTAATTTTAAACTTAAATGGCAGTGGGCAAGGCACATTGCTCGCAGAACAGACGGTCGATAGGGCCAAAAAGTTCTGGAGTGGCGACCGCGTACCGAAAGACGCAGCTTTGGAAGGCCTCAAGGTGGACCGATGACCTGGTGAGAGTCACGTAGCTGATGGATGCGAGACGCACAGGACCGGTTATTGTGGCGACACTTGGGGGAGCCCTATGTCTATCAGTGAACGTCTTTCGGCTTATAAGATGATGATGATGATGAGGTAACTGCGGACACAGAACGCCTCAGCGGTGATCTGTCCAAAACAGAATGTCGAGACTTGTAAACTACCCTCCCCTACACAGTACAAAACAAATCGATGAATATGTCCATCGCAACATCATGAATACAATATCAGATCTCCTTTCAGTAAAATCTGGCTAACTATAGTATTGTTTACATTAATTTGCGAACGATCCAAAACCAGCTTAATGCATCCATATGTTCAGAAATGTACACCAAGCTTTACCAAATTCTATCAACACGCGTCAATACCCTCACCAACTTTTAGCCTACGTGATAAAGTCCAAGTTTGTTTGACAACTGTTTTCGTATCTGCACTTTATGATGGTTTGCTTTCCCCGTCATATTTCGCTGTGTTATTATGAGTATTATTTTTTGTTTAGAGTTTTTGATACGCGAGGGTTACTCGTTCAAGTACCGACTTATTGTTTATTGTCCGGTGTGATATTAATGATGTGCATCGTTGATTTTCATGGCTTTATGCATCATTTGATTTATTTTTGACGTCGAATGATTCTGTTTAGGCTGTCATATTAAAACTTGTTTCTTTTTAGATGACCATTTGCATGACTTGACACTTCTTGTATCTTGGGGTTCCAAACGGCCGTATGAAAATGGAACTCGAGTGTCCGTCTGTCACAGTGTATTTTCTCCGAATCTACTGGACCGATTCAATTGAAATTTGGTACACACATGAAGTTTTATGACCAACATTTTTTATATACTCGTAGCTCTTGCTCTTTTAGTTTGCGGTTTATATGTAAACGAAAGATTTTAATTAGGTACGTATATGGTTAACCATATGTCAGTGCGTTAGAAGTTCTTGAACTACGAAAACCGTAAAGATGTCTTCCACAAAAAGCCGAAGTTGAAAGAAAGCTTTTGAAAGTGAAACACCAACAACAATACTTATGCGTTTTGTTTATAACATTAGCATAAATGAAGCATTTTTCTTTAATATATTCCTTATTTCTATATTGTTTCAATATTCATAATATATCATTTAAATATTCCTTTATTGTTTCAAGGATATACTATCGTGATTTAATTTAATGCGAGAGGGACGAAGATTTACTTTACCGGTGCAATAACAATTGAATATTATGTTTGTATTCGTAGATTGGTGTATATTGTGTATTCCCCGCTAAGCCTCCCCAGTTTTCTTCTCCCCACTCATTTCTTGATATTACAATCCGATGCTTTGTATGTTGGATCGCGGAAATGGCCTTTAGTGTAGATGGCTTTTCTTTTAGGTTAATTTTCCGGGTAAATTAAAAATACCTTTTTTTTAAGGATGGGAAATCATCAAACGACTTCTTCCGCTCTGGGTGGAGCGGAAGGGCGTGTCAGACTCTTACTGACTAAAAACCCATCCGTGTTCCTTCTTAAGCCCTTTGCGTTCCAGGGCCGCGGTGACTCTTTCGAACAAATTCCGCAACCCTGGAAATTACCAATACCTGAGATTTGTTTTCGATAAGTAAAATAAGGCACTTAAAAACGTTCACCACACAACCTCAAGGCGTTGTCTAGTATTTATGCTGAACTAGACTCATTTGTATTACTGGGAAGTTTGTTGCTCCACTTGCAAACACACTAGAAAATGGTGACGTGTGGGCGTTTTAGGGTCATTATGTAAATCTGACAATAAAAAGAACTAGCCTTGAGCCTAACTGACTAAAGATATAAATTTTGAGTTTTGGAAATTGATTTTGACTTAAGTATATGGCACAGTGCAGACATGAGGTTAAATTTGGAAGAAATGTTTTTTCACTTAGTTTTTTTTTTCATAATTCAAGACTATTTCGGGATTTCAACACTTCTTTAACATTTACAAACATATCCCGCCAAAATATTGGCGCGCAGATGCTACACGTTTGACATCCATCAAGGTTTTCCCTCCAATATGGCGGCGCGCATTGCGACCGAGACAAATAGCGTTCATTACACCGCCTCCAAGTTGTATTAAACAATCGTGCGGTTAACTAACTCATTATTGTTGGTAACGACGCCATTTCACTTAATATAGACTGCGTCGGGATACACAACTAGAGTAGGAAGCACCAGTGTAATTAATCGTGTGGTGAAGAGTTTTTTTTTGTTACTTTTTGATTTTGGGTGAAAGCTACGACTGTTTTAACGTTTTCTGGCGAAACAAAATATGTTTTTGAACAAAAACTGTTTTATATGAAGTTTTCAGTTTTGCGCAATAGTCTTGTGAATTCATAACTATAGGATAAATAAATTGAATAATCTTAAATCTTAGGAATTTCGCGAAAGAACGTTTTTTTAATGTATCCGCTCTGGATGGAGCGGAAGGGCGTGTCAGACTCTTACTGACTAAAACCCATCTGTGTTCCTCCTCAAGCTCTTTGTATTCCAGGGCCGCGGTGACTATTTCGAACAGATTCCGCAAACCTGGGACTGGAGAAAACCCTATGGCATACAAGCGAGCAGAAAAATAGTTTTAACTTTCTAACAAGTGAAATTCCGTCAGCGTCAGCGTGGCGAAGGCGATTGACAAATCGTAAAAAATGTATGGAAGTGCCAATCGCTGTTGAAATTTCACGTGAATCGTTATCAATTACGACAAACGCATTATCTAATAGAATGGCACTAAATCTTAAGCCTCTGTTAAAGGTTTCATAGCATCAAGTGTAGGTTAAAAACTCTTTCCCGGGTGTCAGCACTGTGAGGATCGCCCGGAGGACACGGTGGAGCATACGGTGGAGGTCTGCCCTGCTTGGGCTGAGCACCGCCGTGTCCTCGTCGAGGCGATCGGCGGCGGCGACCTCTCGCGTCCGGCCCTGGTTGAATCCATGGTCCGGAGCGAGGAGGCTTGGGAAGCGGTCACCTCCTTCTGCGAAGCAGTAATGCTAGCAAAGGAGGAGGAGGGCCGCGCGAGGGAAAGGCAAGGCCTTCGCCCCAACCGCCGCTACAGGAGAAGACGCCCCGGGCGTCGGGAGTCGCAGGGCGATCCCCGGCCACCGTAGGCGCGGGCCTGCGGACGGCGAGCGTTGGGTGGCTCGCTGTCCGATCACCACCAGGCCCGGGTCGATGGCGCGTTGTGTTTCACGCGCGCCTCAAAGAGATGTCAGCATAGAAGACGGGGCCCGCTAGGGCCAGAGCCTGCCAGGGTTGCGGAATTTGTTCGAAAGAGTCACCGCGGCCCTGGAACGCAAAGGGCTTTAGAAGGAACACGGATGGGTTTTAGTCAGTAAGAGTCTGACACGCCCTTCCGCTGCACCCAGAGCGGAAGAAGTCATTTGATGATTTCCCATCATTAAAAAAAAAAAAAAAGGTTAAAAACTCTTTAGACATTAATAAAATATGAAATGCTATGTGACATGAAAAAATACAACAAAAAACGCATACAACCCTAATCTCTTCAAAATTAGAGTGAACAGGCTTCTTCTGGGTAAGTTCGCTCCATCGTCGACTTTGTCTCTGTCATCTATGACCTAGACTAGAGTCAAGAGCAAACCCATATTAAATAAAAAATAAAAAAAAGACAATGTACTGACAGTGTCTTGTTGAAGAAAAAAAACGTGTGTTCGTGTTGCGCTACAATAAAAAAGATAATATTAACAATATCACCTCAAACTAAGTTGTGCTAAATACCTAAAACTAACAAAAGGACTCATAACAATAGGTAGCCCTATTGGTATGAGTCCTTATATATAGATCGTTTATAACAGTCAAGTAAATTCTTAGTCAGTGCAAATCATCTGTTACTTTAACCTTTTGAACGCCAGAGCACAAACGTATCGGCTTGCCCTCGACGCCAAGCCGCAAATTCGCCGTATATTTGTGACGTTTGGCGTACAGGGCACGCGCTTGCTTGTCGCGTATATGTGACAATGGCGTTCAAAAGGTTAAATGAAACTCTGCTAACGAACGGAACTAAATCAACTTCAGAGAGGTAAGTTTATTTATCCGTAATAGCCTCTAGCCGGATTTCACCACTCATTCGAATGTAGAAGAAGCGTTCATAGGTCGTATGTAGCACACACCTTATCAGATATGTATTTGAAACAGGTAAGGAACAGACCAGGCATGCGAGCTAAAACGCTAATCAGTAAAATCAAAATCAAAAGTCATTAATTCAAATTAGGTTGAGTGCCAGCACTTTTTTAACGTCAAAGTTCTACGTAAAGACAGTCCTCCAAAACGCCCGCCCGTCACCACTTCCTAGTGTTGTAGCTGGGAAGAAGAAGTGGCGCAACAAACTCCCCAGCTACACATCTGTCTGTTAAGTATTAAAAACTAGAATTTATACAGTAGTACGCAAAGTAAGTTTACGAAACATGACACAGAAAAATAAATATGTCTATTATTATATTAAAAATATGAGAATGTACGTCTTAATTAGACTACAGTATTATCTAACAGAAAACTATTGTGAATTGTTGTGCCGGATCAAAATTGGAAAAATGCTGACCATTTTGCAACTTTCTTTACAAGATCGCGTTCTATATCATTCAGGGAGCAAAACACCAGAACATCGTGGAGTACTTGCGCCAAAGGATCAAGTACACGCCGAGAGTGCAGCTGCTGGAATCACGCCGCAATGTCAACTTCAAGGCGTTCGTGGTGCTTGTGCCAACCTGTTTTCTGCACCTCGTTCTGATCCGAGTAGTCGTTGACGGCTGCTTCTCTGACCTCATGGCTATAAACGCCGGAGTTCCTCAGGGGTCTGTTCTCTCTGCAACTCTTTTCCTGCTGCACATCAATGACCTGCTTCAGCCTGGTATTGTTGGGTATGCAGATGACAGTTCGGTTTCAGAGAGATACTTGTCTAGCGCAAAAACCAGCGGGGAAGAAGTTCGTTCCTTGAGAGAGGCCATGGTAGAGCGGACAAATTTGACCTTAAGTCTTGTCTCCCAGTGGGGTGATGACAATCTGGTCTCTTTTAACGCCACCAAAACACAAGCATGCCTTTTTACCGCGAAAAGGAGTCGTTTCGACCTAACTCCGACTTTTCGGGGTACTTCTGTTCCTGTAACCGATCGGCTCGAGCTCCTAGGCATGGAGTTGACAACCAGTCTCAACTTTGGTGCCACCATTGAGCACAAAGCCCAAACTGCGGCCAAAAAGCTGGGCATCCTAAATAGAGTGAAGCGATACTTCACGCCTGGACAGCTTTTAACCCTCTACAAAGCACAAGTCCGATCCTGCATGGAGTATTGCAGCCACCTTTGGGATGGCTCAGCTAAATACCAACTTGCCGCGCTTGACTCGGTGGAACACAGAGCTAAAAGGCTCATTGGCGACGTAAGGCTGGTGGATGCCAAGCTGCACAGCTTGGCTCATCGCCGCAAGGTTGCCTGCTTGTCGGTCTTCTACAGATTGTACTTCGGGGAGAGTGTCCAGGAACTCCACGATCTCATCCCACCGGCCCCCTTCTACCATCGGACATCTAGACGCACTGCAAGTTACCATCCCTACCTTGTTGCTATTCCACCAATTCGCACTAAACGTTTCCAAACGTCTTTTATAATGCGCACAGCAAAGGAGTGGAACTCTCTGCCTGCGTCTGTGTTTCCGAACGCATACAACCCTAATCTCTTCAAAATTAGAGTGAACAGGCTTCTTCTGGGTAAGCTCGCTCCATCGTCGACTTTGTCTCTGTCATCTATGACCTAGACTAGAGTCAAGAGCAAACCCATATTAAATAAAATAAAAAAAAAAAAAAACCTCGTCATGCAGGAGGACTTTGCTTGGCCGCAGGACGTGGTGTTACTTTGCTTCCGCGGACAAGTGCCACTGGAACGAACTATAAAATAGTGCTAAGTGTAGTTTTTTACTAAAAAAGGCTTAAATTTCTACATACTAACACAAACTGTATTATAATAATAAATACGTTAGTTTATAAGGTATATGTCTATGGGGAAAAGTAGCCTGAAATAAAGTGGTTATTATTATTATTTATATAATTTGCTTTATTCATAGTATATACATATAAATTACAGTTTTAAATATTAAATTACAAAGATATAAAAATATAAAAAATATTAGCCCACTGGTATCGAGAACAGGGTCCAAGCTACCGATGACCAGAGCTCCTGAGAGAGGAACCTCCTAACTATACGCGCTATGACCAGCCGGCCGATTCTATAAACATATCGAAGCGAAGGCTTGGGTGAAGTGATCATGAGGTGAGCTGTCGTCAATTCATATAATCAACATGGAATGACAGCTCAGTCCGTGATCACGTGACTTCGTCTTGATTATATGGATTGACAGCTCACCTCGTCATCACTTCACCCAAGCCTTCACTTCGACACGTTTACAGAATCGACCAGCAGGAGTACTGCTTTATTATTATTAAAACATCCCTGTAGTCTAGTAGTAGTGCCAGAAGTTGAGGTTTTGTGAAACTCCTAGCCTGAGATCTTGTGATACTTTGGCATCAAAGTATCATTTGGAACTTTTTTTACGATAACTCAATGAACAAACCGGTCCAAACTTGTAAGATACAACTACGTACACCAATGCACATTACACTTAAAAATCAGTACAAACAAAGCAAGATGGCGCTACCCCGCTACAGCGAGTTTATTTATATTTTTGCATTCTCTCGCCCTCATTCCGAGCAGAGGCGTATGATCGTGCTTGGGTTTCTTCGCTTTCAAATTAAATAAATAATGCATACAATTTGTGAGCAATAAAGTTTGCGAAGTGTAGGTGTGTTGCCGTAGTGCGCTGAATTTCGCGCGCCGCTCCGCAGGGAACAATAACGGTTGTCGGTGGCGCTAAGATGAAGCTGCGGCTCGGCAAGATTTCGTAGGTACTCGTGCGTGCCTATAAAATGAACTATACATCGCCTAAGTGTATTTTGTTTATGTATAATTATTCAAATGTATATAGTTAGGTTTAGTGGATATAAATAGGTGAATAATTTTAAGTTAGTAATGTACATTTATTGTAATATATTTAATTTAATAAATAACATACTAATCACCACAGATCCGTATTTGACATTGTAATTTCAGACTATCCGAATCGTTAATTATTTGTATTTAAACGACTTCAACTCCAAAATAGTAATCGCCGATTTAGGGAAGATTATGTAGAATGCATCAGGACAGATGGATGCAGTGGGAGCCAGAAAAAGTGTGGGAGGTGGGAAGAGGAAGAGGCCTAAGAAACTCTAGCGTGACGCGGATCCGTCGGAGAAAGAAATAAAATGTCAAGAAAACCGCCAAAGTCAGAAAATTGCGTAACACACTTTCTAAATTCGAATGATTTTTAAGGAAATCACTAAACCATTGCTTCATGTCTTAGTAGAAATCGCCTGCTCGACAACGTTTAACAAAATGAAAGTTCTTGAATTATGAAGATGGAAAGCATTTCCATTGAAACACAGCTGTGTACAAGATGATAAAGCAAGACCGGGGTGGATCCAGGGTTATCGTTTGGGTGGGGGGCTTCACCTGGATGAGGGTTGATTTTAGAAAAGTAAACAATTAAAAAACCATAACAAGCCTCCTAGGATTATATTTCGTAAATTCCTCAATGACTTCGTTAGGTTGTTGACTATCAAAAAAATCCCCCTTTTGGGGGGGACTTGAGCCCCCTGTTTCCGCTAATGAAGCAAGACGACTAATAGAGTAGTAATAAATTGGGGTAGGACTAACAACATGGTGACGATAAAATAAATAAATAAAAATCGTTCATTTGCAATACAGGTTTTGGTAGCCACAGTATACGTTGGTCCGTTGGTCTCTCGGTCGCAAGCGCGATAGCAGAGCGTACTACGGGCGTATTCTACTCCGTATCACCTACGGACTTACGATTAGTTCCGAACCCGGACTAAAAATGAATGATAACACGATTTGACAGTTACTGTCGAATCGTGTTGTTGTTGTCATTAATTCTCAGTGGTTAGGTGATACGGTCTAGAATGCGCCCGAAACTAAGCCCAAAACTACGGACGTCGGGCTTAGAGAGTAGCTCCCCTGGATTCGATTCCCAGTTCGGACAAAAAGTGTTATTGGGTTTTTCTAATAGAAATTTCTCAGTGACAGCCCGGAGTTTGGATGTTAGTGGTGTGACACCCCCGTGCCTCGGAAAGCACATTAAGCCGTTGGTCCTGCACCAGATTTCTCTCCCGACGTGTCGGGTTGCCGTCCCAGGGAATATGAGAGTGATGGAAGAGAGAGTGCACCTGTGTTTGCGCACACACTTGTGATAATAGATACGTATGTCCCACACCGATGGCTAGTCTCAGTTGAGATTGGCCGCCATGGCCCAAATCGGTCAGGAGAACTGTATACGTGATTGAAGCCTCCTTTTAAGCAAGATATACCTCTGTTAGGAGATTCCGTTATTCTACAACAAGACGTACGTAATTACAATCCCGATGGCCTAAGTACAACTTAAAGAACCAGCTAGCCACTATCCGTGCACTGTATACCACCTTTTTTAAGTTTCTTCCGAAATGTAGATTAAAAACGATTTATGATTGTTATCGACTGCAAAAAAACAAATCCAACTTTTTACCTAAAGTAGCATACACCATTGCCAGCGTTCAAACCGAAGCTTCTAGTCTCTTAACCTTAGTAGTTCATTGATAATACTTTCTTTTTGCACTCCAAAGCCACGTTCCCACCTGCAAGTTGACTATTATACAGGCACCCGAGGGATCATGTGAGATGATGCAATGTACTTAAACTTGCATGCGACTGGAAGCGATCAGTACATCTAAACCAAGTCCAATAGCTGTCAGCGGCATATTATGTCACTGACCCTGACACAAGATGTGCAGGGGCCTAATATCGTGTCATTGCGACATACATAGTTATGAAGAAAATACTTAACTTTCATATTTTCACGACCGTCTGCGACCACATTTTGTCAAAATGTAGGGAAATTGGGCGTGTTCTTGACAGTGGGATTGCGCTGCAATTGCGAAAGCTCCCCAAAAATCCGAGATTCTCCCTCTGGTCCATCTTTCACCACAATTTGTTCTAAGCCAAAACTAATATAAACAGGAGCCAAAAACAAAACTGGTACGCGAGCGGCATCTTAGCGGCCCGACATCCGTACCTAAAGGTGTATTCACATTGGCGTATACTGAAGCATTGTCATAGTTCGGAGCACGAACCCAAGTTTGAATAGCAGCGGTTCACTCCTATGTGGCTACTTCCTTTGTACTCCCGTTTACAGTACATAAATAGTAAATACGTGTGCTTGTAAACAAGCTTATAATCAAAGTTTTATTACTCTCACGGACAAAGTGTGGACGATATTTTAGTTGCTAAAGAACGGACTAGTTCGGTATCGCATTTTTTTGGACTTAATCATACTTGAATACTATATATTTGTAAATTTAAATATTGTACACCTTATGGGTATGTTACAGTGATACATGTTACAAAAATAATTTTAAGAACTGATTTCAACTGTGACAAACAATAAATAAATCTGAGTCTGAAATGTACGAGTATAAACCGTTAAACCCGGCTGTCAATTGTGGATTTTTGACAGTTGCTATACATTAATACACTGTTTAAAACATGATTTAAAAGTGTCCGTGGAGTTTCTTGCACTTTCTTATCCATAAAAATCTAGGTATACTATAAAACGTGCCACTAGCTTCATCTTTTTAACTGGCCGACTTCGACAGTTCAAAAGTTCATGTAAAATTAAACTAATTACTGGGTTGTGCAGCATTTAAAATACTGGTATTCATAATTCATCTGTATCCGGTTCGACTGGCAAACGACACAACGTAATAAGGAATAATACTAAGAACTCTTCAAATGGATATTGTTGGAGTTTACTTGCGTGATCGAATAAGACATGAAGATACTCGCAGGATGGTTCTCCTCCAGGTTTCCGAAATAGCCCGAAGAATCGCCAAACTTAGGTGGCACATTGCTCACAGAAGTCAAGGAGGTCGGAAGGTTCGGGAGTAACGAATCATGTCAATCTTCACGATTCGTGACAAAGTAGGACTGCCAAAGTTGCCAGATTACGCCGGCAGAATGCTGATGTCAATTAAATATGTTTGTCAATAAGAGCTGCTAGACAAAATTATATTTATCAACGAAAACCACTGTCGAAAAGTCGAATGAATGCGATTGACATGCGTTACGAAAATGTCAAGTGCTTAATCCCAAACATTTTGACATTGCGGCAATCGAATTAAAATTAATTAACAATGGAATTATAATTTATAAAAAAAAAATACGGCGGCGTTTTGTTGAAACGTCGCCTGTTTCACAAAATAAGACTTTGAGTTGACGCCATAAAGTACCAATTCACTACGCGGTTCCCCACATTTATCATTACCACATAAACTGACGCTTCGTTCCCATGGAGGTAGGCAAATGCTACAAACAGAACTCCACATAGCTTAATGCAAGCATTTCTAAAGTACCATCTCATCAAGTCAAAACAATCTACATAGTATTCATAATTTGAATAAGCGGTTTGAATTGGTTTGAAATCGCAGCTACTTTTATCAGCCGTTTAATTGGCTGCCTAGCCTTTTCATTGAACGGTGCCGTTTATTCAGCAACCTAAGTGACTTCTCGGCATTTAATTAAATAGCTGGGCAAATGACATGGTTTAGTAACGTTTAATGACTTGCCTAGCTAAGTAGCGGAACATAAAGCACAGACACAGGGAGCTTAGGGCACCCCGACACGGAATGGTTAGGTTCGAATGGTACAAATATGATCTGCGACAGTAACGAGTATGTAATTACATAATAATAAACATAAGAATGATCAATACATCGCTCTAAATTAGATTTGATGCATGTTAGTTAGACTTCCGAATCTAAATTGATGATCATGAGTGATAAATTATATTTATTTTGTAAGTACATTAAATTTACACGTCAATCGTACTGGTCAAATCATACGAGAACCTTGTGGGTTAATGTCTGAAGTGGTCTTTTGAGGAAAGTAGGTACCACACAGATTTGAGTGGATCTGTCCAGACAATGCAAGGATTTGTCACTTATCGTGTAGCTCAAACTTAGAACTTTAACTCAGTGACTATTCTTAACCTTAAACGGCCGGTTGAGCCAGTTTGCTACGACATATACTTTAAAAACTCGCATAAGGCCCTCAGACCAAGAGAATGTCAGACTGTCCTCTGAGTTTGTTTCGCTGGTTCTACCACTGGCACTTGGATAGGAACACCAAGTTCATTTACATTCTATTTTTATTTGTGGCAATTGATGCCGATGTCGACAATTCCGCCAATGTCAAATATGCTGTGGAAAAACGTATGACCATAGACCGTAGACCATAGAGAGAGAAAAATCTGTTTGAGAATTTAGTTATTGTTGTTTTTCTCGTTTCATCAAAGTAATTTACAGACCAAATACCAAACAAATATCTTTAAGGTAATGCTACACTCATATTCAATTCGAGGTTTACTTTAAGGCACCACCACCCAACCATTTCCGAAACGTTATAATGTTATAAGACGTTATTTTGTTTTATCACAGCTAGATATCACATATTTATTGGTATTAAATAAGTAGCGTTGACGTCGCACCCACAGATGGTGAACGGAACGGCTTTGGAATATCTTATAGTTATGTGTCATTGGCTACTCCGGTTTTGGTAAACAGTTCTTGAGCTGTGTACATCGCTGGCTATGCACATCGGTTAAGGGCTGATCCGTAGCTCACCGATGGCTACAAGATACCTATTGCTTGAGTTAACTACGGATAAAAAACTAACGACCGGTCTCAAAAACGTATCTACCTTTAACCAACTGTCAAATGAGCTACCAACAGTCGCTGAAACGTCATCTTTGCCTTTCTAACATGACGTTTCAGCTACTGTTGGTAGCTATACTGACAGTTGGTTAAAGGTAGATGCAAAAATCAAAATCAAAAGTCATTTATTCAAATTAGGCTGAGTGCCAGCACTTTTTGAACGTCAAAGTTCTACATAAAGACAGAACGTTATACATACGTTATTGAAACCGCTCGTTAGTAGAATAAAGAAAAAAACATGAGTCATTTCACAGAACGCAGGATTATATTGTTATGCTTTGTGAGTATGAATGTCTATTTTAATCCTTGACGCACACAACTGTACAGAGGCAGTTGAAATGCCATGGACATTCTCTACAAGGCGAACTTTAGGTAATGCAGTGTCTAAAATTGGAGGTGCAATATTAAGGGTAGTTCTGCGATTGATATTATTTTGTCTGTTTGTTGTTATCAATCTGTAACGGAATCTGAAGGGAAGCTTCTACAGAAAACGTTCAGTGTCCACTTCTTGAAATAACTTGACCTATTCATAATATAAGGTTGGAAATATATACGATGGTGATAAATCAAAATTGACAAGACAACGATTACCGTTAAAAGCCGGATTCTGCAGCTCATCTTTTATGTGGTTGACTGTACAGGAAAACATTGCTCATGTTTATTTTATCGTTATAAAAACTACCCTTTTTTTGGATAGGAAATCATGAAATGAAAAATCCTTCCGCTCTGGGCGGAGCGGAACCCTTCAACGAAATGTCCATTTAATATTTTCATTAGGTGCACCTTTTTTTAAAAATAGGACGTCATCAAATGACTCCTTCCGCTCTGGGCGGAGCGGGAGGGAGTGTCAGACTCTTACTGACTAAATCCCAACCGTGTTCCTCCAAATGCCCTTTGCGTCCCGGGGTCGCGGTAACTCTTTCAAACAATTAATTAAATTCCGCAAGTGGGAAAAGGCTAGGCAGATGATGTACAATAATTAACTTTAGACGAATTTAGGGAATGTTTTGCTTCAGATAAATCGGGGGTTAATTTTCCAGGAATAATATTGCAAGATCTGGACTGGGATCTTAAAGCCCATTTCGACTAGTTTTGACCAACAGGTACAAATTAAAAACTACCGTTGGCTACCATATTCCTACCCTTAATCCACTGATTTATTTCCTATAAAATGTGTTAGGGAAAGCATCTTTGTGTCATTCTATCAAAGTCTCATCCTTAAAAAGCGTTCGAATACTTACAATTCACAGTTTCGTCTCAGCGACCATCAATGTAAACATTTCTTAAAATGCGAATACGAAAGCTCCTAAACATACGAGAATTTCTGCTGTAGTGATGACAATTAGTCAAAAGTCCTTTTGGAATAAGATCCCAGAGCTGCCTTATTTCCTCACTTACAAAATGTGTGGGATAGAGTAGTGTTAGTATGTACTTTTAACATAAGCATACCTGCTAGCTTGGGCCGACGGCCAATTCTTTTCTGGGATATCTGGCAGCTCTAAGATCTCAGTCTACACGCGACACTTCGCCATCACTTGCCAATCCCATGACTGACAATCGCTAGCGTCACTGATGGCACGTCAATCTGTCTAGAGCGTCATCTCGCTTAGAACCTCGGTTAACTTGCCACTGAAGACTGAACCATTCTTTTTATTCTTAATTTTCTCATATAAAAAAGAGAGGCAATGTACAAAAAACAAAAGTTTCACACAAATACATAAGTTACTAGATGTTTTGCGTTTTACGCACCCAAACCACGTCTTGCAAGGGTGGGCAGATGACAAAATGTCGTATAAAATACAAGGCACGGATACGCTTTGCATGTTTCATAAACCATCAGAAATATGTGTTTAGTGTTGCTAAGGTTTTGCCTTTAGCATTTTGTATTGTCGCTCTTTTAACACAAGTGCAGAGTTGGTAAGTACGTCAGTGTTTTAGAAATGTTCAGCGTAAGAGCTTGAGGCTAAATGATAACAGCAGCACGGGTGTAGTCCATCTTTCAGGTTCAGCTTTGCTTGCCACGACCGGTCAGTGGAAGGATTATCTTAACATACCGAGATTATTAACATGTTGAGCTGTTGATCTCGGCTGTCATATAGAAAAAATAATAGAAAACATTTATTCGGAACAGACACAAACGTACATCAACAAAGACAAAGTAACAAAAATAATAGTAGGTACAGAATTGCGCTTAGCGTGCCCATACCGAAAGGGTTATCATCTCAGCATTTGCTGGGCGTCAGACACCCAGCGTGTCTGACGCCCAGCAAATATAGAGAATATACCCAATTTATAGGACAAATCTATAGACGACTACAAAAACACAATATCGACAAGGAATGCATGGACCAAAGAGTAATATAATATAGTGACGTGAACGCTCTGTAGCGACTCCACGTAAAATGATGTCTGATTCACGGATTTGGATCGGAGGTAGTGCGTAAGCAACATCCGAATTCGGTCCGAGTTTTCTCGGACAGTATTTTGACGGATTCTGATCGGATTCGGATCGGACGTAGTGCGCAACCGCTCTCAGGCCAATTGACTAAATCTTAGAGTATCGATGACCAATTTACTCATCCCCGCTAAAGTTTAATTGTTTGTTTGGCCCAATCAATTTTTCAGCTACGGTAACACCGTTTGCTGACGCGATCAATAGGCCTTCACCTGTGCAGGTGACTGGTATGCGGCATAAGATGAAAGGTGGGCCACGGTATGTGGAAAGACGCCGCATTTACATACAAGTTTAGAAGCTTTGTGAAGCTGGGGACTGACCGGTGTTACGGGTCGTAATGTAACATTCGCAGCGGGCATGTTATGTTACGCTGTGTCCTAAAATTCGTGTAAAAGAAAACACATACGCATCATGTTCGTGCTCGTTTCCACGTACTAACTGCACGAATGCTCGCTTTGTAACATGTTACATTACGCCCCGTAACACCCATCAGTACGCCCCTTTGGAGAACGGAAAACTGTAAGTAATTGGTTCTGTGAAAGGATTTCAGAATGTTAAAAGATTCTTGTTTCATTGTTTCTTCTCATATCAGGGGAGTCAGCCAGGAAACACACGCCGAACCTAGAAAAAAATATTTTTTTTTTACGTGTACACGAGTTATTTGTAAACTATTTGCAAAATAAATACCAACATTAAACTTTTTCTTTGATTAAAGGTTTTATTCTATTCTCAGGTTGTACCTGTTACCACTCCACTCAGTGTTTCAAGTATAGACTTAAAAATATTAAGCCACAACATAAATTTTAAATGTACTTGGCAGACTGATCGTTCTAAAGATAGAAAAACACACCTCGTGGTTCTGATTTGAGATAGGTTGTGTTATTTTAAACTAAATGATGCCAAATGTATCTGCTTCAAAGTTTCCGTTTTCCCCTTAAAATTGTATTTTGAAGTGATAACTTTTATGGGAGGGTAAACCGCTTCGTAACGTAACGCGTTACGGCGCCAGTCTGTCTGGCTTCCCTTTCTCTCACGCATACGGCAGCGGTAGGCAGGCTCTTCCTCTCTCACTCTAACCTACAGCGCTAGTCGTATTTCGGACAGACGCTTAAATAGTTCAACTTAGATTAGTTTAAGTTATCACTTCTGTCCAGCGTCCGTCCCGAGACGCACACGTTTTTTTTTTATTTGAGATTGGTTTGCTCTTGATTCTTGTCTAGGTCAGAGATTACAGAAAAAAGTTGACGATGGAGCGAGCTTACCCAGAAGAAGCCTGTGCACTCTAACTTTGAAGAGATTAGGCTTTTCAAAAATCATTTCTTAGCGGATGCTAACGTAATACAATAATCTTACCTATTTGCCAAATTACAGATTTAGTAATTCTGGGACTGGCGGTGCGTTGAGTCAGTCCGGACAAACGATTTATGAGTATAACATAGATGACATGCGACGTTATAAATACAAATTACAGCACGATTCATCACCATCATCTGCCTAGCCTTTTCCTAAACTATATTAGGGTCGGCTTCCGTTCACACCGGATTCAGCTAAATATTGTACCTAAACATTAAACACACCCACAGTATACCTATATGATGTCGTTAATAAACTCTTCTCTTAAAACAGAAACAAAGCAACATTAAAATTAACCCTTTCTACGCGAGATAGCTTCATAATAAATTCATTGCGAATGACCGACACAGCGAAATTACATATAACAAACCCGCAAAATTAACAATGAAAATAATGTTACATCTATTAATCCCCCAAACACCCTATTAACAAGGGCGGGATTCCTATTAAAATGATAAATGGTTCTAATCATCATTTCTTTGTGGCCACCTTCGCTTGGCCCTCCACCCCTCTCTCTCCGGACTTGTGTTCCTAAACTGCGGAGCAGGAGCATAGTATTTGAGGTGTCAAAGCAAAATGGTCGGTTTTCCCTAAGTTTGGCACTCAGTGAGTTAACTTTTACAAATTGCCACAGCAATAGAGTGTTTTAGGCAAGTGAGAAAAGAGATAGATTGTTATACTGATCTGTTTCCTCTTAAAATATTATGTTCATTTAAAGTTGGAGTGGAGATGGATGGTGGACGGAGCTAAGTGAGAGGTAATTGAATGACGTCACACAAATTGAGTGGGAGAGCTGTTCTTTTGTTTGGAGTGTGTTCAGAAGTTTTATGCTGTTTTGATGATCATGAAAGAGTTTTCATAGCCCTTCAGTTTGCTGTTGACGTTATTATCAACTGATTGAGGACAATTTTTTCAACAGCCTTATATTATTACATTATTTCAATAGTCATAATAGGTATGGCTGCTTAGCGACGTCAAACCGCCACTTTTTATTATTCAGGTTACGTTATCTGACTATTGAAAAATTTACCCTAGGTACTTCAAAGAATTCCACTACGGGAATAGTTTCAATCGATTCCAGTTCTTCGTACATGGCAACCAGATTTCCTAATTTATGAAGAGTTCAGCCCAGCGGTGGTCACTGCGCTACGCTAGAAATACACACATCAAAAGTGTCTAGGGGATCAAATAAGAGTATCGCCGCAATCGAGAATTATTATTTTAACCTTTTTTTGGATCGCTATTGATTATTTTTAGTGAATTTCTATATTTGAATAAAGAATTTTCTTTATTCTGAAAATCAACTGTCAATCAGAATGTATATATAATGGCGTTTTTACAAAACAATACAATTTCTGGATCAGAACTGAAAAAAATGCATCGATATGAATGCCACGACATCATTTGACACGAGATGAGATGATGGGAGCCGTCGGAATGGTGCAAGCTGGTTCCAGGCAACGTACAGGGCTGTTGATCTGAGTACTACATAGAGCGCCATAAGCCGCCTCTGGACACGCTATCGTATCACGGGCAGCGTGGCCGAGCGACATGGAGGACGATCTCGCATCACCACTCGCAGACTGGACCGGTACATTCAAAATACTGCTCGACGGAATCGTTCCATTACCGCCATGATGCTGGCCACAAGGCTCCACAGCTCTTCAGGCTTGCTGATAAGCGACCAAACCATCCGAAATCGTTTACGTAAAGTGGGTCTGCGTTCCCGAAGGGCGCTGCGAGTTCCACCTATAGCACCCTGCAATCGTAGGGCCCGATTACGATGGGCTTGGATGGAAGAAGACTGGCGTTGTGTTTGCTTTTCCGATAAATCTCGTTTCGGTATGAGGCCGGATACAAGACGTACTCGAGTTTGGATGACCTCTGGACGTCAAAAACGTATAGAGGTATGCGGAACAGAGAGTAAAGTCCCGCATTCCTCCACTGATAAATGGGAGGATCCTCCGACCAGACGGTTGTTGTGTCTGGTGGGCAACTGCCGGATAGTTGATATTCGGACTATTGTATGTTCAAATCGAACGGAGAACTTTGCTTGCAGGATTTCGTTGTTAGTTGTCATAGATGGCGCTGCGGTTCTTTTTGTTGCCGTACAAATTTTGCTTCCTGGTTTTTCATGTGGCGGCATTGATGCCGCTACAAACGTTTGAAATTTTTTCAGGAAGTTCATTCATATGGAGGGTACAATAAGGGTTTGGGCCGGTATTTGGATCGATGGAAGAACCGATCTCATTTGGATCAGGGGCAACCTCATTGCTCATATTTATGCGGAGAGGGTTGTTTCAGACGTGATCATCCCATTGCAAAGCCGGTTGGGTGATTCGTTTCGACTAATGCACACGACAAGAGTCGTAACTATTGCCGATGCTCGCATCAACGTTCTATCGTGGCCTGCTCAATCGTCAGACCACAACTCAATCGAGCACGCATGGGATATGCTCCAAAGGAGAGCTCTGCCGAGTATGGATGCCGTGCATGGGGTATGCGGCATCCATACTCGGCAGAGCTCTCCAACAACTTTTTGACTAGTTAAAAAGAACGTGGGCGGCGGTTCGTGTATTCAATTTGATCGTTCGATATATGAAACGATCTATTACAGAAAACAATAGTAAATTCGTAACGGCTAGGTTCGGTTAGTTCTAGGACATTCCTCAAAGTTATTTTGATTAACTGATTTTAAGCATGCCAAATCGCTGTGTTTGTGTGATTTGTGTCAATGGCGGAAACACATATATTTTTTTTTTAACTTTACAATATTTCTTTCTCCCTTTAATTAAAAAATAATTCCTCCCTCATTTTTGCCTTTTTTCATTTAATTGACGACATTAATTTCCCATGATTTGCAAAAAAAAAAACAATTTTTCTTAATGTTTACAACATGTAGGGATAAGTTGTTAACTTAAACATAGGAATTAAAGTAAGAAGCCAGTCTGGAAGACTATATATTTTTTATAGTTAAAAATGTACTTGATCCCTAAGGGATCAAGTACATTTAAAAATATCCAATTAATATTTACCAAATCTAGTCTTCCAGACTGGCTTCTTACATTAATTCCTATGTTTAAAACTTTTGACGTGTTTAGATCGACTAAACGACAGCACTTATTAATAATTGTAGGTAGATAACATAGACCGTCAACCTACTTACATATTCGCTGATTTGGAGCGACAGTGACACAACTGCAAAAAAATGCGAAACTAACCTAATTGCACCAAAATTATCTGCCTGATAATCTACGTTAAGAGTAATAATGTCACATTTGTAAGTTCATAAAACGTCCGCTAGAGAGTGAAAAGTCGTTGTTGAAATATTCCATGTTGTCGCGCGGATTCCGGAAAAAATCTTAAAACTGGCGTAGTGTAAAATTTACAAATTTGCACTTGTGTCACTGTCGCTCCAAATGAGCGATATAATAATGTATTTCCCATGAAGGTTAGCAGAAACTGCAGAACTAAACCTGCTACGATCAGACTCCTTTGATTAGAGAGATGTACCTACTTAGGTACTTACACTACCGCTGAAAAGTATTTGGAAAAACGTATTTTGTAAAAGTTCATATAAATAAAACAACTTCATAGTATTTTTAATTGTATTTGTGAGTATTTTCCTTAAACCTAATAACAATACTGTGTATAAATTTAACAGTTTTGTTCTTAATGACGGCCTCATGGTTTGGCCTCACCCAATGCAGTTGGTCAAATACTTTTGAGCGGTAGTGTAGGTAACCTTCTTATTTAACTAAGAAATTCTTGCTATCTGTATCCTGACAACAAAGCTAGAAGAAAAGTACCCTTTTAAACCGACTTCAAACAAAGGAGGAGGTTCTCAATTTGGTTGTATTTTTTTATGTTTGTTACCTCATAACTCCGTCATTTATGAACCGATTTGAAAAAATCTTTTTTCATGCGAAAGGATATACGTTTCGATTGGTCCCATAGAAATTTCAATAAAATCGGTTTGTAGGTTGGTTTTTAAATCGAAATAACTTGAAAAAATAGAAAATATATCATCCAAAGTATGTAAACGAAACTTAGTGTGTTTGTACCACTAAAAGGTGAAAAATAAAAAAACTTTTTTACAAAAAAATACAACCGACTTCTAAATGAAAAAAAAACACTGCAAAGAATAAAATAACTTTAATTTCGGAAGTCAGTGTTTTTGGTTTTTTCTTCGTATTTTAACACCGACTTCCAAAAATAAAGTCGGTTGTATATTTTTTAATGTCTAAAATGTCTGTAAGGTTTTGTAATGTCTTCCGCCGCTCTGGGCGGAGCGGTAGGGAAGACTCGGACTTTTACTGACGCAGACCCAGCCGTGTTCCTTCAGGTGTCCTGTGCGTTCTAGGGCCGCGGTAACTCTCTCGAACAAATCCGCAAGCCGGGCACAAAGGAAAAGCACCCCTGGCGGTTTGATATTATTAAAATTAAAATTACATTTAAGCTTTTTCGTTTAGGACCCGTTGTTTTTGGCGTAATTATAAGGGGTTGAATATCTGGTGATTAACATGCCACCTAATTCGATAGCTTATGAAATATTAAAGAACGTTTGTCGGCTAAACTTGGTTTTGTTACGTTTTTGATTGCAGTTCACTCGCCTTCATAATTGCCTCTGGGATAGGGTTGCGGGGGCACGGCTACAGGGTGCTTCCTTGTTGCGAGCTGTGAAACTTCAATTTTTATTTATTATTTTATGGCACAAAATAAACCGATTATTATTATTATAAATTAATTGGTAAGTACCCTACCAGTTAATTTATAATAATAATAATAATTCTTTATTATAAGGCAATTAAGGCCCATAGATAAATTACACAAATTAAGCATACAAAAAATAAATAAACTAATACAAATTAATCTTGCTTCTACAAAATATAACTTATAAACTAGAATTGCAGTTAACTGGGACTAATTGGGACTTCAGCTCTCTCAGGATACCAGCCAGTATAGAGGTATATGTCACGGCCATAGTTATTACATAGCTAAACATAATGAATGGTCATTATGTATAATGAGTCATAATGACTAAGTTGTGTTGACACTGTGATCACTTTCTCTAGATATTATTCATAATAGCTGGTCAAAGTTAGCCATTGTAATAAATACAGTATCGTTTAATGACTTGCCTAGCCAAGTAGTGGATTATAAGCCACAGGGAACTTTAGGGCACCCCGACACGGATAGGTTAGGTTCGAATCGTATGACGGGAGATAGAGTGAAGCGAGCTTCCGTGAAGCTATTAATGTTAGGTTCCTTTAAACCCTGCTGACAGAAAAATGGGGCTCCTATTTGAAGAATTTTATATATTTGGATTTTTGAAGCAATCCGACACGATTTCCGCAGATAGAACAAATTGAGCAGCATGCTGTCATTAAATACCTCCATAAGAAGGGTTTATCACCGAAGGCTATCTTTGAAGATAGAGTAAGTACTTTAGGGAATTCTGCTTTGTCTTATTCATCAGTAAAAAATGGATAGCCGAATTTAAACGCGCTGGGAGAGCGAGAAAGACGAACCCCGCTCTGAAAGACCCTCAACCTCCACTACTGATGAAAACATAGGAAAAATAATAGATTTAACTATGGGAGACCGCAGATTAAAAAAATAGAGAGATAGCTGAGACTATAGGCATCTCTTATGAACGACACAAAACATCATAGTCTACGAATTAGGTTTCCACAAGGTGCCCCGCGGCTGCTTTCGATGGTTGCTGGGGAGTTTGTTGCGCCACTTCTTCTTCCCAGCTACAACACTAGGAAGTGGTGACGGGCGGTCGTTTTGGGGGACTGTCTTTATGTAGAAATTTGACGTTCAAAAAGTGCTGGCACTCAGCCTAATTTGAATAAATGACTTTTGAATTTTGATGGAGCACAAACGAACGCGACAGACTTTTCCGCGGAACTTTTTGGAATTATTTGACGCTGATCCAGACGATTTTTTGCAACGATTTATTACGATAGATGTAACATGGGTTCATTACAGTACACCGGAAACAAAACAGCAATGGAAAAGACCCGGTTCACGGCTAACTCGATTTTATCAGCAAATAAGGTGATGGCTTCAGTGTTTTGGGACTCAAAAGATGTGATCATTATAGATCATCTTATTTACTATAGCTCCACACTGCGTCGTATACGTGCGGAAATTCAAGGAAAACGCCCTGGTAAGCTGTGAAGAAAATGTCTATTTCGCCAAGACAATGCACGTAGGTATCTCACATATCGGTGCAATCCATGGATCAAATTCATAACTGTGGCTTTGAAATGTTGCCGCATCCACCTTATTCAACTAATTTGACAACATCGAACTTTCACCTGTTCCTAAATTAAAAAAAAACATTTGGGGGCCAGATTTTTCCACAAGTGACGAAGGCAAAGCAGCGATGGACACTATATATTTTCACTATTTATTTTGGACTCGATGGAAGAATCATTTGTTTTCAACGGCATAAAAGCTTTTTATGAAAAATATATACATATATATATTATCCATTTTGCTGAAACATAATTTCTTAAGCGTGCTAGTTATGTTGATAAACTCTCCTAAAGAAAGAAAGAAAAAGAAAGCAAACTAGTTTATTTGGCACACACTGGAACAATGTTATTTGGCACACAAATGAAAACAATAACATCGTGTGCCCCGCGACTGCACCAAATAGGTCCCAGTTCAGCAAAATGCCAGACAACTAGTAGTTGCCCGACGCTGGTTTTCGACTGAACCTTACGTTGAAGAGTACGGATGTACATCATCTCTGTAAGGTGATAAATATACAAATGTGTAGTAAACGATACATAATAATTTGCTGTCTAGTAATAGATAAGTTTGCGTAAAATAACAGAAAAACAGAGAGAAGAAATCAATTGAAACGAAAAGCACAAATACCATCGAATTCAATAAAAGTATATGTGAAATCACGCAAAAATCGTTCCGCAACACAAACAGATCCTATCTATGTTACTAACAGACTAGTTTGGAAAGCCGACTATCCGCCCACGATTTGTATCAACGTCTGGTAGTTCATTTAACCATTTTACTAGTGGGACGTTCGAGCCCAACTAGTGGACCATTTTAGCGCCTACTGGTCGTCTCGTCGACCCACCACTTACTAAAACCTATACATGCCATTGTAGAAGTTCATTCGGCGTAACAAAGGGCGCACCCTGTACCCCCCGTGTTATTGTTATTGTGATTAAGGGCACAAGTACGCACAGTCGCTTCGTGACAGTTACCCTCAAAGCTGCATTAATTATTAGATGGCAGCCACCAGCCACGTACCGTGAAGGTGGCAACTTCGCCGTCGTTACGTGGCTAAGGCCACCTCGGGGGCCGTTAGCCAACTTTCTTCAACTGCAGGTAAGAGGTGAGATGGAAGTGTCTCCAGTCTGATTGTGTGGCCAAATTATAACTAGCTACGGCCAGTGGCTTGGCCTGCATCGGGGAAGGAGATTATTTAAAGCGGGAAATTGTTTATTCCGACAGTACGGAATGTACTGTCCTCTTATGTTATTAAAATTATTGGTCGCTAAACCGTGATTAATCTACAAACATTTTTTTTTACACGTACTTGAAAACTCCTACCCACTGCCTTTAGGCACGCAAAAAGTGTTTTTCGCACTAGTACGGAAAGATCGCCGGCCAGCCACTACCAAATAATATTGTACCTTTGTATTTATTTGGCAATTAAATATGTAAATGTTTCTGTTAAATATTGTGGTGAAAACGTATTATTTATTTATTATTTTAACATCAGGCTAGGCGGGCAGCCCCCACTTGTCGAACTGGTCAAACCCCACGAAAATTGACACACAATTTTGCGCCCTTTTTATTATTTTTCTTTCTCGAAGAATTTGGAACTTGGACCAGTCAGAAATTTTAGTTTGCCCGTGACTTCAACTCAACCGTGTGGGTTTCGTAATTTCCTCTTCAACGCCCCTTCCATCCTATTCAAAGGGTAGTTTTGAAAAAGAGTCCGAAAAATCACTTGATACGTTACCAATATTCAAAAAGTAAAAATTTCTGCATACAAGAAACACTCACTCATATGAAAAACTGAAAGTATATATTTAATGCATACGTTGTCTACATACAATACATCAAGTCATTTATTTGATGAACCTATTGTCGTACAAATTACGAGTTAATTTATTAGTGTATTCAAATCCTAATTCAGATAATTTATGCATACAATTGTAGATCTGATTATACAGATCAGGATGATCGGTGACCCTCAATCTGTACATTGGCGTTTCTTGGGTTGAGGGTTGCCACATGTTTGAATCGACGAGATGATACAAAAATGAATAATATAACAAAAAAAACTTAATTAAGAAAATCCAAAACATTCTTGAACTTGAGATCAATTAAAACAACATTATAATAACAAGTTCTTATTTGGTAATTCAGTCGTTTTAAGTTCTTGCAAATTGTCCTTCGAAATTAGGATGGCCAAGTTATTTCAGTCCAGTTCTTCCGTATGAGAAAGCTTTCAGTTATGTGCATCTGGATCGAGGGCCCATAAAGGGACTTGTTTTACTTTCAATATTAATTAATTAAGTTTAAAACTTAATTAATTATCGCAAGTATATGCTTAAATTAAAACCCAGTAATCAGCTATTCCCGATGAGGATGAATCACTAACATTAACATAGGAAACATACATAGGTACTGGGTAAATACCCAGTAATAGGTACTGATCAATCCAAATAGTAACAAAATCATATCTACTCTACAATTTTTTTTCCTATAAAAGATTGAAGATCAATTTTCTCTTAAAGTAATAGCATTTAGAAGAACGAACGATATGTTTCAATTTAATAAAAAAAACTTAT
This sequence comes from Mamestra configurata, assembly GCA_002192655.3. Taxonomy (NCBI): domain Eukaryota; kingdom Metazoa; phylum Arthropoda; class Insecta; order Lepidoptera; family Noctuidae; genus Mamestra; species Mamestra configurata. Next base: position 684,203 of record NDFZ01005476.1, on the reverse strand, counting down.
TCTAATTTTCGTTATATATTGAGGACGTTGAACCTAGTCAATAAAGCCGAAAATATTGGGCTCTCACTTCAGACGTTCTAGTGAAATTCGACTTTCATTTACTTTTTAAAAAGACATTTTTGTGTCATTATTTTTTCTTGTATTTCTTCCGATAAATTCATGTTTTGCCAGATTCCTCAGTAAAGACATAATAAATTGAGGGACCTAGATATACCGCCATAAATCTGTAGTCATTCTACAGATTTGGGATTTTCTTAAAATATTTAAGAAAATCTTAACTAAATTCTGATTAAGCCAGGGACCTACTTTCTAACCCAGAGATAGACTTTCGAACATACTGAGACCGAAATAATTTGTGCGTCATGATTGAAAAATTTAGTAGAAGTTGTAGAAAAGTTAAAAATAATAGTAAAAAAATTAATTAAAATAAACAATTCAAAGGGGTCCCTCAATCCTGACTCAAAGTTTTCTGTATCTCGGTAAAACGGTATAAATTCATGCTATATATAATATTAAGATTTAGTAAAAATACAATTAAACACCTCCTCCACGATCCATGTGATGATGGTACTTTTCTTCTAGAAAGGAGACAATACCCTGCCGAGGAATTCTAACTTATAGGCTGAATTCTGCCATATCTACAAGCCCTACTCAAGAGTCATCACGGTCCGTCCGGCGTGCAGGTCATCGTTTGCATCCCATGGTCAGTGCGACACCATCAAGTGCAATGTAATCGGCATCCTATGGTCTCAATAAAATCACATTAGGGCCCGCTGCGTACTCCTCGGGGCTACTGAGGGCTGGCCGAGCAATAAATTACTCGGGAAGAGACGTTAGATCGATGAGTTTGTTACTTGTTCGGGCGGCGTACTGTGGGTGCACGAAAACTATTTAAGAAGGTGCTAGGTTTACTATCGGTTCACTTCGGGGAGGGTGCGTCGGTATTGCACAATTTAATTCCGTCTGGCCCGGTCCATCGTCGAACTACATGACGTATGGCGATCCGCCACCGGTACCTTCATGGTCAGGTAGATATCCCACCCATATCTACGTACATACAATATTGAGATGGAGGTGTGCGGGACTTTACTCTCTGTTCTACATACTGCTATAAGTGAAAAAAAAAACATTTGTACTGAGTTGCCACTTATAATTTTGAAAGAAAATAAATATCGTATGTACGTATCGTATCGTATCGTGGCTAAATAATAACAGCCGACGACAGCACGGGTCGATCTTTAAGGTTAAGCAACGCTTGCCGAGGTAGGTCTGTGGATGGGTGACCATCTTAACATACCGAGACTCCTCCGTGCCTCGGAAAGCACGTTAAGCCGTTGGTCCCGGCTGTCATTTGTAGATCTTTGGCAGTCGTTACGGATAGTCAGAAGCCAGATAATCTGACACCAGTCTTGCCAAGGAGTACCGTGTTACCCAGTTAATGGGTTGTGGAGGTCTGGTAGGCAGCCGCTCCACGTAAAATACTGGTATTCAGCTGAATCCGGTTTGACTGGAAGCCGACCCCAATATAATTGGGAGAAGGCGGCAGATGATGATCTACGTACGTACATTGTGCTTAGGTTCAACTAAGGAGTGGAATTCCTTGGATTTCCGGCCATCTACAATTTGAGCATCTTTATGACAAATATTTTTCCAAATGTACTTTTTTTTTGTTTTTTCATACGTGGCGCAAATAAGTAAATTATTTTAACTTTATTTTCTAAATTCGTAATAAGCGTTTCTTTTTTAATTATAAATAAATATTCAAATAATTAATAACTATCTATCCTTTTTTTTACTTATATCTGTAACCGGAAAACGGCTCATTCCGTAAGATTATAAAACATCTTGAGAGATTGTAAAGTCTCGATAAATTGTCAACTGAATATTTGGAATACTTTTTTACGCATCAAACTTTGATAGTCTATAAACTCTCGAAGTCAATCCGAGAAAGGTACGAAACGTTAAGTATATAAAACTAGCATTTGCCCGCAACTTCGTTCGCGCACATCCCGTTTTTTCCCGTTCCTGTATTCATGACTGTATATAGTCTTCCTCTTGAATGTGGCTATCATACAAAAATAATTCTCCAATTCCGACTGGGGGTGGGATTAGCGCGTTCAAACAAACAAAGAAACTCTTCAGCTTTATTCTATTAGTATAGATAATATAGATTTCATTTCGACGACTGTCTGGAGGGTTTAGGGAACCCAACATGAATGACATGACGGGAGGCGCAAGCGTGGCGGGAAGAGAACCAAACCTATTTTGGGGATCCCTAAGCTCCATGTGCCCTACGTTCAGGCAAGAAAGTCCGATCAATTGTAGAACCGTACCTGTAGTCATTGGTCGCCAACATATCGTCAGTTTATGTCGGTTCACAATTTCTCAGAATGACTTCGGGAGATTATACTTTCAAATTTTGTTGTGTTCCAAATGTTCAGTTGTCAATTTATCGAAAGTTCACAATCACTCAAAATATTTTATAATCTTTCGAAGTTTGCAATTATCCGGTAACATATTTACTCGTTATGTCTAACAATTTGTACCTACCTCATTACAAAGCTACTTGACAATTTCAGTCATTTCATACTCCTCCCCCTAATTCATCGTCTGCACACATTTTAAAATTATTATTTTTTATAGCGAGTTCTATTGGTTTGTGTTGATTCCGTTATTTTAGGTGGTAAATATCTAGATATTTTTTTGATAACACTGGCTCTTGTGCCGATTTGTTATGCCTCGATTTGTTCTTCGTGCACGATCTCTTCACCAAAGTACCTGCATGCTTGCATGTAACTTATCTAAATTGGTGTAGCAAGCGACACCTATACGTATTACATACAAACGTGTCTTGCAACCAAACTACCGAGATAAGTATCGTCACAGACTAACACGTCGGGTGGTTTTAAGGGCAACGCCATCTACTTTAAGTATATAAAGCTTTTCCCGAAAGATGGAAGCCTACTCAGGTGTCCATTATTGTTACTGATAGATGGCGCGAATGTCAACTTGTGTGTACCCCGAGCTGTTAGAGCATGCAAGTGTTTCTTCACAGGTTACACACGTTCATCGCTGGTCGTCCCTCGCCGGGTCTTCTCTAGGGAACTCCAGGTATAACACCCACGGGCGGGGGTGTAAGCCCAGTGAGCAAACGGTTACTTCTCATTGTTTACTTTATTGCTATTGAATTATCTCGATAAGTTATGAAAGTCCCGATGCAAGCCAAAAATCAGTGTAACAAAGCGCATTCGCCTTTGGGTACTTTTTCAAATGACTTCTTCCGCTCTGGGTGGATCGGAAGGGCGTGTCAGACTCGTACTGACTAAAACCCATCCGTGTTCCTTCTAAAGCCCTTTGCGATTCAGGGCCGCGGTGACTCTTTCGAACAAATTCTGCAACCCTGGCAGGCTCTGGCCTTTGGGTACTTACGTGTTGGTGATAGGTACCTAGTTGAGCTGGCATATAGCCCCCAGTCACCATTATGTTTTTATCTTCAATACCGCGACGCACGATGGAAACGTTTATATATGGGTAGAGGACACTTAGGTAGTAATCGTTTACGGAGACTCTGGGCGTCGCGGCCCGCAATAAATTCAAACATAATTATGGAGTTGTATAAGAACGATTACGGAGAAGCGATTTTACATGCGTTTGCTTGAATGCAGGCGCAGCCCGTGGATGGCAACGACGCACGCGACGTTACGACCAGCTATTCCTGCAATTCTCCGTTCACGGTAAAACGTAGCGACACGTCACGCCCCGCATCTTCATACACAACATCGTAAATTGTCAAGTTTGTGTTTGCGCATGTGATGATGCGGGCCGCTGCACGCGCCGCCTGTCCGTAAACGGAAAAAACGTCCGACGCGCCTCGAGACGCCACGCGTTTCCGTAAACGAGGCCTTGAACAAACTAAAAATGTTAGGATCATGGTGCCTCAAAGTGTCACGTTGCTGAGATATTTAGAGGCAAAATGGTGGCAAGGTTTGCTCCCATGCCGCCATTTTGCCGCGAAATGTTTGCCATAAACGTTCTATCCACTTTATATGAAGCAGGACTGCAGAAAGCATTTTTTTTATAAGAAATTCTTAAGAAACAATATAATTTAATAAAAAATATGGTCGTTTTCGACCAGTGGGCGACCACTAGTCTATACTAATAAATCTGAAGAGTTTGTTTGTTTGAACGCACTATTCTAGAACTACCAGTCGGATTTGGAAAATTATTTTGTATATATAACATCCCCATTCATGAGGAAGGCTATATATAGGCTGGCTATACGGGGCAAAAGCTAGTCTTAATAAAAAGAAAACCTTCCTTATATAACATATTTTCTTTTTATAACGAAAGTAAGTCTGTAATACCTTAACATTTAAAAATTGGCATTCGGATAGTTTAATTTTCTTTTAGCCATTCATAGACAAATAGAAGTGACTTTTTGACTTTGAGTCATATGGGAAAGGTCAAAAGCAGAGAGACCGTAATATTCAAGAACGAGCGAAGCGAAAAAATTTTCACCCCATCTCGGATAGGCACCTCGACCTCGCTTACCATTCATACTTATGTGAATAGAAGAAACTATTTTGAAGAAAATGGCACCTAGGGTACGCATGTCCTAGGCGCCGATTTCTATTGTTACGCTCCTGATACGAACTAAATAAGTAGGTACCGTCCGCATATTGAACATTTACCCCATGTTGCGTTATAATTGCAAAAAAACTATCGGAATGGTTAAAATCACAAACATACGATGAAATTGAAGTATTATTAGCCAGAATATGCTAACGTAGAACCTGCTCCAATCTTAACATACCTGTATCATCCGATTAATCATTAACACACATCTAAGCACACACATACACCGCACACATCCACCTCCTACAAACAGACACACACTCACACTCCACACACACTCACAAACACTACGCATACCTGATGGAATTGTTGAAATAATCCTGGAAACTAAATTTGTTTATTTTGTCTTTGCTTTTCTGTTCTTTTCCTTTACATTATGTCTCAATATTGTTAAACCATAACCTATGGGGAGTTGCGAGGGAACCCCATCACAAGTATCCTATAACTTACCGGGGCTGCCTCAATTTTGTAGAACAATTGTATGAGAAACAATAAAAACTTTTAATTATAATTTAATTAAGTAAAAGTTTATTTTTTATAAAAACATGTGTCTATAAGTAACTTACATTCTAAATCATTCGTTTTTTAAATGAGTTTCTACGCTATAAGTGTGCGTGCCTAATAATAACTTAAATATACATTAATTAATTGTCTTAGGGGCCGTTCAATTATTACGTAAGCACTATGGGGGGGCGGGGGGGTCTTTGCTTTGCTTATTTTGGATGACATGGGGGGTAGGGGAGTCTAGATGATGATTACGTCATCGGTAGTTATTTTCTTTTTTACACGAATGGCAACCCACACATTGTCTTTGCTTGAAAACGAAAAGCATTTTCGGGGATTCCCGCAAGTAATACATACATTTAGTGAACAGTGCGCGGTAATTCCCCTACTCGCTTTAGAACCGAGTAAGGGAATTACCGCGCGCTGTTCACTTGTCTAAATTTCCTCTATCAGTGTATTGTTTCGTTTGGCTGCTATAGCGAGTAGACGTATTGTAAGCATAGTAAAGCAAGTTAACATTTGTGTTACCATTCATTCCATTATCCAAAGTTTAATGTTTAAATAAGATGTCATTTCAAATAGACAAATCCAAGTTATACCAAAAATTGTTTGAAAGTTTTAAAAAATCTCATACAAGTACGAAAGTACAAAATGTACAAAAGTTAGTTAACGAAGTGTGGCGAAATTATAAATTACAAGCAAAATCCGACAAGGAACTAGATATTATTGTATCTAAGAGAATCGAAGAAGAATTGCAAGCAGCGACTAAGAATAAATCCAATTTACTACATTTTTTTTCTAAGGTGAGTGACGAAATCATTTTAGGTACCTACTAGAAATATTAGAAATCGCCAAAAAGTTTCTCTTTGCTAATTAGAAAATATTATGGCCTATCTTAAAGTATAGAGGTAATATTCATTATATAGATTTATTTCTTATAATTGATTCCGTCAATTGGTCACAAAATACAGGATGTCAGTTTTATACATATATATTATATACCTACAGAAAACTATACTCTATTCAAATAGGTATTTAACAGAATGTAAACAATCTTTATATGTCTTTTTATTGAAATATGTGGTTTAAAATTGTAAACTGTGTAAAATCTGTTGTGATTCATTTAAAAACTCAACCAATATTAAAAAATTGCTTTTCTGTAAATACATAAAGGTGCGTACAAACATCGTGAGGCGTGCGCCGCGAATGGTTCGCACGTATACATGTGCCGTAGCATGCCTCAGGTTGATGTATGCGAGACGAACCATTCGCGGCGCAAGCCTCGCGATGTCTGTACGCACCTTTACAGATATCTGATTTTATAATTGCATATTTCAATAAAAAGACATATCAAGATTGTTTATATTCTTTTAAATACCTACTTGAATAGACTATAACACCCTGTATTTTGTGACCGGAACGATTTGCTCGTTTAAAGATATTAGATTTAAAGCCATAGGGTTTTGTATTTACCATATTTATTGCCATACTTTGTATTTATGTAGCTTAATAAGAGAATCTTTAGCAGAACCCATAGAAAGTTTTTATTTTTAGGCAACCTGTAAACCTGCAGAAAAAACACAAATTACACAGCCAGCTTCAAATATTAAAAAACAGGAAGAAGATAAAATAAAAACCGGTAATGAATCACAACAGCAATGCGAAATTAATAAAAATACAGATAAACAGAGACCAAAACCTTCTCAGGAAGCTATGAAAAATAAGATTGCTCTACTCGAAAAAAATTTGAATGCTTTGTATTCTGCCAGAGATACTATGTCAATCCGTGCTGAAGTTGATAAACAGATCATTAAGTTGCGCGAGGAAATAAAAACAGCAAAACAGTCTTTAAACAGGAAGGTTCAAAACGCAGTTGCCCAGAAGAAACACAGGGATGGTATGAAAAGAAAGTTAGAAGATATTTGTCATGAAAATCCAGAAATGAAAAAAAGACTATCTCTGAGGGATTCAGTGGGACGTCCTAATCTTGAAAGCAATCAACCTTTACTATTGAAAACAATCGCGGATATAGCTTTATTTGGGAGTGCAGCAGATGATAGAAGACGAACGGAATCAATTCGCAGCGTAAAAACTCTTGATGAACTCACACAAGAATTACGTAAAATGGGATTTGACATTAGTCGCAGTGGGACATATCTTCGTTTGATTCCCAGAAAATCTAATTCTGCAGAGGGACGAAGACATGTATCGACAGTCCCTGTTAAGCTCATTCGGGCTCAAACTGATCACCACAAGAGCCACTTAGATAGCAAGTTCGCTGAAACATCAATCCATTATTTAGAGAACATAGCATCCATACTAGGACCAGATCAAGTATTTTTCATATCTCAAGATGATAAAGCTCGAGTCCCTATTGGCGTAACTGCGGCAAATAAGCAAGCACCTCTTCTAATGCACATGGAATATAGAATCAAATTGCCTGATCACGATTGGGTAATCGCTGAGCGTCATAAATTAATACCATCTGTTTATGCTGGTATCAAAATCACTTCCAATATGCTAGGACAACCGCAAGCCGTTGGATATTCTGGACCAACATACATCGCTATTCGAAGTGGAAAGCATAGTTCATCTACTGCTAATACTCATGCTCAGGATTTCGAGACGCTTCTCGAACTTGAAGAGTTTCGACCATTAGCTAAAACTGACCATGGACTAGTAAAACCAGTGGTAATCATGACGGTTGATGGAGGGCCAGATGAAAATCCGCGTTATCAAAAAGTCATAGGGTTTGCTATACAACACTTTAAGCGACATGATCTCGATGCATTGTTTTTAGCTACCAATGCTCCCGGAAGAAGTGCGTATAACAGAGTAGAGCGCAGAATGGCTCCTCTTAGTCGGGAACTGGCTGGTTTAATATTGCCTCATGACCATTTTGGGTCTCATTTGGATGAACGTGGCGTTACAATTGATGAACATTTAGAAAGATCTAATTTCGAATTTGCAGGAAAAGTATTAGCTGAAGTATGGAGTTCAATGGAAATTGATGGCTATAATGTTAATGCAAAATATGTTGGGGCAGGTGAACAAGATCTTCCTGATTTTCCAGACATTAAATGGTATTCAGAACATGTGCGTGAAAGCCAATACTTGCTCCAAATTGTAAAATGTAGAAATACAGAATGCTGTCGTCCAAGAAGTGGACTATTTAGATTACTAGACAACAGGTTTCTTCCACCACCTGTAAAAGTAAAACAAACAGTTGATGACTTGGTTTTAGATGAAGGAGGGCAATTTCTTAATCTTCCAGTCAATTTAGCTCTACGCTTAAGTGCTTCACTCAAAGATTTCCTGCAAATGCCATACGATTATTTTTGTCCGACGGTACAATTGAGGCTATCAAGTCGAACATGCAAAACGTGTGGTCTTTATCATGCTTCCGTCAAGTCACTAAATCGTCACATCGAAAAGATCCATAAGAAAGTAAACACGCACACTGATAGGAAAGTTAGACCTGTAAGAGTCGCTGCTCGTCGTGCTAATGAACTGATGTGCATTATTCAAAATTTAGAGCACCATGATGTTGAATGGCTCGATGAGAATGACGTAGACATTCCAAAATCGGATGAAAGCGAGCAGACTCACAACACTGAGCAGCAATCGAAGCAATCCAATGTCATCGAAAACTTAGAATCATGGATTCGGGTTTCATGGACTGAAGACTGTTAATTTGAATTTAATATATGTACCAAAAATTTAAAATAAGTTTGTTATGTTAGTAAGATATAATATTTTTGTCCTTTACTCTATGTTGAATACCGTTTCAGTAAAATATAATCTCTATCCTAAATCTATTTTCTTATTTTTCAAATTATAATTATAACATTATAAAATTAAAAAAACAATACATTAATTGACAAATGTTTACGTAAGCATGGGGGGAGGGGGTAAGAGCTTTGCTTACTTTTGCTGACAAGGGGGATGGGGGGGTAAATAATTGCAATAAATCTGCTTACGTAATACTTGAACGGCCCCTTATTTGAAATATTAACATAACTGTCTAATACGAAAGTTTCATTTGATAAAATACGAGTCTAAAAGCAAAATTTATCAAATGTACGTTTAAACACTTTAGCTAACAAGAATGTCTATAAACATTTAGCTAACAAGAATGTCTATAAAACTTTAGCTAACAAGAATGTCTATAAACATTTAGCTAACAAGAATGTCTATAAACATTTAGCTAACAAGAATGTCTATAAACATTTAGCTAACAAGAATGTCTATAAACATTTAGCTAACAAGAATGTCTATAAACATTTAGCTAACAAGAATGTCTATAAACATTTAGCTAACAAGAATGTCTATAAACATTTAGCTAACAAGAATGTCTATAAACATTTAGCTAACAAGAATGTCTATAAACATTTAGCTAACAAGAATGTCTATAAACATTTAGCTAACAAGAATGTCTATAAACATTTAGCTAACAAGAATGTCTATAAACATTTAGCTAACAAGAATGTCTATAAACATTTAGCTAACAAGAATGTCTATAAACATTTAGCTAACAAGAATGTCTATAAACATTTAGCTAACAAGAATGTCTATAAACATTTAGCTAACAAGAATGTCTATAAACATTTAGCTAACAAGAATGTCTATAAACATTTAGCTAACAAGAATGTCTATAAACATTTAGCTAACAAGAATGTCTATAAACATTTAGCTCACCAAACGAAAACCAAAAGCTGCCAAATAGGGGAAATAATTCGTGTAGCGAATTTTGGCATAGTAGTAGGGAATGGTGGAGCTCGTGTCTAAATAATAACAGCCGCATGCGTCGATCTTTAAGGTTAAGCAACGCTTGCCGAGGTTGATCTGTGGATGGGTGACCATCTTAACATACCGAGACTCCTCCGTGCCTCGGAAAGCACGTTAAGCCGTTGGTCCCGGCTGTCATTTGTAGATCTTTGGCTGTCGTTACGGATAGTCAGAAGCCAGATAATCTGACACCAGTCTTGCCAAGGAGTACCGTGTTACCCAGTTAATGGGTTGTGGAGGTCTGGTAGGCAGCCGCTCAACGTAAAATACTGGTATTCAGCTGAATCCGGTTTGACTGGAAGCCGACCCCAATTTAATTGGGAAAAGGCTAGGCAGATGATGAGTAGGGAATGGTGTTAAACAATATACTGAAAGTGCTGATATGGGTGGCTTTTTAAATCGAACAAAATCTTTTTTGTAGAAATTTTTATGTAGACTACTGTACATGTTCAAGAGTTATTTATACAAAAACTAAAAAGGGACCTTTACACCCGTTGGCTTCATCCCCATCCATCAGTACTTTTAGTATGTTGTTTAAGGCACCTTTACGTACAACTAAAGCAGCCATCCGTCTCGGTTTCCCCGGATTTGTCCTAGTTTGGACGGCATCCGGGCAGCGCCCGGGCGGAATCTTTAAAAGTTGTCCTGGTTAAACCCATACACGTTTTGTGTCAAGGGAAACTCGATTGATTGAAAATTAAAAAGATAATCAACAAATGAAAAACTTAGTTAAAAATCATTAGTAATCGTAAGCCGCTTATAAACTAACTCCGGCGCTTCAAAATAGCCGACGCTGTACATAGTTTAGAATGCAAACAAGCCGGAATAGATTTTTTTTAACCTTTTGAACGCCACTGTCACGTATAGGTGACAAGCAAGCGTGTGCCCTGTACGCCAAACGTCACAAATACGTGACAAAAAGTACGGTAAATTTGTGGCTTGGCGTCGGGGGCACGCCGATGCGTTTATGTTCTGGCGTTCAAAAGGTTAAATGATTTTTTATTTAAAACGAGGTTTTTTTTTCGAGGAGTTCCGGGAAAATATTAAATTTCACCCATATGCCCGGTGTTTTTAAGATTTTGTCTGGCGTCAGCAATTTTGGTGATGGCAGCCCTATCTACTAATATACCAAAATTCGATTAAACCCCAATAGTTCCCATATTTTTCCTTCCTTGGATGGGCTAATTCCTTAATATTTATGTACGTAGGTAATGATAAGTACAAATGATTTACTTTAAAGAGATAAATTTGCTCACAAGTATGTCTGATAAAAACATTAATAGGCAAATACTAATAATTTGCACTTAAAAAAGTTAAATTCGCATACAAGTAAGTCTGATTGAAATATTTTTTAACAGAGGCGAGTAGTGGAGAGGCGAGTAGTGGAAAGGAGAGTGTACAAAATGTGAGGTTATTTTTTACATTTAATAGTTAATTACGCTCATAAATATGCGTGTCTACTAGGAACTTAAATATGAAAAACTAGTTGCCGCCCGCGGCTCCGCCCGCGTGACTGTAGAAAATTATCCCGAGGTGACATATTCCCGGGATAAAAAGTATCATATGTGTTATTCCAGACTATAATCTACCACTGTGCCAAATTTCATCAAAATCTATTCAGTCGTTTTTGCGTGAAAGAGTAACAAACATCCATCCATCGATACTTACAAACTTTCGCGTTTATAATATTAGTAGGATTTACCCTTTTTTAACATCTATAACTTTAACTGTATCCGTATGGATTGAGGATATTTATTTTAATGCAGCGGCTATAAATGTTTAGTAAAGTAAATTAGCCGCTTTTGTTGGCCAGACCCTGAAAAAGGAGTTTAAATATGATTCGATTGATCTCTTCAAGGAGAATATTTCGTATTATGACGACTTCTCTGGATTGTGATAAATACCTACAAGAAATACGCGCTTGTCATGTTTATTTGTAAATCCTTTATAGTTAGTTGATTTAAATAATAAATTTAAGTTGCGGCGCACGATGTATCATGCATATTTGGGTACGTCAACAAACAAAAAATGTTAGGAACGTGGTGCCCTAAAGTGTCACATTGCCGAGATATTTCGAGGTAAAATATCGAGGTAGTATCTGACTACTGAAAAATCACCCCGTAAACATACTTCATTCTCAAAGAAAAGCATCTGCTAGATTGCTTTACTTCTGAAGTATGAATACAGAAGCCTTACTTCAGACGTCTCGAAACTAAATACGTGGATCACTACCACACTACTAGTTTATCTAGCCTATTTTGTCCCACGTCTGGGCAAAGGCCCTTCCGGTCCCGCACGCCTCTGTTTTTTCTAGTTCGGGCCAGTCTTTTCGGTTACATTACTAGTCACCGCGTGAAGATAACATGCTCCTCAATCCATTTGGTCACCGATCACTTGGCTACTAAGGCATGTTAAGGCTTGATAGGCTGACAGTTGTTCGACAGCTCCTGACTGCCGGTTGCCAGAGAATTTTGATGAACAACAGGGGTCCCAGTATGCCTCCCTGGAAAAGCAAAAAAAAATAATACATATGTGTATTCTGTAAGTGGCTTCGCCCGCGTGAATGTTGGAAATTATGCAAAGGGAACATACTCCCAGGAAAGAGTAGTAGTAGAGTAGCCTTTGGCTTGCGTGCCAGACCATAATCTATCTCTGTGCCAGATTTCATCCAGATCCGTTCAGCCGTTCCGGCGTGATTGAGTGACAAACATCTATTCCAACGAAATTTTTCTTGAAATGGCATTTATTAAATAAAGGTAACATAAGAGTAACAGACATAATTGTGACTTTTAGATAAAAATTGTCACTTGGATGATACGTAACATTTCGGGAGGGGGAGGGGGGTACAGATAAACGTTACGGGACGTAACATGGGGGAGAGGGAGGGTCAAGAATCTTCAAAAATTGCATTAAGTAATACTTGAACGTGAAAAAAGAACTTTTCAAATCATAAATGACGGAGTAAAGAGATAACAAAAAAAAGTACAACCGAATTGAGAACCTCCTCCTTTTTTAAAATCGGTTAAAAACAGTAAAAAATAAAAATTTAATAACAAAAAAGGCTCGGGTAATATCGTGTAAAAAGGTTGATTTCAACCCATACTAATAGAGGTTGAACAAACTAACGGCTGGTTTCAATAACTTCGTCTTGAATATACCAGATTCTCTAAACTTGGTATATCCAAGACCAGGTTATTGAAACCGGCCGTTTATTTTAAACTTTATTGAAGTGAAAACTTCTTTTAGCGCGGTACACATATTTTTAGATGAGATAAAATCTATGGACTCGCGACACCGTTACGAGACGCAGACGATACAAATCTACCATTAATTGAATTTTTGAATAGATAATTTGATTTTACTATGTCCAATCAACGCAATATTGGCACAACGAGATATAAAAGTACAATTGATGCGGTATTCACGAAATATTTAAATAACTTCGAATCAAAATTGTTTATTTCCTATTTCAGTTACCATGAACCTATAGTTTCTATTTTAGATTGTAATAATTTTAATGATAATGATGATACAAGAGTTGTCGAAATTGTTAACGATGATTCATAAAAGAATAATAAATGTATTTTAAAGTTTCTAAATTAATAAAATACAATTCATAACCCAATAACCCTAGTACCCATCTAAAAAATGTCTAACGCGCCAAAATAAGTTTTCACTTCTGTCGGCTCTCCCGGAGTGCAACCTGTAATTTTTTATTTCAACCTTTTTTGCTCGAGATGGAGTGCTCCTCTACCGGCGCCCATACATAGACACATTCATCTCAAATGCTATAAAAGTTTTTTTAGTGTACCTACCAGTTGATTTTTAATTATTCCTCCACTCCATCAATATTAGACCTGTATTTGACCATGCACTTGGGATAAACATTAACCTTATGTGGTTTATCAGAGTAGTTTCCTAATTCCATTATTCTAATTCCAAGTTCATATCCTTTGTAAAAAAATGAAGGCACGCTTGGTTCCCAGACTTGATCCTCTGATGTTGAGCAGTAGATGGCAATGATCGGCCGATCTAAGTAGAACTCTGAATCAATAGATCTTATTGATGTAAAACGACAATCAACTTCTTCACCCGAGTCTACAAGCTCCAAAAGAGCGGTAGAATATGGACGGACTTCCTTTATTATTGCTCGCTCATATTGGTCAAGATTACCCACTTTAACAGCGCATGGTTTACCAGGAACGAAGTCTTCATCCTTCATACGTCGGCTTTTGCAGTACAGTGAGAAGGAAGGTTCTTCTCGTTTTAACATTTGCAAATCATTGACATCCGCGACATAGAAACCAGATACCGATGTCCCACTCTGCACTGTGGCATTTATGAAATCTCCAACTTTGAGTTGTTTGCGTTTGTACTTTAATGTCGTTGTCAACTTCAAAGCTGCTGTTGAACGAGACAGTCTGTTCACTGAGTACGGACCTTTAGTGAACGTAGTGAGGCCAATCAAGCCCAGCATGGTTGCTACATCTCTAGGACAGTCTGCAGTTATTAGTTCCACTACCAGCTGATCACGCCTTCTGCTTTGCACGTTAATAGAAGCGATGTGTGAACCGACAAGATGTTTCATGGTTTCAACTACTTCATCGCTGAATGTCTCCTCTTTGGGCTCACATAAATGCAATCTACAATGAGTAGCCAATCCTGGGCATCGGTTCTGTGGCTCGGCGCTGCTGTCTAGCTGATATACGTCATTCACTGACACAGACTTGTCACAGCACCCATAATCTATTGCATAAATATCACATCTCCCCTCTCCATCTATAATACGCCATATCTCACCTCGAACATACTGTGTTAGTGTTTTAGATTTATAAACGACTCTCCGACCTAAGTTTATTTCGCTAGCAGAGACACCGGGGCCTGGTCGTTCGATACACTTCAGTAGGTCTTCAAGGTTTGCCGCACGTACGAAAAAGCTTTGAGGGCCATTTATATGTGTCACATCTACTTCATAATTGTAACCAACTATGAATTCGTTTATTATCTTGTCTGCCCTGTAATTAAATAAAATACACGCTTAATTAGTGAGTCTTTCTCCATAGCAAGAAGAAAAAAATTAATGAATAAACTAGTGTTAACGCTAAACCAGACATTATAAAGCCTTATTTATATTACATTCTCTTTATTCATTATCCCTTCGAGTTTAAATTTATAAATATTCCTTAAAAAAATATATAAAAAGCAATCCGCCGGCGTCGAGAGCAGGGTTCAAGCTACCAGAGGTTAGAGCTCCAGACAAAGGAACCTCCTCACAATACGAGCCGTAACAAGGAGTACTTTCTGTTTCAGGCCCTTTATCCAACTGCGCTACTTTTTGCCATCAGGCCGTTGGTCGTAACGACAATCGGCACAATGCCAGCAGTCGAGATAATAATATAATAATAATAATAAGTTTATTGTGTCCAAAAGTTATACACAAACAATATTGGGTTTGAAGTCTTCATTTAAGCAAAATGCCTGTATTAAAAGACTCCGCTCCTTCACAACAGTAGGTACTTACTTAAAACACAATAAAAACAGTACATGGATGTAGAATATGTAGATAAAGAGATACTTGATTTGTTCCTCTTTCTCAGCTTTCACGAGGTTATAGTCATGTGGGATGATAACATCGATTATCACTGTGCGGCGCGCTAATCGGTCAATCACCACTATTACTCTATTATGTTTATAACCATGTGATTAGTTTCATTTAAATTAGCAGAATCTTAACTTAAACTTTCTACCGAGACTTTTAATTTTAATAATCTGCTCATCTATGTAATCATAAATTGTTTGAGGTTTTTTTGTTTTATATAGGTGTCAATAATATTGATCAATATAAAATTTATTTTACCAAAATATATAATTATATATACATAATATAATAATATAACCTGGGACAACTCACACACGGTCATCCGATCCCAAACTAGGCAGAGCCTGTGCTATGGCAACCAGACAACTGATAAACATACTTATATATTTCTAAATACATACATATTATACACAAATTACACCCAGACACAGAACAAATGATCATGCTCATCACACAAAGATTTGTCCTGGGTGGGAATCGGACCCACGACCTCCGGCTTAGCAGTCAGGGTGAAATTGTTTAAATTTTAATCAATTACATGAGTGAATTTAGTAGTGTCCGACCGAACTTTCGGTTTCGGTTTCGCCCTAATTTCGGCAAAAAACGGGTTTTGGCTTTGTTTCGGTTTCGCCTAAAATCTGGACGAAATTAAGGCCGAAACCAAAATTTTGGGAAAAAAATGTTTATTTATTTTTCGTTTTCGGTTTCGTCCGAAACTGAGACCGAAATCGAAACTCGGTTTGGTTTCGGCCGTAAAACAACTTTCGGCCGGACACTAGAATTTAATTCAGAAGTGACTTCAATCCCGATGGAGCCAGTCCGGCAGACTCGGAAATCTATAGAAGGCGAAACCCTTCCAAGAGTAAATACAGAGATGTATACCTTATATCTCTCATCTCAGAAGATGGAACAGCGATCGACGACATGACCACAGGACGACTGAGGTTGGAAATAATGGCGGGAACTAACTGGAGTACCGTGCGATCCAAATTGCCTGAAATAACAAAAGGGAAGGTCTATGAAACAGGCGAAGTAACATTGAAGAGCAGATGTATAATTTTAATGCATAATTTCAGTGTCGACACCTCCTTACAGATGACAAAAAAAAAATTTTTTTTCAACTTTACCGTGTGACATATCAAAAGAAAGGACTTATTGCGTAGATGTAGATGTTGTGAAGTTATTTGAGAAACTAGATGAAAATGGACTATTATCAGTGTCTCCAAAAGTACAAAAAGTTTGCAGATTATAGTTCTTTGCTTTAAGATTAGAGGAAAACCAATGAGCACATTTGGTTTTAAAGTAACATGTTGACAAATATGATTTATTAAAACTAATTTCGTGCCGGATCCCCATTAACATATCTACCTAACTACGGAGACCTTTACTGAAACAATAAAAAGTTACAACTCACGTTCAAACTACGGAATCTTTTAGCGCAGTAAGGGTAAAAGTACTTGACGACTTCGTCTTGAAGACGAAGTCGTCAAGTACTGTCTTCAAAATCTCGTATTTAGGAATAAATCAAGTTATAACTCAATAAACGGACTATTTTTGGTTTTCCTAGAACTTGTTTCCGGACTCATTGTATCTAGTTTTTCAGCCAAATTCGTTTGGATAAGCATGAGCCCATTCATCACCATTCATTTTTGACGCAATGTTACTCTTGATTCTTCCAGCTGCCTCGTTGCAAGTCCTCTATTTTG
The DNA here is from genome assembly GCA_002192655.3 of Mamestra configurata. Lineage (NCBI taxonomy): Eukaryota > Metazoa > Arthropoda > Insecta > Lepidoptera > Noctuidae > Mamestra > Mamestra configurata. The sequence goes on along the minus strand of NDFZ01005476.1, from coordinate 666,971 downwards.
TCCACTCATATTGTGATAGGCAGAGCTTCTGGCTTTCGCTGCTTGATCTTCAAGGTGTACCATTTTCAACTAGAACTAGTTTCTACTTTTTTCATGCTGACATGGAAGGCCAAGAAAAAATTTGGTACTAAAAGGAACAAAATACGAAGCTTACGAAAAATTTACTCAAAAAAACATAGCATGTCAACATCAAGCCAATCCAGCTTCTCCGCCTAACACACAAGCATAGTGACGCAGAAAATAATTTATTTTAAGACATGTCAAAATGGATCTGCGTAGCGTTATCCCAATTACGTTTGGGGTCTAGCACTATTTAACACTTTCAGTGCCCAGAACTCAGCATATGGGTCGAACAATAATTTGTTCGTGCCCACGAGTCGTCGCTACATATAACGACGACTCGGCTGCCGAGTTGTGGGCACACGAACTGTTAATTCCTATCCGTCCTCTTCAAACCTTGTGTCAGATTTTAGGCATCTGACTAGACGTAGACTGTCGAAAATCTACAAATGATAGCCGTTACCAACGGCTTAACGTGCTATGCGAGTCACGGAGACACGACCCCCCCCTCCCTCACGGTACGACTTCGGCAAACATTGGTTAACCTCGAAAATATACCGTGTGACATGAGCTACACGTCTTTGAGCTACACCAATTTACCACAAATGCTAACTATATTTAACATGGAAGCAGTCTATGTATTCGCCTTTATAAGGCCTTTGAGATAAATGTACTAAATCATTCATTTTAGAGTTCCGTACTGTAACGAATGTTTAACTCGTCACATGTGATTTGGTTTGTAGGCAATTTCTAAACAACACACGGTTATAGTTTATTTACGTAGTTGATTTCTGAACGACACCTTGTTCCGGTTTGTGATCTGTGGTAGCCGCTGCGCCTGACACTTTACGATCCTTACTAAAGGATGACCCGAACCTAATTTTCACTGTCGTCGATATTTTCATAAATCCATAGTAACCTCGGATGATTTTAGCCTAATAATGACAAATTGATAAAAATTACAACAAAGGACGATGAAGTGACAAGGATTGCCCTTAATTTTCGGTAAGATAAAATTCCACTGGGCATAATGTCAGTCTCGATTTCGAATAGGATTATTATCAAGTTGAATTTTGTTTTCAGATATTCCCTCTGTATTGTGATTATCGCACGCTATATTGTTAGTGCGTTAGCGCAAATGCATTGATTTTTTGTTTGGAAAGGAAAAACACGATAAGTTTTCGAATTTTAACGTCTCCGGTGTATTTAACCTTTTAATTTTTGTTCCAGCCTAATTATTCGGCGTTTTTTTTATTTTTATTTTTCCCTTAATTTTTTCCAACTTTGAATTTTCTTGCTGAATTGTGGTTACATTTGTTTGGACCATTTTGCCAACGGGGACTCGTTCATAACTCATCGCTTCCAGTTGATTAAGTTAAATTTATTTTTAAAGCCAGCAATCTGGTAGGAATTTTCCATATTTTTTATTAATACCTACATTATTAGACAAAGATGCAATAATATCACATTTTCCATAACATCACAATTAACCTAAAAATGTTACCATCTAAATAAGGTTTATTTTGTGAATGGTGTATGACTGTGGGGCTATGGACCATTAAATAGAGAAAGGACAAAATAATTGTTGTTTTAATTCTCATTTAGCCTCCCATCGGCAGATTAAAGGTCAGACTCTTCCACTCAACTTTTCTGGCAATCTTTATTTTTTATACTGTGTGCTACCTCCACGGTGCCCGAATTTATTCTCTTTACTTACTTATTTTTTATTACGAGGACACACAACCTGCATATTTTACTCAGGTGTGACATACACCTAAACACATTACCGCTCACTCTCCCCCTTTATTTTTTTTATATTACAGTACCCGAAGGGTAAAACCGAGACCCTATTACTAAGACTCCACTGTACGTCTGTCTGTCTATCACCAGGCTGTATCGCATGGACCATATAAAATTAAAAGTAAAGGGGGCCCCCATACAAGAAACATGTTTTTTTCGGCTTATGGTAAGGAACCCTTCATGTGCAAATCCAACTTGCACTTGGCCAGTTTTTTGTTTATGTTACAAGCTTATGAAGGCGTATAAAGCTATAGGAAGCGGCTGGATTGTTTTTGCATGACTTTTCACTGTGACAATAATAAAAGGTTAATTTTTTAAGGGTATGGCTCCATTCATGAACATATGATGATTTAATGTTTTTCCATAAAAATGTGTTTTCAATCATAATTTTATGTGTGGATAAGAGCATAACATTATGTTTGGATAATGCATGTATTGCGTTCCAGAATAACAAAGAAACAACTGTCCAAACTGCAGGATATTAAATTCAAAATTTCACACACACAAGACAAAAGTACTTTTATATTTTAAATTTTCTTCAACAATCTTTCCATTTTGTTTTTCTTTTTTCTTAAAGAACCAGACCAGATTCGGGCCATTGTAAAAAATATTAAACAAAGATAAGCTAAATCGGACCAGCTAGTCCTCAAGTGATGTGCTAATGAACCGCCTAACATGCCTAATAAAGATCTAAAATGTTAATAAATTGTTTGCAACCTTCAAAATTGATAATATAGTAGTTTATTTAATAGAAGTCTATTTGATGAATACAAAATTTTGACTTCTAATTGTATAATAAAATAAATTGCCACAAAAGATCCAACAAGAATTAAATTGCACTTGTGCAAAGCATATAATGTTGCTAGTATATATAAAATAAATCTTCTTTGTTTCTACTCCTACTTGGGCAATATTATTGAAATGAAGATCTTTTGAGAAATACAGATTTTACCGGAAAATGGTGAATGCCGTAAGATTGTAAAATACTGTGTGAAATCGTAAACTATTTTTATGTATTGGAAACTATTGAATTTGGCTGGGGCCTTTTGAACACCAGAGCATAAACGTATCGGGCATACCCCCAACACCAAACCACAAATTCGCATTATGTTTTGTCACATATTCGTGAGCTTTGGCGTACAGGGTAAGCTGTTGTTTGTCACGTGACAATGGCCTTCAAAAGGTTAAACAGCAAGGTTGCATTTGTGAACAATATAGACACCACCAATGGGTTTTTAAACCCAAAGGTTGACTAGTAGTCAAATCAAATCAAAATCGTTTGCTTCAAATAGACCATAGACTTGGTTAATTGAAGAGTGCTTTTACTCTTGAATTAACCAAGTCTGTCAGTCAAATGGACGAATCTAGTTCTGCCGTGCTAGTGAGTAGCAAGAATGTTCCTCAGCAAAGCAAACTCACCTCCAGCAGGGCAGTTGCACATTCACAAGAGTAGATTATATGGAGAAAAATGTGCAAGTCCATGAACAGTTGTAGAAAATGCTTTGTTACATTAAGTCCGCCTATGTAACACTACTGTATGATAAACTTTGTATACCGGTATTCTACATGTGGCGACTGCAGAACTGACCTCCACAATTCATTCCACATATAATATATACCCTTAGCGAGACTGGTGTCAGATCATCGGATTTAATAGTTGCATGCCGTGCATTAACTGTTCCCTATTTGGATATCGAACAACATTTTTAATTGTTGTTGTTTGATAAAGTGGTATTTTGATTTTGTGGGGCAACTTCTCGTTTCACTTCAAATCTATGACTTCCTTGCAACTTTATGTTTCTCGAAGTGAGTGAGAACTATTAAATAGAACACACACACACGCTCTAATTAGACTTTAAAACCGTAAACTCACCTGGGAACGATCGAAATTACTATCAAAATATTGTGCACAAAATAAAATTGACAAGCAAGAACAACACGAGCGGTTTCTTTTTTTTTAATTTACGCCGGCTCTAATGGGAGGCTATAGTCTTTTGACCATATTGCCTAGTCTTACGTCTATTTCTTGTGTTTTGCATTAGAATGCGGATGTAACACGTTCTATGGTTTTTGGAGTATCTGGTAACAAATATATTGATTCGGCGTTCTCGGCAAGTTTCGACTGAGGTAGTCAATAGTACAATAAAAATTTTCAGCTCCAGTTAACCGAGATCGCGCTTGTTTCAATTGTTCCACATATTTTCCAGGTGCGTGGACACTCGAGACACAAAACTACACCAATTGTATATCACAATATCCACTTGGAATCAATTAACGAATAATTAAAACAGCCGCTAAACTTCACTCGACAAAACCCGCCAAAAACGCCCAATACAACACGAGTGGACTCACTCGCACAACAGAGGTAACCAGTGCTGCCTGAGTAACCAGTGTGGCTTATAGTCCACATATTGTAGCTCATTCTCCAGAAAAGCAACATAATAGGAAACGGGCACAAACTATAGGTGGCAGCACAAAACGACATGAGAACCACAAAAAAAAGAAACTTTCAGTCCTGTCGTCGTGTATTCGTTTACCGTGAATGTTTAGGTTATATTTGTAAATAGTTTTTATTTTGTACTAGCTATTGCCCGCAACTTCGTACGCGCATATATCCTATATTTTTCCGTTCTCGTAGGAATTTCGGGAAATCCTCTCTTAGTACCTACGGAATGTAGAGAAGCTACGTGCCAAGTTTCAGCTTTCGACGAGTAGTAGTTTCGGCTGGGCGTCTGTCAGTCGCTAAATAAACGAAACGAACCTGGACAAATCGGAGACTTTTTATGATTTTAGACCCTATCGGTGCCTTGTCAGGCCTTTTTCGAGGACGAATTTAAACCCCTAACTAACGACAAAGCTGTTAAAAATCGTATGAGAGTCATACTCCGACGGACAATCTTAACACAGCCATTCAAAAGACGCGTTATCGACGCAACACCATCTATAGACCATGTCGCATGTATCGCCGCGTTTGCAAAATTGATAGGCATAGAATCGAACTACTACATTGATACGGGTCACTCACACAAGTGTAGGCACGGTTAGCTGCGGAAAATTAGTTCTCATGGCCATGAGAACTAATTTTCATACTTTGAAAGTTTGTTTTTTTTTCTCATTTCTTTTCAATATGAAAAAAATACAAAAAGTATAAAAATATACTACGTAAAAAATCTAAAAATGAAGAATTGATTAAGGACGTAAGACTAGGCAATTTGGTCAAAAGACTATAGCCTTTTTACTTCGGGATAAACTAAAAAAAAAAAGTCATTAATGTTTAAATTGGCCAATCGTTGCCCGCGGTTTGTGTATTAGTTTTAGTTTTAATTTTCCAAAACACCAAATCAAAATTAAAATAATATACGGGAGTGAAAAGGCAGCGGCCGGCAATAATATATTACCAGATACCTACCGTGTATTGATCGATCCAGGGAAATGGCGGACGAGGCGGGGACGTAAGTATAATAAGTACTTACTGTATGTTTCACACTATTTACGAACGTACGAGTTCTACCTAACGCTAAATATTTTCTAAATTCCTTGATAAAAAACTTAATTTTTATTTAATTTTTTATCATTGAAAAAACAGCATTTTCACTGTAATTTCTATTACCTACTTACATTGCAATAAATACGAAATGTAAAAAGGATTGTCTTGATAGTCATGGTACCTATACCTTTATATTTCTCCAGAGCCGGGAGCCAATAGTCATCCCATAGTATCAGGTTATCAGTCCGCTAAACCACCCAAACCTGTACCATAATATCTTTTGTCTTCATGTTTTGTTATAGTCTTGCACCAGGTGTGGGTCGTCCTTGTGTGCAATTGCATTATGCATACACAATATATGATAATTCATCGCTTAGTTAGTAGACAACTCATTTCATTTTAGAGTTAAATGGGACTCCGCAAGTTGGCTTTGGCTCCTTGTTTTACTCTATTAAGTTTGGTAGTTACTTCTCAAGTGTCTTTATTCAATATCTTAAATCATCAAATGACTTCTCCTGCTCTGGGTGGAGTGGAAGGGCGTGTCAGACTCTTAATGACTAAAACCCATCCGTGTTCCTTCTAAAGCCCTTTGCGTTCCAGGGCTGCAGTGACTCTTTAAACAAATTCCGAAATTCCCTTTACCTTAAAACAGCAAAACAACTTCGAAAAAAGAGATTCTGCATTTGTGTGAATTTGTTTTTGCGTGTTTACAACCATAACTTTGTCTATGAACGGTTTTTGAAAACCCTATTAGGAGAGATGTTGTTGGTGACATAAACATTACAAAGCCACTTCATCATTGATCATCTAGGCGGCTAATGTTATATCTTGGAGACAAAAGTTCTCCTCAGTAGATATTTATTTTTGATACATAGATAAGCCTGTCTATCCTGTCACGTATTCATGATTTATTATTAAGATAAAAAATGCAAGGGTTTTTTTTTAGTAAAAAAAACCCTTGCATTTTTTATCATTTCTTACACTGATGTAACATACAACTTATTTTTTTAGCTTAGTAGCTAAAAAAATAAGTTGTATGTTACATCAGTGTACAGTGATTAAAATAATCTACCTAACCGTGTGTCATATAAACTGAAAGGGCTCATTGTAAGGGTCTCAAAAATATTTTATTCATAATTTTAAAATGTTCCATTCTGAAGTAATTAAAGAAAATTTACCATTTCTGATCTCCGAAACTAATGAGCCTAAAATTTTGAAAAAAGTACAAATGAATTATAGGTCTTTACCCATAGATTACAGGAAAACCTATAAAAAATCTATTTTAAATTTAAAGTAACATTTAAATAAAACATTATTCGTTCAGGACCCTTTGCACGCGAGTCCAACTCGCACTTGGCCGGTTTTTTTTTCAGAAGTGCGCGATATAACGGGATAGAACCTTTGTAGCATAATAACAATAAAACAGGTATACCAATCAATTAAATCACAATCTTTATTTGCTTCTTCACAGCTAGGATCATATTTGATTTGAATTACTAAACAGTATTTAAATTTAACTAAGTTCAATACAAAAATACAGTAAAGCAAAATACAGCAATTATAGTTATGATCTATACTAATACAATCCGGATATCAGTATTATTCCTCTATAAATTCAGCAGTGGAGTAGTAACATTTACTTATTAGGAATTGATTTAATTTCTTTTGAAATAATATTATATGAAGGTTCTTAATTTCTCTCGGAATCTTGTTAAATATAACTGGAGCCATTCGATATATGCTCTTATAGAGGAGAGCTGACTTACTGTATTCAACACAAAGAATGTTTGATTCCCTATTTCTCAACCGACGCACTGCTGACGCTCGTACTTCAAACTAGTGTGGATTTGTTTTAAAAAACACTGCAAATTCATAATCTATGAAGTCGCAGTATTTGTCATTTTCGTCATTATATACATATATAATGACGGATTTTTTTTTTGTGCTCTGTAGAACGGATTCTACGTAGCTGTGGTAGGCAATAAATATGGCATCACACATTTGGATAGATTATGATGAGCAAAAACGAAACTGTTTAGTTTTTACAAATTTCTTCGACATGCAGTTTACTGTCTATTATTAACCCTAAAAAGATTGTACTATTGTTTTTGTTACTGACTGTCCATTATGATTTATAATTATCGGTGGTTCTTGTCGTTGTCTCTGAGAAATTTGCATTAATGTCTTTTCTAAATATTTTTTTAATTATTATACTGTAACCAATCTAAAGTCTGCTTAAAAGTTGAACTATAGGTTGAATTTTTGAAGTGTGCGTGGAATGCCAAATCCTAAACTATGAGGAATATCGAAAAACACTGAAAGGAGTCTCGAGCCCGATTTTGGTGAAAAATAAAACTATATCATTGGATTTTTGTAAAATCGGTATTACTTGCCAGGAATCGAACCGGAGGATTTTATTAAAAAAAACATCCTGTAATATTATTACACCATCCGAAAGTGTCGCTAATAAGGACCAAATTTTGGGAAGTAATGATGTCAACTGAATAGGTCCAGTAGATTCGGAGAAAATCCGCTGTGACAGACAGACAGACAGACAACCGAGTGATCCTATAAGGGTTCCGTTCTTCCATGTAGAGGTTCGGAACCCTAAAAAATAACTAATCACGTGCTTATACAGTAGATTTTATTCAAATAATAGTTCCCGGCTTATTTTAACCATATATATGAATAAAACACTATTTTTAGGGTACCGTACCCAAAGGGTAAAACGGGATCCCATTTTTTAATTTTTTTGTATGTTTAATTTGTGTATTTTATCTATGGGCCTTAGTAGCCTGATAATAAAGAATTATTATTACTATTACTAAGACTTCACTGTCCGTCTGTCACCAGGCTGTATCTCATGAACCGTGATAGGGGGCGTTCAAGTATAACGTAACGCAATTTGGGGGGAGAGGGGGTCTTGTAAAACGTTACGATGCGTTACAGGGGCAGGAGGGGTGTTCGAACAACGCGTTACGTTACATTGTTTTTTTTATTTAACGCCAGCTCACTAAACATATTTTCGAGTTACACAGTCACTAAACAGTAGTCATTTTGCCAAACAAAAATAAACTTCAATATTTTTCTTGAAATGACATTTATTAATTAAAAAAATTGGTAACATGAGAGTAAAAATTGTCACTTGGATGATACGTAACGTTTAGGGAGGGGGACAGATAAACGTTACGGCGCTTTATATGGGGAGGGAGGGTCAAGAATCTTCAATAATTGCGATACGTAATACTTGAACGCTCCCATAGTTAGACAGTTGAAATTTTCACAGAGGATTTATTTTTGTTTCTTCGCACAACAAATAATAAAAACAATAAAATAAATATTTAAGGGGGCTCCCATACAACAAACGTGATATTTTGCTGTTTTTATAGGTACGGAACCCTTCGTGCGCGAGTCCGACTCGCACTTGGCCGGTTTTTTTTAGGATTCCGATACGATTCTTAATAAAGTGGTTTTCACGTGCTCTTATTTTTACTTTCTTCCAACATTGCTTTATTTAAACTGGGAAAAATTATTTGAATATAACCTAATGCGTAAAAGCACGAATTTAATGATTTTTTAATGAAACTCATTGTTCGCACATGGTGACTTTACCTCCAAATATCTCGGCAACGTGACACTTTAGGAAACCATGTTGCAACATATTAGTTTGTTTTTAAAAAAAAAAAGGTGCCCTCCAAGCCGGCTGGTCACTGTGAGGCAAGAGGACCACCACGACCCTCCATCAAATAAAATCTAACAATAATATAAATAAAATCAACCCTAGTTACGCAAAAAAAAGCCAGAGTATAAAGTCAAGAAGAGAACAAGGCCTTAAAATATGCACATTCAATGAGAGATCACTATCAACAAAGGAAAGAGCTTTAGAACTAAAGTTTTTTTTTTTTTTTTCTTAGCATATTGTGTCCCACTGCTGGGCAAAGGCCTCCCCCATATCCTTCCAGACATTCTTTTCTTGCGCCACCTCGAACCAGCCTTCGCTGTTTGCATCCAAATCATCTCGCCACCGCTTTCTGGGCCGATAAAAAAGATATCCCATTTTATTTTATCGGTCAGTAGACCTTTTTAAAGAAATGATTGAAAGTAGAAATAGTGAAAGTTTTGAATCAAACCAGACATATGCAAATTAAGGAGAAAATAATTATATGAAAAACATTTTATTCAATGAAAATATAAAATAATGGGCAATAAAGAGAAATATTGCGCAAGATGCACTGCAGGAATTAGTAACAATTGTGAATAATAGATTTCCACATATATTGCCAAAAGATAAGAGAATGATGCTACATACAGCTATAAAAATAACTAAAATAACTATATAATTATTCGAATCTGGTGTTAAATACTGTGTACATTGTGCCAATCAATCCGCTAACTACAGTTTTGAACAAGTGGCTAGGTTTAGCATATAAAATTACCAAAGCCAAATCTGGCGTCTATGGTTAATAAAATAAAACGCAGTAAATGTAAATAAATACTTTTATTTATTGACCATTCCTTATTCAACAGTATTAAATCTATTACCTAAATCTATTATTATGTAAAGAATCGGCCACTGGAATATCATTCACTAGATCTATTAGAAGCTGTAGCAAAGGTGAATCGGATTTGTGATGATAAGAAGAATAAAAATAAGAATAATTTATTGTCCTTAGAATTTACAACCAATAACTTGATTCCTGGAACTCACACTAGGATTTCCTGTGTCGTGAGATCCAGGCTCCTTCGTTCCGTTTACACTTATTGCTACTACTTGTAATAGGTATTATACTTATGTACTAGTAAAGAAGAAGAAATATACCTACATTAAAAAACTAATAAACAATGGAGACTAATATTAATACACAAAAAAAAACAGTAGATAACCAAGTATGTATGTGTGTGGTGTGTGTGTATATATTGTGTGTGGGTATTATCGTGTGTGCGTATATGTGATGGTATGTGTTAGTGTGGGTGTATGAATTAAGATTCGAGAGTTGTGTTGGTATGTCTGAATGTAACCTTAGGATTTATAGAATTATGTGGAACTTTGTAATATAGAATAGAAAATAGAGATCAGTACCTACCAAAGCGCTTTTTGTTTTCCTGCGGAGCCCATCATCTGTCCTTTCAGAACATTTCAGTCCTGGAAAAACCACAGTGAGAATTATGGGAGTGCTTTCCTTCAGTAACGCATTTTAATCATCCGTTTGCCATTAATATTGAAGATCCCTGAAAAAGTGTCAAAACATACTAAGTATTAGTGATTGCAGTACATCATTTCTACACCTGCCTTGACACAACAAAAATACAAATCTTTTAAGCGCCACTGACACGAATTTTATGCTTTTCCATGTTAAGCTTAAGAGAATTAAGCTTAAGCTAGGTTTACTGATGTTTTAGATTTTCAATATCTGAGTCCCTTTTTTTTTACTTTATATGTGTATTAGCGTACAGCGTCCTGCTGATTTATAGACTCAAATATGGCCCTTGAACAGCACAGAGAGGGTCAAGGGAATTCGCTTACAATTATTGCTCTTAAGAAGAGTATTGATTTAAGTTTGGCTTTAAATATAGGTACATAATGTTTTTATGGACTATTTTTTCGGGTAATTTATTGTATATTTGGATGCTTCGGTATTCTGGGCTATTTCTGTACATCTTTAGTCTCGGTACTGGTAGAATTAATTTGGTTTTACGGCGCTCATTCTTGTCAAAATTAAATAAGTTTATATTCTTTTTAACAAATGTGGCTATTTCGAGTATATAAATGCAAGGTAATGTTAGGATTTTTTCTTGTATGAAGTAGGGTGTGCAACTATTTCTATGTTTAATATGGAATATGATTCGGAGACATTTCTTTTGGGCGATAAATAAGTCTTTCGCATCAACACTGTGGCCCCACATAATGATGCCATAGCGCAGCCACGCGTTGTATGCAGAGAGAGCGCAGGCAGCCTTAGTGTTTGTCTTGAGTACACTAAGACCGTAGGAAAATTGTGATAGTCTAGTTTTTATTTTGTCTACGTGTTTTTTCCAGTTTAAATGAGTGTCTAGGGTAATTCCTAATAGATTAAATTCTTCTACTTCAATTTTTATATTGTTTGTTATAGTTTTAAGTTTATTTTTTGCTTTTGGTAGGGTTTGAATTGTATTATTTTAGTATTTTTGTTATTGACTTCTAGGTTATGGTTTTGTAGCCAAGGTTTTATGAAATTATAAGTTTCAATTATTTGATTATTATACTCTAGGTTGTTTGTAGGGCTTTTAAAAAGTATAGAGATGTAATCGGCAAATAACACACATAGATGCTTGCATATTTTTGGCAGATCGTTAATACAGATAAGAAAAAGTATACCCCCTATCACACTACCTTGGGGAATAGACCAGTTGGTGGTTAGTATATCCGAGCGTACGTTTTTTAGCTCACATGTGTCACCATCCAAGTTTTCGATCTGTACGTACTGTTTCCTATCTGCAAGATATGACTTCAGCCAACCAAGTGCGTCTCCTCTGATGCCTACTCCGTTTAGTTTATTTATATAGTATATAATGCTCAAACCTGGTTAATTTTGGGCGAAAATTATAAATATAAAAGCTGTGTAGCCGGACATACAGCCCTTGTACAGAAAGCATAACAGCCTTCAGTAAAAATCTTCATAAATTGCGTCACACGAATTGTATGTGTTTATGACCCCCTCCCCGTCCTTGTGACAGCTAGTCACATTTGTGAGACTCCCCCCTCTCTAGTGTGTCGAATTTGTAAAATATCTAGAAATGATTAAATTAAAACGGCATTTCCGACATTATTTTATACCAGTTTTTTTTCTTTTTATTAAATCAACATCAAATCAAACATTAAAAAATAACAAAGCAAAAAACTGAAACCTTATGATAATACAGATAGGAAATTTCCTTCAATTCTTGAGCTTCTCCGTATAAATCAACACAATGACTTCAATTTGAGTATGGAATGATCAAATGAAAGTAAAACCTTTCCGAGTAGGAGAGCAAGAATCTCCTTAGTTCTCGAGCTATTTGCGTTCGTTGACTTTATTGTCACAGTCGGGCGACGCAATGAAACCTATCCAAGATGTACTACTGTACTGGATTGGATAGATCTTATAATCAGTGCCGGATTAGCCATATAGCACGAGTAGCAAATGCTACGGGCCCCGCGCATTGGGGGGTCTCGCGCTTGGATTTACAAAAATATGTCGCTGAAAATCTGCGCCATTATATTACTATGTCTCACACACGAGTTCTAACTCCTTCCATACTGAGCCATAGCCTTTTTGCGGAGATGTGACGCATATTTCCCGACCTGTATAAGTCTTTAATTTTGTTTATTTATTAATGGTTAAGGTCATACTTCGCGCAAATAAGCCCCGGGTCCGGATCATACTTAAAAAGGCAAATTTGACGAAGAAATGGTGGGCCCAAATCTGACGACTCGATGACTAAATGGATGTTCACGGTGAATACAATTTATTCTACGCAAAAGATGCATCTCCTGATAGTCAATTTATCTAATGAGATAATGAAGCCAAGTTTAGGGGGCCCCTTAGTAAAATTTGCTACAGGCCCCCCGCACTAGCTTAATCCGGCACTGCTTATAATGATAAACAACAACATTATAATCAAGAGAACTCATACCACAATATATGACAAAGACCAAACTAAGTACGACAGGACTTGAAGAAGTAGTTCTGGATTTTACCCTTGAAGGAGAATTCTTTCTTCTAACTGAAATGTTTTACGCTAGTGCACGCAGGTTCATCATCATCGATCTAGTATTTATGACCGTAGAAAGGGACCGGGTCCCACCTCCCATCTTCCACTTCATCATAAATAAAAGTGCTTATGAATGTATATAATGTCACCCTTCTACCATCGGACATCTAGACGCACTGCAAGTTACCATCCCTACCGTGTTGCTATTCCACCAATTCGCACTAAACGTTTCCAAACGTCTTTTATAATGCGCACAGCAAAGGAGTGGAACTCTCTGCCTGCGTCTGTGTTTCCGAACGCATACAACCCTAATCTCTTCAAAATTAGAGTGAACAGGCTTCTTCTGGGTAAGCTCGATCCATCGTCGACTTTGTCTCTGTCATCTATGACCTAGACTAGAGTCAAGAGCAAACCGATATAAAATAAAAATAAAAACGGCAAACGCCGTAAGATTCAAAAGTCTCGCGTGAAATTGAAAAATATTTTTTCTTAAAAACACTGATATATTGGAAACTATTGAATTTAGGTGGGATTTATTGTATACAAAACGATTTTTTCATTATATATTGAGAAATTATAATCTATTCAAGATTGATTAACCTTTGAACGTCACTGTCACCTATACATGACAAGCAAGCGCGTGCCCTGTACGCCAAACGTCACAAATATGTGACAAAAAGTACGGCGAATTTGTGTCATGGCGTCGGGGGCACGCCGGCCGATGCGTTTGTGCTCTGGCGTTCAAAAGGTTAAAGTCTTACGGAGTCTGCAATTTTTCGGTGACCTATATAATACATAGCTACAGTAGTTAGTTACAGTGTTTACTTGTACTACCTTCGGGTTGAGTATTGATCGACCGCGCCCGGGCCCGCACCGCCGGGCTAGGTCTATATTTAGCAAATCTAGTGCGTAACTGCCTCTCACAGATAGGGCTGCCAACCGTACTCTTATATTTATTATTGTTCTATATTTTGGCCCTACATACTCGATACTCTTGGTGCACGCCAAAATGCTTTATTTCAATTCGAAGGATGAGTCGTAGTCTTGCAACAATAAAACTAAGTATCTATATTATTATTTAAACTAACTATCTATATTTTTTATTTTTTCTATATTTTATTTAAAATCTATTGTATCCTAAGGGCGGGATGTAGCTGATCGCAATTTAATTATTTAAGACCTGTATTATGTACCAACCTATGATATTGAACTATCTTTTACTGATTGTATATTACGATTTGGCTCAACCTCGAATTAGTATGCAAACGTTATGCAATAAAAACAGCTTAAGGTTTCCTATGATAAAAAGGAATGCATACAACCCTAATCTCTTCAAAATTACAGTGAACAGGCTTCTTCTGGGTAAGCTCGCTCCATCGTCGACTTTGTCTCTGTCATCTATGACCTAGACTGCAAACCGATATAAAATATAAAAAAGGAACTTTAAAATCCTTCTAATGTTATACATTTAAAAGTCAGAATGTTTTTCATAAATAAACTTGAAACTTGATCGTGTGCCAAGAAAATAATACGGAAGTCGGTTTTTGCTATCTAACTGCTTTGGACCACACTAGCTGGTCGACAAAAAGGCAGTATGTTCGATAATACTATGGGCCAGGCAAAATAGCTTTGAAGTTTGCAAAGGTTCCTGACTCGGATTTTTTTCTTAAATCGTGTATTTGTTCTTAATATCTTAAGAACAAAAAAAATAAAAATATTCCATAACCGGGCTATAGTAAAAAAAAACGCGTTAATTTCAATAAAAGCTAGGAATAAGGAAAGAAAAAAAAAATATTTAGCAAATTTTTTAATAATTTGATAGATGTGTTAATTTTTAATGATTCAGTCAGATATGGTCTACAAATGAAAACTAAACCCAAATAAGTTCAGTTACATTTTGGCCTGCAAGAAAAAATGTGGCTAACATACGAATGTACATATTTTGTTTACTACCCCGTTTGTCTCGTGGTCGAAAGCGCGACTGCCGAGCGTGGGGCCTAAGCGAGAAGTGTTATTGGGTTTTTCCATTACATACTTACAAGAATTTCTCACACAAATGTTCCACTATTGAAAATAAAGTTTAAATAAATAAACCCGCAAAAATGGATATCATTATAAAAATATGAATAAAACAACTTTCTGAAGACAGTAAGCATGAAAATCCTGCTTCACCGAATAACAATTGGAAATGGTAGCAGGGCCTTTTCAGCTTCATTGCTAAGGTTTTCCAGATAATCCTTCCCTAAATTTCGTGAGACACATTCTGGCAAATCTTTCTTTTAGTACTCTAACACCCTGCAATGCAAGTAATTCTTCGTGTAATCCCGCGACCCATCCCAATACCGCCCGCGACCCGAGGTTAAAAAACGATGCACTACTCGTAAAAGGCAAAGTCGAGAGTTAAGACTAGTACATTTTAGTGCAAGTGGGGCGAAGGCCAAATATATAGAATATTCCGTATTGTACAGATGCCAGCACATCAAGCTAACTGAAACTGTCAAATTTCCCCAATCAACCTTGAATCTAATGCTTAAGCGATAAAGTTGAAAATCTATTCAAGAAATTTGTCCGATTGTTTTAGCTTGATGTGCTGGCGTCTGTACACCAGAAATAGTTATAAAACTCTATATAGGTCGTTATGGAGACGAGTTTTCGTTTCGTTTTCAATCACACTACTCCTTGAAATGGAAACGTAATTAATTATAGTGGTTAACCATACAATATGGTTATTATTATTTTTGTATCTTTACTTTTTTAATGCACTAAAATTAAATTAATCTCGAAAATGATTTTGCATGCACATTGAATAAGCAAGAAATAAAAGGCTTTTTATATTATTTATTATGGAGACGAAAAATTGCAATTACAAATGCCCAAGTGCATCAAACGACGTTTTTCAAGCGCTTTCTCGAAAAATACTTAATATTTAGGAATAAATTATTGTGAAAAAAAGCTCGCGGGTTTTTTTTCGATCGCATGTTGGTAATATTTTCAGTGCCGTACTATGGCGTGCTAATGCCATCCAATTTCGATTATGTAAAAGTGATAGTGCTATTCGCTATGTATAGCTCCGTCTCCCTCTTACAGCGGAATCATGATCGTTTTAAGACTTCATAGTAGGGCCCCTGTACTTACGTAAATGCAGTTTCTGTGTCCGTAAATGTATTTGGAGATTTGAAAATATTGTTTGTCGGCAGATGAATATGGACAGCCCTACTCCAAGACGGCCCGCAGCGTGCGCGCGCATCCTCGTCCTTGATGCAATTGCGTCCGGCGCGCAACTCCAGTCCTGGGTGCGGCCTTGCCCTGCACACACGTATCGCTTCCGGTATCGCGCCAGCTAATCGATATTGAGTGATCTTTGTGCTCACCTACTTAAACAATGGCAAGAAGGTTAGTTCAAAGTTGTTTTCTTGCCATGTTCGACTTCAACAAGAGAAGAATATCAAAACAAAGACCTTTAGACCGTGAGTTCGTCTCTTGTTGAGATCCGACTGGGATGGATGTCTTTTTAGGGTTCCGTACCCAAAGGGTTAAAACGGGACTCTATTACTAAGACTCCAGTTTCCGTGTATCTGTCTGTCACCAGGCTGTATCTCATGAACCGTTATAGCTAGACAGTTGAGATTTTCACCGATTATGTATTTCTGTTGCCGCTGTAACAACAAATAATAAAAATTACTTACTTAAAAATTAAAGGGGGCTCTCATAGAAGAAACGTGTCTTTTTTTGGTTTATGGTGCGGAACCCTTCGTATGAGAGTCCGACTCACACTTTGCCGGTTTTTTTCATTGCCTTTAGCATCCGAATTAATAACATCCGCCTTTTTAAGGTTCCGATCATCCGTCAGAAACGGAACCCTTATTGGGCCATTCGGGTGTCTGTCTGACTGTGCGTCCGTCTGTCACATCCAATTTTCTCCGAATCTTCTGCACCGATTCTGTTGAAATTTGGTACCATGTGAACTTCTGTGACCCAAACACGGTGGTTTGTCCTCCAAATTTGACCCCCTACTAAACATTTATTTATTTACGTAACGCGTCAGGGGTTTCATTATATTCTTTTCATCATTTTAAAGTAAGTAAATAGTTTTGAAGTTATCCAAGAAATTAGACGAAAAATTAACACCCCCCCCCCCCTTATCTCCGAAACCACTGAGCCTAAAGTAGGTTTAGGTGACGACCGCGCAGGTGCAATCGCATAAAAGTGTTACGTTCGTAGAAGCAGTTAGTAAGATAAGTAGGTAGAAATGCATAAGAAGATAATAAGTACTACTAGGTAATTGAGAGTGAGGGACTGTGTTCACACCAAATAAGTTGAAAGCTAAATTTAAAGGTACAAAAAGAAATATGTATAGTTTATTGTCATGATTGGTTGTAAAATTGACTATTCAAAATTGGATTTTTATTAAAGACCAAGTTCCATAGTAAAAAAAAAAATTGATTGATTGATTGACTATATGGTGAAACTATAAAGGTTCCTTATTGCCTACGGAACCCTAAAAAAGATTTCCACAACTTTTTTTTCTGTTTTTTTTTTTATTTTGCACCAGTAAATAAATACAATCAACATAACACGATAACAATCAAAACATAGATTTCATTTTATTTATCTTTTGTAGTCCTACATTATCGCTAGGAACTTAGTTTCCCTTATATCTCTATTTCAGTCCCAAATACCCAAATATCCCCTAAATATCCCTAATACCTATTGTAATCTATATAGATATAATAAAAATGTAACGGATCCCTGTCTGTAGATGGAATATATGTGAGGAAAAATATTATTGGAACAATGATTGTTAGAATTATTGTCTGTTTGTCTGTGTTTGTGCACGCTAATCTCAAAAACGGCTTATCCGATTAAATGTGGTTTCACTAATACATTGTGGTAAGCTTCATTTAACATTTAGTGTTTCGTTTCATGTCAATCGGTTCAAGGATAAAAAAGTTATGCCAATTTAAAGAATCACGTCGAACATTTGTCAAACTGTCTATCTATTCTTTCGCTGTTCAGTAGCATTGACTGAAACTTTACTAAACTTCATAATCTTAAAATAAAAATGTCTGCTCCAAGTAACTATTCCACGCGGATGAAATTGCGGGCAAATCAGCAATTCATTCAGTGAATTACTGAGTTGGAAGATCAGTCTCCGGTTTCTTGCTGAGTCGGCAAAGAAGTGTCGCCGAACTCGTGGCCATGCACGACGAGAATTAAATGCTGTAAACAAATTATATAAATGTTAGTCAGTGTTAAGTAATTTTCTGAAACATGATTTGCGTAATCTCTTTCCTACTGATCAATAATACTTACTTTGCTAATTTTGTCTTGGCAAAAATTGTGGAGTCTAAATTTGCGCATGAGTCCTGCTGGAGCGGTTGGTGCCATTTTTAGGGTTCCGTAGCCAAATAGCTAAAAACGGTCTGTCTATCCGTCCGTATGTCACAGCCACTTTTTTCCGAAACTAAAAGAACTATACTGTTAAACTTGGTAAGTAGATGTATTCTGTGAACCGCATTAAGATTTTCACACAAAAATAGAAAAAAAATCAATAGTCAAAGCATTTATTTCAAATAAACCATTATCAGGTACTTTTGAATTATCAAAGTCAGTCCGTTAAAAACATGAAGCTATTTGCACTTTCCAAAGCGTAGATCTCTATGAAGAAGAACGTGCAAGAAACTCCACGGACACTCTTTTAAATCATTTTATGTTTACAAAAATCCTGGTTACATTAACCTTGTTGCTTCTATATATGAGAACAATGTAAAGAAAGAAAAAACACTTTATAGTATCAAATATTAAAATGAGGCAGTGGCAACTAAGGGATGACCAGTCTCCACTGACGGCGCCCGTTCACGAACATGACGCGTGCATCTGCACCATTCAGCTCAACCATTTTGAAGGGAACTGAATGATCCGATACACGCGCCACCATCAGCGAGACATTGGAGTGAGCATGACACACCCTCAACTGCCCCTGCTATTTCATGTCAAACAAGGAAACTATCTATTTAACATAATGGTCCATGGTCCTCACATTTACAGAACTTGAAATAAAAATTGCTTCTACGTTATTAAAACTATGAATATCAATCTGAAAAGCCAGAAAAAGAAAAGTTTATTCCAAACATAATATAAGATTATGTGGAATAGTATTATTATTACACACAAAAGAGGGTGAGCCTCTCTTCCAAATATAAAACCTAACTAATGGAACCAAGCGGCTGAGGCTGTGGAGCAGGACCGGCATTCAGCCAAGCATTTTTATCAAGGATATAATCTTCCAGTTTATAATATGCCTGTCTACATAGAGTGCGTTTTATGCATGTTTTATTTTTTTTTCTCATTCAGTCCGAGTATCTTATGTGGATTTTATTATAAAATTTAACACAATATCCCATAAAAAAAGTGTGTACTTTAGCCAATCTGAATCGGGGTTGATCTAATTTATTCCTATTTCTAGTATTTAAATTATGCCTATCACTAATCTTATTAAAAAGATGAAGATTTTTCCGAACATACATAATGTTTTCGTATATGTATTGACAAGGTACCGTCATGATGTTAATATCCTTAAACAGTTGCCTTAGGGAATCGCGCCGACCAAGATGGTATATGGGGGTGGATGGTATATAATAAATTTTGGGGGTTCCCTATACTTAGAACTGAAACTCAAAAACTTTTTTGACGTGACTTATAATTCGATGGAGCTGGCTACACGCACGAAAAAACATGACGTCATGCGGCGTTACCTCGCTCTGAGGCGTTCCATTTAAGGCTTGAAGTGCAAGCGAGAGCGCGGAACGAGCGACAAAGAGGCACAATCGGCCTCCGCGTTCGGCAGCGTTCGACATCTGTCTCTCTCCTACTTGAGTGAGCGATGCGTCCGCGTGGACAGCTGCTATACAATAATACATTTACATGTTTTCGTCAAGTATGAAGTGCAGTGAAAAGTGAATGTGGTGTCAATTGTTTATAGCAACGATAATTGCGGCGATAAAGGTCTTTAAAATTTTTTTTTGAACAATGAAACCGTTCCATCAGTATTTTCTTAAGACGTTGTCACGTTCAACTATCGTCAGTAAACCGACTTTACAGACAACCGTTTTTTCATCAAACCTATAATGATATTGAGCCAAACTAAATTAAACCAAAAATGATATTGAGGTATCTTGTATATTTTTTTTCTAAACTGAATAGTTTGCCCTGTAACTTCTAAAATAAAAGAATGATAAAACTAAAAAAAATATTGGAAGTACATTACCATGCAAACTTCCACCGGAAATTGGTTTGAACGAGATCTAGTAAGTAGTTTTTTTTAATACGTCATAAATCATAAACCGCAATTTACCTTTCATTCAATCAAAAGTTCCAACGAACTACAAGAACTTCTATATTATGTTACTTGCTACTACGGAACCCTTCATGGGCGAATCCGACTCGCACTTAGTCGCTTTTTTATTTATCAAGCGAATTAATGCTAATTTAAGTTTTGTTTTGTTTACTGACACTGACATGAATGACATGTCATTTGAAAATTGCCGTCAAAAAAAAGGCAAAGGCTCCACAATCCGGAGAAAAATGGCAAAAGTAATTAAATTCAGTAATTAAAGACACGATAGAAAGAAAGTATATTGTTAAAAATTACATTTTCTAACGATAAAAATATTAATTTTTGTTTGAAGCATGAAAACCACAAAGTATGTAAACCGGTAATCGACCGGTAAAATAGCGCAACTCTATCATCATGTATCATTCGTTCATGAATAATGTCTATGATTCCGTTCGAAACTCATAAATCCGAAATCAATCGGGAGAAGAGTTTACTCGTTAGTTTCGTACTAGTATAGGTCGGGCCCGTATCTTCGTTGACGGACTTAGAGTGTAGACCTCCAGCGTCAGACAGCATCAGTCATTCTGACATATCGCTGAAAAGGACTATTTTAGTGCTGCCGTGAGACACTAGTTTTTGCAATACCATTTTTTGTTATTTCTATGTACCGTGCGTGGTTTCATTTTATTATTTCTCTTTTCTTTTCTTTCAAATCAAATAAACAGTTTTAGGATGGGTAACTTTTTGGTATCTAGGAGAGCTGGTCACCTAAAACACAGGCCATTGGCCTAGCTTAGGCACCAGTCCCCACAATATTTTCAGTTGGCAATTAAATATGTAAATGTTTTGTGGTGAAAATAAACGTATTATTTATCTAAAAGCGAAAGGTCCCTCACTCACTGATTAATCACGAAATCTCGAAAACTTTTTAGGTTTTCGGAGATTAAATTTGACATGGAGGTAGAGTTATGAGCAGAAGACATCAGCTAAGAAAAGATTTTAAGAAAATATTTCCGTAAAGGGGTGAAACAGGGGTTTGAAGTTTGTATGAAGAATCTTATTCCTTAGGTTTATAAACTTGAAACTTGCCACGAATACTGACCGAAATAAATAATAATAAATATGATTATGAAAAAAAAAAAACAATAGTGCGGCTGGTGGCTATATACATTTTTGTATGAGAGCTGGCTCTCATACAAAGATGTTCGAACCCCTTTCATTTACTGTAACAAAAGTCCTAGACAAAATCCACAGCCGCTCCACTATTGTTTTGACTCCTTGGCTGGAGCTCTCATCCGATTTATTGGGAGAGTTTTCTCTGATTATGAAAAACAATGATATATGCGTGTATGCGCAGACGCTGATGCTGTCGTACGCGTACCACTGCTACGAGTTCATGCCGCTGATCCGCCGTCCGAGCTGGTGATCCTGCCGCCGCGCCGCAGCACATCGACGCCGCCTGGGCCAACACCACTGACATCTGCGTGCATCACCGTATGTAACGCAGGCGCTTTCACGAGGTGTGTGTGATCTTATGTCTCCATCGTGGCTCGTGCACCTGGCCATGTATTTAGGCTGTGCACCGGCGGCGTATAGCCGGGTGGCGCGTCCGCGTGCGGGCTGCTGGCCATGATGGAGGGCGCCGGCGGCCTGGAGCCGGGTGGCGCGTCCGCGTGCGGGCTTCTGGCCATGATGGAGGGCGCCGGCGGCCTGGAGCCGGGTGGCGCGTCCGCGTGCGGGCTGCTGGCCATGATGGAGGGCGCCGGCGGCCTGGAGCCGGGTGGCGCGTCCGCGTGCGGGCTGCTGGCCATGATGGAGGGCGCCGGCGGCCTGGAGCCGGGTGGCGCGTCCGCGTGCGGGCTGCTGGCCATGATGGAGGGCGCCGGCGGCCTGGAGCCGGGTGGCGCGTCCGCGTGCGGGCTGCTGGCCATGATGGAGGGCGCCGGCGGCCTGGAGCCGGGTGGCGCGTCCGCGTGCGGGCTTCTGGCCATGATGGAGGGCGCCGGCGGCCTGGAGCCGGGTGGCGCGTCCGCGTGCGGGCTGCTGGCCATGATGGAGGGCGCCGGCGGCCTGGAGCCGGGTGGCGCGTCCGCGTGCGGGCT
>NDFZ01005476.1:616741-643149 GCA_002192655.3 Mamestra configurata | reverse complement strand
GGCGGCGTGGAGCCGGGTGGCGCCTCTGCGTGCGGGTTGCTGGCTATCAGTGGCGTGCCGTGCCTTCCAAAGGGGTAAGTTATAGAAAGGTAAAAAATAGGAAAATACCATGTAACTCATCGCTCTCGCATCGCCCTCCCGTGCTATTTCAGTATTTTTTTTTTCTAAAATAATTTTTAGTGTTCAGTACCTTTAGAGTAACCCAACGGAACTAAGACTAATCCTCCGCTCTCTGTAGATGGCCAGCAGACCATGCTGGAGAGCTGGTCGGGCACCGGCGGCGTGTTGTGGGCGCGTGTTTGTTGACCACACTGCAGGGCTGAGTGGGTACCGGCGGCGTGGAGCCGGGTGGCTCGAGCGCGTGCGTGCTACTGGCCACGCTGGAGGGCTGAGCGGGTGCCAGCGCCGCGGAGCCGGGTGGCTCGAGCGCGTGCGTGCTACTGGCCACGCTGGAGGGCTGAGCGGGTGCCAGCGCCGCGGAGCCGGGTGGCTCGAGCGCGTGCGTGCTACTGGCGACGCTGGAGGGCTGAGCGGGTGCCAGCGCCGCGGAGCCGGGTGGCTCGAGCGCGTGCGTGCTACTGGCCACGCTGGAGGGCTGAGCGGGTGCCAGCGCCGTGGAGCCGGGTGGCTCGAGCGCGTGCGTGCTACTGGCCACGCTGGAGGGCTGAGCGGGTGCCGGCGGCGTGGAGCCAGGTAGCGCCTCTGCGTGCAGGTTGCTGGCTATCAGTGGCGTGCCGTGTCTTTCGAAGGGGTCAGCTATAGAAAGGTAAATAATAAGACAATACCATGTTACTCAGCGCTCTCGCGTCGACCTCCCGTGCTATTTCAGTACTTTTCTTTTTCTAAAAACATTTTTAGGGTATGGTACCCAAAGGGTAACCAACGGAACCCTATTACTAAGCCTCCGCTGTCTGTCCGTCTGTCTGTAGGTAGATGGCCTGCAGAACATGCTGGAGAGCNTTGCTAGCTATCAGTGGCGTACCGTGTCTTCCGAAGGGGTCAGCTATAGAAGGGTAAATAATAGGAAAATACCATGTAACTCATCGCTCTCGCGTCGACCTCCCGTGCTGTTTCAGTACTTTTTTTTCCATAATATTTTTTGGGGTTCGGTACCCTAAGGGTAACCAACGAAACCCTATTATAAACCTTCACTATCGGTCTGTCAGCGGGCTGTATCTCACGAACCGTAATAGGTAGATGGCCAGTAGGCCATGCCGGAGAGCTGGGCGGGTGCCGGTGGTGTGGAGCCGGGTGGCGCGTCTGCGTGCGTGCCGCTGCTGGCCACGCTGGAGGGCTGAGCGGGTGCCGGCTCCGTGGAGCCGCGTGGCGCGTACGCGTACGGGCTGCTGGTCAGGTATCGGCGGTGTGGAGCCGAGTGGCGCTAGCGCGTGTAGGCTGGTGGCTATGCTGGAGGGTGGCCATGCTGGAGGGTTGGTCGGGCGCCGGGTGGTGCGGGCGCGTGTGTGTTGCTGGCTATGCTGGAGAACTGGGCCGGTGCCGGTGGCGTTGTGCCGGCTGTAGCATGCGTGCTGCTGGCCATACTGGAGGGCTGGGCCGGTGCCGGTGGCGTGGAGCCGGGTAGCGCTTCTGCGTGCGGGTTGCTAGCTATCAGTGGCGTACCGTGTCTTCCGAAGGGGTCAGCTATAGAAGGGTAAATAATAGGAAAATACCATGTAACTCATCGCTCTCGCGTCGACCTCCCGTGCTGTTTCAGTACTTTTTTTTCCATAATATTTTTTGGGGTTCGGTACCCTAAGGGTAACCAACGAAACCCTATTATAAACCTTCACTATCGGTCTGTCAGCGGGCTGTATCTCACGAACCGTAATAGGTAGATGGCCAGTAGGCCATGCCGGAGAGCTGGGCGGGTGCCGGTGGTGTGGAGCCGGGTGGCGCGTCTGCGTGCGTGCTGCTGCTGGCCATGCTAGAGGGCTGGGCAGGTGCCGGCGGCGTGGAGCCGAGTAGCGCGAGCGCGTGTGTGCTGGTGGCCATGCTGGAGGGCTGGGCGGCTCCTGGCGGCGTGGAGCCGGGTGGCGTGTCCGCGTGCGGGCTGATGGCCATCAGTGGCGTGCCGTGTCTTCCTAGGGGGTCAAGCGATAGAAAGGTAAACAATAGGAAAATACCATGTAACTTCATCGCTCTCGCGTCGATCTCCCGTGCTATTCCAGTTCTATTTTTATTTCTTTAATAATTTTTGGGTTTGGTACCTAAAGGGTAACCAACGGTAACCCTATTGATTACTAAGCCTCCGCTATCCGTCCGTCTGTCTGTCAGCGGGCTGTATCTCAAGAACATTAATAGGTAGGTGGCCAGCAGGCCATGCTGGAGGGCTGGGCGGGTGCCGGCGGCGTGTTGTCAGGTGGCGCGTCCGCGTGCGTGCGGCTGGCCATGATGGAGGGCGCCGGCGGCGTGAAGCGGAATGGCGCGAGTGCATGTGCGCTTACTGGCCATCAGTGGCGTGCCGTGCCGGAAGGGGTCAAACTATACAACGTGTATCAGAATAAACGCAATTCCTGAAAGTAGTTGGTTCAGAATCGGCTTCTGAATCGATTTCCATAATTTAAATAGGTGTTAATTGTTGACAGAAAAACCTTTTAAATGACTTAAATTAAAAGCACACTGTCATGACAATTTAATACAATTCGTTATTCAAGGAGATTGAAACTTTAACTCAGAGCAATAAAGCCTACTGAATCGCACGACAATTTGTAGGCCGCTCATAGCTCGTAATACACACACGTTATAATATTAATGCATTATACATTATAGGTAGTGTGCGTCAAATAAAATTGGTTATTTAAAGGAATTCAAACCTTATAACCAAAAAATAAGGCCCTAAATACACATAAACAATTTTTAGGATTTAGACAAAATAAAATTTAGAACTTATAACTAACATGAGCGCCCAACATCTAAAATGCTAGTCTTCCGCGAGTAGCGATCGGATGAATCAAATGTTTTAAACACGCCAACTTTGAATATTTTTGCAGCTAAAATAATAATCTGTACCTAAACACAAGTTATCAAAGGGATCGGGGGTGAAATCGCGAAAGATATTTACATACCTATGTGTCAGTGCGTAGATAAACAAAATAATTCAAAACAGTCCAGAGCCTGTGAAAGCGCGATTGAAAGATTGAACCTTACACGGTGACAATCATATCGCTTATCAATATCTGGATAAAGTAATGTTCGGTCATTAAATTCTGGTTCGTATGGTCAGAGGTACCTCAGCTGGACCAAGAGTCCGAATTCGCGCAGCTAACATTGAACACACACGGTTTAAGGAATTTTAATCGTTCTGTCCAAACAATAAGGCTTATTTAAATGCACGACCGATTTGTAATCCGCATGCCACATTGATTTGTTGAGAAATATCGAAATTGTAGACAATTTTATGGTACAGACGCCAGCACATCAAGCTACCCGAAACTGTCAAATTTTCCCAATCAACCTTGAACCTAATGTTTCACCGATAAAATTGAAAATCTACTAAAGAAATTTGACGGTTGGAACTTTGACGTGCTGGCGTCTGTACCACCGATGAATAATGTGAAAGAGCGAGATGCATAAATTTACCGGCTTTTCCTTTGACCCTTTGCCCAAAGATTTGTTTTAGATATCTATCAATCATTACACGGTAAAACCAATTATCAATAGTTATTCATATCAGTCTGTGACAACTGACAAGTTGTTATTGAACTAACGCACATTTTATGCCCACTCGTCAGCTGTCAAGTGCTCGAGTGTGAGTGTTTCGCTAACAATTTATGTGTGTGTAGAGACGTAGGACGCACAAACGTTTTACGTTTAGTAAGGATATTTTTTTTTAAATGGCTAGTTTTGGTTTAAATTAATTT
Source organism: Mamestra configurata (assembly GCA_002192655.3). Classification (NCBI taxonomy): domain Eukaryota; kingdom Metazoa; phylum Arthropoda; class Insecta; order Lepidoptera; family Noctuidae; genus Mamestra; species Mamestra configurata. The sequence continues at coordinate 639,289 of NDFZ01005476.1, read as the reverse complement.
AATTACGGATTTTGTGTGGTGTGTGAGATATTGAGCTTTATCTGTTACACGTTGTAGAAAGGTAAGTAACTCATCGCTCTCTCGTCGACCTCCCGTGCTGTTACTGTACTATTTTTTTTTCTATAATCATTTTTAGGGTTCAGTACCTAAAGGGTAAGTCAAAGTCAAAGTCAAAACGTTTATTTCAATTAGGCCATTAAACGGCTCTTTTGAACGTCATCGTTTACAGTTCAGTAAAAATAATAGAATTACATTAATAAAGTGACTCTACTGTCCATTCGGAAAGGTAGATTCTTATGGAGAAGAAAGGACAAGAAACTCCATAGTTACTCTTTTCAAATAATGATTTACAAAATTTGGTATACAAAAATTAATTTAATATTATGTGAGGACGATGCACCCAGAGTATGCTACTTATAAGAACAAAGTATCACCAGTAGAGGTAAACTTATTCATTTTCTAAAGAAATTTAGGTAAATGGTACTCACATATTTACAAACATTGGAACCATTAATTAAACAGTGTGTGAGTCAACAGAAAAATAGAAACACAAAAAAAGGAACAGTATATCTATAAAGTTAATACATAGATCAACCAGTTGGATTTTGTCTACACCCTTGATTGTCCTATGGAGCAGGACCAGCATGTTTCCAAGCATTCTTATCCTGAATGTAATCTTCTAATTTGTAATATGCTTGTTTACAAAGTGTACTTTTAACATAAGTTTTAAATTTTCCTTCATTTAGTTTTAATATGTCAGAAGGTATCTTATTGTAACATTTAACACAATACCCCATGAAAGAACTGTGGACTTTAGCTAATCTAAAAAATGGTTGATCTAATTTGTCTTTATTTCTAGTATTAAAATTATGTCTATCACTAATTTTACTAAAAAGATAGAAGTAACCAACGTAACCCTATTACTAAGCCTCTGTTTTCCGTCCTTCCGTCTGTCTGTCAGCAAGCTGTATCTCAAGAACCATAATAGGTAGACAGTTGAAATTTTCACGGCGTGTGTGTATTTCTATTGTCGCTGTTACAAAAAATACCAAATATTTAATTTAATTAAAAATTAAAGGCGGCTCCCACACAAGGACCACAACGAGTATAGTCTTAACTTTTTACTTTTTCGAAAAGTTCAATAATAGTTCCAAAGAGCTGTGGCAGACAGCCGGACTAACAGAGAGCAAAAACGCCCAATCAAAAATCACCCTTTTAAATCAGTGTACAGTTACATTCGTTTTTTAAATATATATAATAATATATCTTGGGATAACTCACACACGGTCATCCAATCCCAAACTAGGCAGAGCCTGTGCTATGGCAACCAGACAACTGATAAACATACTTATATATTTCTAAATACATACATATTATAGACAAATTACACCCAGACACAGAACAAATGATCATGCTCATCACACAAAGATTTGTCCTGGGTGGGAGTCGAACCCACGACCTCCAGTATAGCAGTCAGGGTCACTAACCACTCGACCAACAGGTCAGTATATGTCGCCGGAAAATAGCAAACTCCGTAAGAAACAAAATTCAAAATTTGATGGTTAGTAAATCTCTCGAAGTCATTCCGAGAAATGGACGGACCTAAAGTGGCGACCAATCAGAGCACAAGTCTATCCGTTTTCGTGTAATAGTAAACCTGAAAACAAGGCTCTCATTGCTCTATTCAGAGAAAACAAAGAACAATGAGGGGCCAAGTTTCCAATCTCACCAAAGAAAACTATCTCACCAAATCATATGAATTGTAAACCAGAGAACCGATTGGTTTCCAGTTTATGTCAGTCCACAATTGCTCGGAACGCACAGATATATTATTGTCTGGGAATATTTTGATTCCTATAATTGCAAAACAAATGTTCGTTTGACAGTTTATTGAGTTTATAATCTCTCAAGATATTTGTAATCTTCCATAGTTTGCAATTAGCCGATGACATATACAATGCAAAAGAGAACTTATCTTTTTAGGGCTCAAGTGCTAATGCATTTTTTTTTCTCTGACCTAGCCGATAAGGCTGTGTGCAAACAACTCGTACAGAACTGCTATAAATTGTATGTGTAGTGTAAATTGTTAATATTTTATTTTCAAGTGTTCCAACGCTAATGTATTTTTGTTCTCTGACCTAGCCGATAAGGCTGTGCGCAAACAACTCGTATTGAACTGCTATAACTTGTATGTGTAGTGTAAATTGATAATATTTTATTTTTAAGTGTTCCAACGCTATTGCAGTTTTTTTCTCTGACCTAGCCGATAAAGCTGTGCGCAAACAACTCGTATAGAATTGCTATAACTTGTATGTGTAGTGTTAATTGTTAATATTTTATTTTCAAGTGTCCCAACGCTAATGTATTTTTGTTCTCTGACCTAGCCGATAAGGCTGTGCGCAAACAACTCGTATTGAACTGCTATAACTTGTATGTGTAGTGTAAATTGATAATATTTTATTTTTAAGTGTTCCAACGCTATTGCAGTTTTTTTCTCTGACCTAGCCGATAAAGCTGTGCGCAAACAACTCGTATAGAATTGCTATAACTTGTATGTGTAGCGTAAATCGATAATATTTTATTTTTAAGTGTTCCAACGCTATTGCAGTTTTTTTCTCTGACCTAGCCGATAAAGCTGTGCGCAAACAACTCGTATAGAATTGCTATAACTTGTATGTGTAGTGTTAATTGTTAATATTTTATTTTCAAGTGTCCCAACGCTAATGTATTTTTGTTCTCTGACCTAGCCGATAAGGCTGTGCGCAAACAACTCGTATTGAACTGCTATAACTTGTATGTGTAGTGTAAATTGATAATATTTTATTTTTAAGTGTTCCAACGCTATTGCAGTTTTTTTCTCTGACCTAGCCGATAAAGCTGTGCGCAAACAACTCGTATAGAATTGCTATAACTTGTATGTGTAGCGTAAATCGATAATATTTTATTTTTAAGTGTTCCAACGCTATTGCAGTTTTTTTCTCTGACCTAGCCGATAAAGCTGTGCGCAAACAACTCGTATAGAATTGCTATAACTTGTATGTGTAGCGTAAATCGATAATATTTTATTTTTAAGTGTTCCAACGCTATTGCAGTTTGTTTCTCTGACCTAGCCGATAAGGCTGTGCGCAAACAACTCGTATAGAATTGCTATAACTTGTATGTGTAGTATAAATCGTTAATATTTTATTTTTAAGTGTCCCAACGCTAATGCAATTTTTTTCTCTGACCTAGCCGATAAGGCTGTGCGCAAACAACTCGTATAGAACTGCTATAACTTGTCTGTGTAGTGTAAATCGTTAATATTTTATTTTTAAGTGTCCCAACTCTAATGCATTTTTTTTCTCTGACCTAGCCGATAAGGCTGTGCGCAAACAACTCGTATAGAACTGCTATAACTTGTATGTGTAGTGTAAATCGTTAATATTTAAGTTTAAGTGTTCCAACGCTAATGCAATTTTTTTCTCTGACCTAGCTGATAAGGCTGTGCGTAAACAACTCGTATGGAACTGCTATAACTTGTATGTGTAGTGTAAATCGATAATATTTTATTTTTAAGTGTTCCAACGCTATTGCAGTTTTTTTCTCTGACCTAGCTGATAAGGCTGCGCAAACAACTTGTATGTGTAGTGTAAATCGTTAATATTTTATTTTTAAGTGTCCCAACGCTAATGCAATTTTTTTCTCTGACCTAGCCGATAAGGCTGTGCGCAAACAACTCGTATGGAACTGCTGTAACTTGTATGTGTAGTGTAAATCGATATTTTTTTATTTTTAAGTGTTCCACCGCTATTGTTGTTTTTTTCTCTGACCTAGCCGATAAGGCTGTGCGCAAACAACTCGTATAGAAATGCTATAACTTGTATGTGTAGTGTAAATCGTTAATATTTTATTTTTAAGTGTCCCAACGCTAATGCAATTTTTTTCTCTGACCTAGCCGATAAAGCTGTGCGCAAACAACTCGTATAGAACTGCTATAACTTGTATGTGTAGTGTAAATAATTAATATTTTATTTTTAAGTGTCCCAACGCTAATGCAGTTTTTTCTCTGACCTAGGCTGTGCGCAATTGACAAATATTCTACAGATGTACAATAACGTTCATTGATTCAAGAAACCTTTTGTTCAAAAACTGGTAAGTTAGAACTAAAGTTCGCTGCAGCGCTAAATCTTTGCATATATCGTCTAAATAAACTATTACAACAGGTAGTGCTAGATCGCTTATAAAGCATAATTTTCTCGCGAACAAAACAAAAAAAAATGTTTTAATATTCTTTTTAATTTTAATTCTTAATCTCAACGTTCTGGTTACTGAGTAAAAAACCCGTCCGTTTATTTAATTGGTGTTGAGTTTCCAAATAAATAAATAAATAAGTTAGCGCCAGAAATTTCATGGCGTTTACATGTTTACGTAGGTGACGTGTGACAACTTGAAATCTCTATAGATTTTGCCACGCAAAAGAGACAATTTTTTACTTACAAGTACTTCGTTAAACTTCATACTCTTTCTCAAATGTATCAGTATTTAACCTTTTGAACGCCACTGTCACGTATACCTGACAAGCAAGCGCGCGCCCTGTACGCCAAATGTCACAAATATGTGACAAAAAGTACGGCGAATTTGTGGATTGGCGTCGGGGGCACGCCGATGTGTTTATGCTCTGGCGTTCAAAAGGTTAAATAAATAAATTCAAGTAGATACTTAAAAGAAAATGAATAGTCACGCGTTATGCTGACATTTCTTGATGTTTTTAGCAGTATCGACACATACGTAGGGGGCCATCCATAAATTACGTCACACGGTAAGGGGGGGGGGGACCGACGAAGTGTGACAAGGGGTGGGAGGGGTCCTAAATTTCGTGACGTCACATTTCAAAATCAAATATATAAATGAGGATTTAAAAACGTAATTTGAACTATTAACGAAAAACTTAAAATATTTTCAGTCCGATTTTTATTATCATAAGGTTTCAGTGTTTTGCTTTGTTATTTCTTAATGTTTGATTTGATGTTGATTTAATAAAAAAAACTTGTATAAAATAATGTCGGAAATGCCTAGAAATTATTAAATTAAAACATGATTTAATAATTTCTAGATATTTTACAAAAGATGTCACGTCACACTAAGGAAGGGGGAGTCTCACAAATGTGACCAGCTGTGACAAGGACGGGGAGAGGGTCATAAACACATAAAATTCGTGTGACGTAATTTATGGATGGCCCCTAGCCAGTCATGTTTTCTGAACGTTGACAAATATATAAATACTAAAAAGAAAGAAAATAAATAAAAATGATAAATAGCACAATTAAACAAAAACACTTCATAAAATCACCACGTAAAAACTGAGTTGTGTCACACAATTTACCTAAAACCGACTTTGTAATGGAACATCTGTCTATGATTGTAAATGGTTAGGCAATAAATGAAGTATTTTTGGCTATTGGTGGTATTACAATATTATTTACTTATTCATTTGAACAACAAATAATTTTACTTGACTACTGAATCAGTAGTTAAATCTTTGTGTGATGAGCATGATCATTTGTTCTGTGTCTGGGTGTAATTTGTCTATGATATGTATGTATTTAGAAATATAAGTATGTTTATCCGTTGTCTGATTGCCATAGCACAGGCTCTGCCTAGTTTGGGATCGGATGACCGTGTGTGAGTTGTCCCAAGATATTATAAGATATTATTATTATAGTATGTATGTCCAGGTTCACTATTTGATCCGAATTATCGCATTATTAACGCCGCTTTATACACCGCATCAATGTCAAAGCCACACTAAAGTTAGTTGTAGAGTAAAATCTACATTTCCGTCGAACAGAATGCGTGTTCGGAACGTTACATTATACCGTTAAATAACTGTATTTCCTTAAAGCGAAGCTAAAGTGCTGAAACGTTTTTATATGTGTGTTTATTTATGATACTGCCACATGCCATTGTTGTTATGATATAACCTATGCGATATTTTTTCATAATGTAACGCTTGCGACTTTTATGCTCATGCAGCCCAAGCGAATATTTTGCTTATATTACAAGCTACTGCTTGCAAATGCACCCCTAGCGACTTTTATGTTGATGCAGACCAAGCGATTTTTTTGCAAATGCTGCCCAAGCGACTGTTTAGCTCATGCAGCACAGGCGACATTTCCGATGGTGGACCACAAAATTTTTGATGACGCGAAACAGGTGACTTTTTATATTGTAACATATTGCGTATTGATTTTATTTAAGAAATAGGGTAGGCGAGTATGAAATCATTAAAAAAAGTTAGTCAAAACGATTATTTTTATTAAAAGAATGTTTGAACATTATAAGATAAGAACCAATAGAATCGCTTCATTTACTTAGCCTCGCTCAGCGCAATGATTCTATTGGTTCCCTCGCTACGCATCTCGCACATCCCTGGTGGAAACAAAGTGAATCTTAGTTTTTTCACCTACTGTTTAGTCTGTTTACTCACCTACCCTATTAACCTTTTGAACGTCATTGTCACATATATGAGACAGACGAAAGCTTACCCTGTACGCCAAACGTCACAAATATGTGACTAAAAAGTTCGCCGTACTTTTTTGTACAAGGTAATCTTTTGTGGCTTGGCGACGCGTCGGTACGCCGATGCGTTTATGTTCTGGCGTTCAAAAGGTCAAATATTGGACACGTATTTCTTTCTTTTGCCACGTAAACAAAAAATTAAGACGGTACATTCAGGGCCGGAGCTAGACTTCAATTTAAGTTAGGGCAGTTGTGTTAACAGGTCGGGGGAAATAAAAATCCTAATTGATCTGATGTGGTGAATCGATTTTTGTCTTTCTTGATTTGTGTTGGTCAGTTATTATTTAACTGTCGGGGATGTCATATATATACTTATCGATAAAAGGAATTAACTCCGATATTATATTTATTTTTAAATCATATTCATTATTAAAATAAAAATTCCTTAACTTAAAACATTAGAAACCTTCGATTCACCATATTATTTAAAATGCAGAGGACTTCATACAGATCAACTCTTTGGCGTTTTTCTTTTCAAAGGCCAGATATATAATATCGAAGTTAATTCCTTGATCCTGCCATTCTTTTGAGATCATGTATGAGCAGAATATAGTACATAAGTTGGCACATACAACAGGCAGAATATATACATACGCCAGAGCCGAAGGCGACGCCGATATGGAGCTAAGATATTGCAATATCAAGCGCCTATATGCATCGAACGACGTCTTTCAATACACTTCCTCTTCAAAATAAATAGAATGTCTTTAATACAATATTTGCATCAAAATTTTTGTAAGAAATGAACTTATGGTTCACAGATTTTTTTAACGAGCGCTGCGCTCGTGTTACGAAAGAGAAAGAACTATTAAAATATAATTTAACTGTATATTTCTTTATTTAGGTCGATAATATATAGAAGCTGAAATTTTAATTGTTGTTTTCTCGCAGCGCAATAAATTTGTCTTGGTAATACAATCGATTTACGAAAAATAATAAATTTAAAATCAAAAATGGCAGAATAACAATTGTGATAAACAAAACTCGAAAGCGACTTCGAACCAATAGTTATACATTGCGATAGGTTCGCGCAAAGCGGCCGCAATCGTTGCCCTTCGCATATCAACCAGCTAATAGGTACAACATAAAAGGATGCTGAGCGCGATGCGGGGGGCCTCGCTCGCCGCGTGCTTGAAGGCAAGTTAATGCCGTATTCCTACGCGCGAGAGCTTATTTTGATCTGAGCATTTATGAAGCGTGTATAAAGTAGTTGAAAAAATTAAATGTAAAATAAACAGGATTCTGAACCTAACAGTGGGGGCAATAAAAGTTTTCGAGTGTGTTGGAAAATACTTCGTGGTAAATTCGGAATTGTTTAGATATTTTTACACGATAGAATTCTTTTTTCCGAAATACGTAGGGCGCCCCCTTAGCTACGGCCCTGGATAAAGTGCGTTGACATTTCGCGTCTCGTCACGCCTTGGTACACTTTTGACCAAGACGTCCTGATCTTTGATGCGTTTTATCTTTGTAATTTTTCATCCATGTATAAAGCGAAAAACAAGCGTCCAATATTGTTAGATAATATTTTTCTTTATATTTCACGTAATAGTTTTCGTTGGGTCCGGACCCGTGCTTCACCTAGCTTCTCCACCTGTTTGAAGCACGGGATCTTATGGTCCCCCTGGTCCCGTGCTCCAACTGATGTTGTGTATTTCCTTCGTTGGTTCAATCAGAATATTTTTTTTCCACAAAATTTTCGAATTCCACTGCATCGAAAGAGACTATATGAGTCTACGTTTGTGTAAATGTAACTCTGGTCAATGATTTATTTTAGTCAGGGACTAAGCATTGCCATACAACGTGGCAATGCCGCCAGTCTTTTGGGAACGTTACCAGTTGATAGCATAAAGGATGATTTTTTTATGCTTTATAAGTAAGGCCTACAATGTTTGGGCCTATCATCAAACGTTGAACATTCAATGATCTGGCAAAATCTCGTGCGCGCGTATTTTACTCTTGCACCTTACCCTGCGACTGAACAACGACGTTGGACTAGTTCGAGCTAATAAGTAGTCGGCCGATAGTCCAACTTTTTAATTGTGCGCAATCGCAATCTATTCTGAAATAATCGGTGTCCAATATTTGCTTGGGCGATTAAATTTGATCAGATGTGCGGGCGGGCTATCATAAGTCACTAGTCTACTTGAAATTGAAAGTCTGGGGCCTTTATTCATCATTTATTTTTCTTTGTCTGAAAAGGTGTGCCAGGAGATACTGCGAAACTCGAGATGTCGTGGAACAAGAAGAATCAAAAGCTTTTGGATGAACCCATGAACCTGCTATACCGTCAGCAGCAAATGCTCGGCTTATTGGACTCTTCGGAAGATGAGACAGAAGATGAAGATACAAAGGGCTGCTCTCAAGCAGGCAGAAGACTGCACCATCAAAGGTCACCTCTTGCAACACAGTCCAAAAAGGTATAGTACTCGAATATTCGGTCGCATGATCATGGTAACAATTCGACTTTGACAGAGTCCAATGAATGCTCGTAAGTTTAGAGGAAATGGCTCTAAAATGACTTGCTAGATTAGAACTCATACATGTAAAGTTTAACAAAAGCTTGTTATAATAAAACACAACTGCTAAGAACATTGACTGTGTGGGAGTGCACTGATAGCGTTGCGGTGCGCGCAGGTGGCGTCCACGGCGTACGAGAACACGTTCGGGCTGGGCTCGGAGGCCTCCCCGCCGTCGCTGAAGGTCACCAGTGATCGGAGTAGGTAGATTGATTTTACGTACTTGCATCATGAATAGTCATAGAAATCATAACACGGATAAGCCCTTTTTCCAGGATTTCATTTTGGTACTTACGGGATTGAATCAAATATTGTGAATGTAAAGATTTTTAAACTACTACATTTATAATTTATAGAATGCGATAGTTAAACGTTTAAAATTGTTTTTTTCTTATTTATCAAGTAATAAAGTGAATCTTACTTTTGTGCGTCCATTCGAAACTTACATATGATTAATTTAGTAGTTATTTCTTGCAAGTTTATTATCTGCTGCTTGTAATTATCATGTATTATATTCTTGAATAAATAAATAAAATAACTTTTTATACTCCTTAATATTTTTTCGCATTCAGTGCAATAACTTTTTATGAAAATGAAAACAGGTGAAAATGAAATAAAAAGCAGTTTATATCAAAATCAACATGTTAATTGAAATATTGACTCTTAAACAATTAAAATAAATAACCATAAGTTTTTCAATATTTTCTAATTTTAATCTATTTCGTTTGACGTCCAAGATCCATTTGTATTTTGAAAATGATCTTTCTATATCTGAAGATGTTAATGGAGCGTATTTAAAAAAAAAATGTTTGACGATTTGCTTCATTTTTTTTCAATTTCCTCACTACATTCCCTTATTAAGTCTTAATCGGGGTTTCTCTCCATGACTTGTTCAATTTAATTTTTTTATATTATCTGAACTACAATCGGAAACAACAGCTCTGACTTGGTCAAATGCTAAAAGTGAATCAGCTAGGGATAAATTATGTTTTTGTAATTCTTTTATTGAGAAATTTATAGTTGTATAATTGAGTAATCTTTTATATAATTCAAATCGTTATGTAAGTTTTGTTTTTCTAAAGTGTTTTTTGCGGTCAAAATAGCAATAGCATCAGAGCTGTTTAAACAGGACAACATGTCTTTAATTTCATAAAAATGTTGAGCGTAGATGCTGCTTCTAACCAAGTGCCCCATCTGGTAACGACTGATTGTGGAGGCAGCGGTAACTTAGGGTACTTAAAAAAACTTTCTTAATATTAGCTATTAAATTATCTACATCGTGATATTCCAATCTTATTTACTCAGATACACGATGAAGAGCGTGCGCCAAACATGTCACGTGTTTCATTTCTGATAAGTTATTTTTTTAAATTTCTGCCTGCAGACAGCATGTACGCTACACTATCAGTGCAGAGTACTAGAACATTGCTAGCTTTAGACTCAAAAGAGTCTTGCCACAGATTTTCTAAACACTCCAATACAAATTAAAAAGTTGCCTGGATTCAACGGTTTTATTGAAAAATGAAGTATATATCTAACAAGTCTGTTGTTTCATCCAATGAAAGGCACAGTTTCTCATTTTTATTATTTTCATTGATTGACAACAAGCACATATATTTTTGAAAAAAATCTATAAAAGCTGTATTTTTCATTTGAGACCACGGAATGTTGCACAGAATCAGAAACTTAATTAAATCAAAATAATATTCTTCTAGCGGCTTCTTAAACGTTCCTTTATGTACTGCGCCTTCAATGTGTCTTTTGATGTTGCCTTTGTTTATAGTTTTCACGTGGCTTTCACACGTTGTACAACTAGAGTGATCGTAAAGTAGTTCGGGATAAACTGATATCCACTTTTCGACTGTTGCAGCCTTGACGTTTGCCATGTTTAGGCTCTTTGAAGAGCTGGAAACTCGTACCTCACCTAAAACGTTGAATAGAATAACTGAATATTCCTTTTTATCTAATTAAATTTGTTAAGAATTAAAAACAATCTATAACTTTAAAAAGTCTACTTCCTATTCTATTGATTTAATGTGAGATTCGCGACTCGATCGAAAAATGGTACAGATTTCTATTAGAATTGAATGATTTAATAGGCGAAATCTATATGATAAACTGATATTGCCATATCTTCACATCAAGATTTTGATGGGCGTATCTATTTAAAGTACATAAAAACCACAATATATAAAAAAATAACTGAATCGAACAGTAAATACTTTATATTGGCAAGAAAAGTGCATTTAAAGCATACGTTACACAAACAAGGTTAAATTAATATTGGTAAATCGTCAATATTTACTTGGGTCACGTTATTATGTGAATACGACGAACATCAATAGAAAAAATATTTAAAAATACACTATTTTTCTTTTGGGTAGTCATGTAAAAAGTATGATCTTTCATACAAAAATTTTACTCGATAATCGTAATTATAAAAGACCGAGGTATTCGAAATATGAAAAATAATATTAACTTAACAAAGTATAAAGATAACTTCAAATGGGTCTAATCCAAGAAAAACAAATCCAAGTCCTTAGTTTCAAGCCAAAGTCGTCGTTTAAAGAAGATTCCAGAAGTCAGTACACAAGCCAGGGTCAAATCATGTTTTCACAACACAGAAGCAAAGATGCGCACTCTTATGAACTGAACTGTTTCTGCGACGTGAGCGCGCGCGCATTGTTCTAGCAAAAAACTAGTAACTGACTCATCTAGAATACTCTGTTCTAATTGGTCGTTGCATCGCGTTGTGCGTACAGAGGCCTTAGTTGGCGTTACCATGGCGTTTGTGTTAAGATTTGAATAATAGATCTTAGTGTTATTAGAATAAAGGTCGAAGTTTAAAATTTTAACTCAAACGCGATGGTAACGTTTGCACTTACACTAAGGCCTCTGAGTATAAAATAAAGTGCCAACTTTATTTTATACTTTTGCTGAGTTATTCCAACTATAATACTCCAAACTAATTGGGAAAAGAATAGGCATACTATTGTTTTTATAGTATACCTATCCTTTTCTTGGAGTTGTTGCAGTGTCCACCTCTTCTATCATTTACTGTTTCTCTTCTTTAATATTAAGTAGGTACATGTAGTGCGTGCCACGAAACATGAGACTTGACCTATGCTGCCCTTGCTCTTTCCGCCACCCGCTGTCATTGACAACCGTGCTTCAGTAGGATAGCGGAGAGGCAAGTCCCATCTTTCGTCCCACGCACGCACATTAACTATTATTAGTAGAATACCACATTACGTGTGCTACGTTTTACTCAAGTTTAGCCATGCCATAGTTTTATTTTTATTATAGAAAGACGATCACATATTCTATGAAAAAGACAGCAAAAGGGTTAAACATTTCTTATTCATATTGATATATTCTTCATCCTACACATTACAATATTTGAAATTCCTAAAAAAACTTAAAATCCCGGAATCCTGGAGGCATGTCCATATTAATATATACGTGCCAGTTCATTGACACCAGATCAATCTACCTACTCCGATCACTGTTCATCACACAATCCTCACCTTTGAAAACTTCATGAAAATCAATTTTGAGTATACAGAAAAATAGTTAAGAAACAGTCATAAATAGTCGGCAAGGTTAAAAAATAGTCTAATAGGAGTAATAGTAAGATAGGAGTTTCTTTCGCGCAAGAGGTATGCTGTAGAGGCAGTTCTTATAAGCTGATTTTAAATCATTATCATACTTCTTTGCATGCAACCTTCGCCTATCAGAAAGGTAAGGTCAGGTAGAAAGGCGTGTCGTATAGCTTTTTGAATGGTTACCAGCACTACCTAACTGTGTAATCATACTTTGTTTGTAAACATAGCTGCTGAGCGCTCAGCCTGAGCAAGAGCCGGGGATCAGCGCGCGCACTCTAGAAGAATGTGATTACTGCAGGGCTTCACTGTTCCTCTCCAAGGTAAGGGCACTCAGCTCCCATGCTCCCAAGTAGCTTCCTAGTAAGATGAGGAAGCGACACATCTGTCTATTATGCAAGGACAGCTGGTATGTTGACAAACGTTGCGTGTAGTACAACGACGTTTCCGTGCACAGGTAAAGGGGCTGCCCGAGGAGAACTCGGTGCTGTGCCTGGAGCACACGCTGATGCTGCTGGACTCGGAGCGGTACAAGCACATAGACGCGCAGCAGCTGCGCGGGCTGGTGCACGTCAGCGTCAACGAGATGCGCAGGGCGCACTGGCCAGCTCGCTTCATCATCATCACTATAACAATCCTAGTTGTTGAAACTTTATGTTGGTGTACGCATTTCGTACATTATATATTGGAGCAACTGGAAAACGATGGCCGCCTTGACTCTGCGTCGATATGCTTTGATCCTGAGTCAATCTAAATATGTACATAGCAAATTGAACCCTATCCCTACACCAAAATGCACACATTACAATCAAGATAAAAAAGACACATTCAACGAAGTTCGAGTGACTGTTTCTTTGTATTATATAAGTTCCTGTCTTTAATTTTCTAAGATAAATCAATGAGTTTTGCTGTTACAGCTTAGAACAGATCAAGAAGACTGATTTTAATCACAATTATTATTTTCTAAAATAATATCTTAGCATTGGGCTAAGTTTTAATTTTAATTGGTATCGATAAGTAGCTAATAAAAATATCGCCAGGGCAAGTCATAAAAATGGTTGATTATTTCAAAATATTACAGGCTGCTTTTTTGAAAATCAGGGCCTACCCGTATAACTTTTCACATATATAATATTCTCGGGGTCGTTTCTGCAAGTTGCGTCGACTCAGCTTTCAACTTTTCTCTATGGTTTCGCCCTGTATGTTGAAAAACCGTACCAAATCCCCCTTTATAAAATATATTTGTAAAGATTTTTTTATGTTCTGAAAGTGATAGTCGACATATAAAATTAATAACAATGTTCAGTAAGTCGAGAAAAAATATTAAAATGTAAGTAAAATTAGTCAAAGAATAAAATTTGTTATGTAAGTCAAATTCAATAAGGAATAAAATTTAAATGTTCAAGAAGGCAATTTGGTCTAGAAATATACTTAATATTTCACAAAATTTGAATGAACAAATGTTTACTTTTAACTCTCAGTTTGTAGTAGTAGAGTTCTTAGTGACGGAGCTCGCCCGGGGAAGTACTGCAACCATGCCTACTTCTGACGCCGAGAGACCTTCCAACCCCGTCTCTCAATATTACTAAGTTAAACTATGAAATACCGAACTTAAGTATTGCAATTGCAAGTTGGCTTGCAGTTCATCACTTGCGGTTCCAGTCACAATCCTGTTGTTAGATTATACCGTTGCACGTGTAAGCGGGCACACCATTTATGCCTGGAGGCTTAATTAGTTTGATTTACTTGTTAATCCTTGATTTTGTTTTTGATGGCATAATGGAGTGTGCTAGCTAACAAGTGTCAATTAATTTCATAAAATTTGATTTACATATTAGACATCATTTTCTGTTTTGTTTTGTAAACTTTGCATACTACTGTATAAATTCAAGTTTTTATAACTTAACAGACAGATGTGTTGCTGGGGAGTTTGTTGCGCCACTTCTTCTTCCCAGCTATAACACTAGGAAGTGGTGACGGGCGGGCGTTTTGGGGGACTGTCTTTATATTGTAGAACTTTGACGTTCAAAAAGTGCTGGCACTCTGCATAATTTGAATAAATGACTTTTGATTTTTTTGGTTTTGATTTTGAATCTTATCACAACTCTGAATCTTTCTGTATATTTAAAAATGAATTCGAATGCTTTTCAAATGTTTTGTTACAATAATTAAAACTGTTCACAACAAAAACAAAATTGATAAGTGATAATCAATTTTGTTAATTCATTTATTTCGTGAACCTGTGCAGACAGTAGATATTACAATAAATAAGATTTTAGTGCACTACTAACTGTTATCATAAATGTATAACAGAAAGTAGTGTCGAAGTTAGTACATATCAAAAAATTAGTTCACAATAACGTTTTGAATTTGAATTTAGGTATTTTATAATTTAATTTAGTAGTAACACTAGTCTACAATCAAAATGAAACAAAGAGGCTATTGAAGTTTTATATTAAGTAATGGGTACTAATTAATATTGCGGTCAACTGGGCTCATAAAATGTGGATAAGGTTTCAATAATTGGCCTTAAAAATTGGTATGAATGTTGGAACACCGTTATAAAAGAAATTTGAAAAAGACATCAGACCCACATCTGCAAAAAATACTTATTTAAGCTCTAAATTTGAAAAAAGTTTTTTTATTCATTTTTCAAAAGGTAAGTTTAACCGTAAATAAGTTTCTTAAGAATAATTATTATTTATTTATTTTCTCCCATAAATACATTAGCGCAAAAAACAGAGTAGTTCAAGTAATGAGGATAGGAGACAGGAGCCCATACTAAGTAAAACATACTAAGTGTGCTATGGGACTCCTGGTCTCCTAATCTCGGACAACGTCATAAGATTTCAGGTGAAGACATGAGAAACACCATTTCTTAGATATAACTATTCAAAAAGTTAGAATGTTGTGTACCGTGTACAGGTACAAAATGTTTTGTACCTACTACGATTACTACATAACAAAACATTTTGAAAAGGTTCTTTGTTTATAGATTAGGAAAATCAATAAGCACATTCGGTTTTAAAGATACATGTTGAAAAATATCATTTGTTAAAACTAATTTCGTGCCGGATCCCCATAAACATACCTACCTACCTAACTACGGAAGACTGAGCGCAGTAAAGGGTTCCGTAGCTTGAATGTGTTGTCTGCTTACGATATCAAGATAGTCGAAACTCAGATCAAACTTACCACCGTAGGTACCTACTACTTTTTGTTTCTGCCTATACTACTGTATAATCTAATAGTAAGATTTCAAATAAAACACAGCTCATTCTAAGACATACAAAAACTAATCATAGTTTAACTCTGCTACAAAAAAAGGCAGCTATTTATTTCATTAACTCAAAAACTTGCGAGAACGGGTTTTTAAATCATCTATTCATCACTAATTCGAGTGATTCATGAGAAAGTTTTTGATGTATAATTCATTACGTTTTCATGACGGTTTTTTCGTAAACTTTCTGAAATATGACGATGATTAATGAAAAAAAACCGGCAAAGTGCGTGTCGGGCCTCCCGCAGTGAAGGGTTCCGTAGTTGCCGGTCTCGTACACCATGACAAAATAACAAGTAGCTTTTACTACAAGATTACAAAGTTACAAATGCACTTAGTTTTAAGTTATTTTCTATAGAATACCTACACACCGAAACTTTCACTAATCCATTTACATTTTGTTGATCGACTATTATTACTCATTAACTTTGAGCGCCTAGTAGGGGTGATAGTTTTCTTTTAACTTGTTATATTATATTACTATTACCGTGAATTATTTTTAGGGTTTCGTTTTTAGAGGACACATGTCTCTAACAAGAATTACCGCTGTAAAGCCTTATATTTAACTACGGAACCCTAAGAATTACCTATAATATTCCTTGCTCGTGTTAAATCCCTTTGCGTGCGCTGCGAAAACTAATTGATGATATAACAAAATAATAAGCTCGAACTGGAACAACATTTTAGAGGACCCATCAATATCCACTAAATATTTATTTGAATGGGGTACTCATTCTTCATACTGACTGCTAAACCGGAGGTCGTGGGTCGATTCCCACCCAGGACAAATGTTTGTGTGATGAGCATGATCATTTGTTCTGTGTCTGGGTGTAATTTGTCTATAAAATGTATGTAGAAATATATAAGTATGTTTATCAGTTGTCTGGTTGCCATAGCACAGGTGGACAACTCACACACGGTCATCTGATCCCTAACTAGGCAGAGTAGTTTGGGATCAGATGACCGTGTGTGAGTTGTCCCAAGATATTACCTATTATATATATTATTCATATTTTTGTGATACAAATTGTGTATCATGTCGCATAAAATGTTGTGTACCTATGTTTTTTTTTTTTATGAACCGATTAGAAAAAATCTTTTTAATGTGAAGATATACTTTCCGATTGGTCCCATAGAAATTTCATAAAAATCGGTTCAGTGACGACACGGTTGGCGCAGTGGTTGAGCGATTGGCTGCTGCGCTGCGTGTCGCGGGTTGCGGGTTGATTCCCGCACGGAACAAATATTTGTATAGCCTACAGATAGTTGTTCCGGGTCTGACTGTTTGAGTTTGTGAGTTTGTATGTTTTTAACCTTTTGAACGCCAGAGCATAAACGCATCGGCGTGCCCCCGACGCCAAGCCACAAATTCACCGTACTTTTTGTCACATATTTGTGACATTTGGCGTACAGGGCACGCGCTTGCTTGTCATGTATACGTGACAATGGCGTTCAAAAAGTTAAACATTCAATTCCTAGTGTTGGGCAACGTTTAAAAAAAAAGTACTTAGTTTGGTTTTTAAATAATAATAGCTGGGAAAAATATGTCATCCAAGAAAACATGCTACCTAATTGAAACAGTTAAATTTCGGAAGTCGGTGTTAAAATACGAAGAAACAACCAAAAACTCCGACATCCGAAATTAAAGCAATTCAAATACCGAGCTAAATCTGTACCCGAACTCTATGGACATTACTACAATAGAATGAAACTCTAGAGTAGCCAAACTTTAATGTCTCACCCATCAAATAATAAATCTAGGAATTCAAATTACTAGATTTAGATACTATTTGATGAATGCTCTTAAATTTGTTCATCAGAATAAACAGGGTGTGTAAAGAATTAGAATTGGAGTTGTTCATGAACTGAACTGAAAAATTGCCAGATTGCCACCAGATTGCCAGCTCGTACAGCAGAGAAAATTTGTTATCGGTGACTCACTAATAATTGTTCATAACATTATGAAATTTAAAGAATGCATGAATATTGTGAACCTTTCTGTTGAGCGAGTTGTTGCATGTAAAGAATTGGAGCAGCAGTTTATTGTAAGCGTGTACAGACCTACAGGATTGTATGATTAATTTGAAAAAGTCATGGATATTACACAAAATCTGCAACTCGGACAAGTTCATCATTTTAATGTTAATTTGTTAAAAAAGTCTGCTACACTCATACTATCTTGAAAATCTATCTATAGAGCCTACAAGAATAACTCCTACTAGTGCCACATGCCTTGATAATATTTTTACAGATGTTATACGTACCCAATTACCACTGTACCAAATATTAAAAAAAAACTAAAAAAGAAAATACCCAGTAATATTCTTTTTTAGTTAATTATTAAAAAAATTATAAACTAAGTGGTTTTTATGTTAACGTTTAAATGCCAATGTATACGCTTTTATAATAAACTCCCTGTCCATATTCAAGAACTAAGCCTCAATCAATTCAAATCATTTGTAAAGTGCAAACTTTGCCACAGAGCTTTTAATTCTGTAAAAGATTTTTTTGAAGATATAAAGGCTTGGGATTTTGCTGCTCCAATCAAATAAGCATAGTAGGTAATGTTGTATTTTTATTTTTTAATTAGGTACATTATATTTTTTATACCCTTTTTATACACTTCGACATTAATGAAAACCGACAGGTAAGTAAATAACCTTGTAAAGTATATAAATATTTCATTTACTCTTAACCCGTGATGTTAGGACGATGTGGATTATTTTGTTT
Source organism: Mamestra configurata (assembly GCA_002192655.3). NCBI lineage: Eukaryota > Metazoa > Arthropoda > Insecta > Lepidoptera > Noctuidae > Mamestra > Mamestra configurata. The sequence goes on along the minus strand of NDFZ01005476.1, from coordinate 620,600 downwards.
AATTATTTCTAGCGTTTGTCTGGCAGTTTGAGTACATTTTGCGGCCTACACAAATGTCCTTTCTTTGGTATTGTTCGTCGAGTTGTTGAGCTCCTAAGTAGATTTGAGTTGAGCTACACGACTACCGACAAATGCTTGCACTGACTGGACAGGTCCACTCAAATCTGTGTGGTTCTTTCTTCTAAAGACCATCTCAGACATTAATCTGCATGGTTCTTAAATTACACATTGCAAAAATGAGGACTATGTAAGTCGTTATCTTACGGGTTCATTTCATGATTGTCTGCTAGTTTGAGTACACTATACGGCCTACCCAAATGTCCTTACTTTGGTATTGTTCGTCGGATCGTTGAGCTCCTCAAAGTTCCGAGTTGAGCTGCACGATATCTGACAAATGCTTGCACTGTCTGGACAGGTCCACTCAAATCTGTGTGGCTCTTTCTTCAAAAGACCAGCTCAGACATAAACCTACATGGTTCTCTTGCAGCTTTAAAATTGCATTGTATAAATTCAATTTCTTTAGTATTATATAATTTCAAAAGTGCCTTTAAATGGTCCAGTTGAAATAAATTAATTGACTTTGACTTTAATTAATACAGTTTTTTATACTTTGAAACACGACAAAGTATAAAATAACTTTTTAATTTGGAAGTCAGTTGTAATTTTTAAAATATTTCTTACGTATTATTTAATGTTACTTTATTTTTACTTACGTTAACGATACCTGCTATAACGTCACTATACGTCTAAAAAATGGAAAGTATAAAATCGAGTTAAAGTTGCAAGAGTTCCTCTTCTTAGAAATCGAGACTTTGCACGTGAACATGACGTTGAAGTTAAATAACATAATTATGTAGAAGACATAAGCGTTTTGACAGGTGTCTCGAGCTAACGGCTCAGTGCTGCCACCTGGTTTACAGACGCTAGCACATCTAGCTACCCGAAACTGTCAATTTTTTCCAATCAACCTTGAACCTACTGTTTTAGCGATAAAGTTGAAAATCTATTAAAGAAATTTGACAGATTGTTGTAGCTTGATGTGCTGGCGTCTGTACGTCAACTCAGAAAACTCATTTAAACAGTTTCTACTAGGTATGTCACCGGAAAATTGCAGACTCTGTAAGATTGTAATAAATCTTGATTAGATTATAATTTCTCGATATATTATGAAAAAATCGTTTTGTAAACAATAAATCCCATCCAAATTGAATATTTTCCAATATACCCGTGTCTTATTTAGAAAAACTAGTTTACATTTTCACGCGATATTTTACAATCTTACGCCGTTTGCCATTTTCCGGTGATAGGTACCTACACCCGCGAGATTGTGTCTTTGTTAAATAGCGAGAGGGTAGCGTGAGACATATTTTGCATCAGTTCACTTTAGGGATATGTTCCATACTTTGTTAGGTTAGGTTAGGTAGTTATTTGATTTGCGAGGTGGCCCGCAGTGGCGGGCCGGTACCAGCCGGGGATTGCGGAAGTCGCTTACGTTCCCGCGATCCCCGGCGTAGGTGGGAGATGGAACACCGGGGTGGTTTTAGTCAGTAAGAGTCTGACAGACCCCTCCACCCGCCCCAGGGTGGAGGATTTCCCCCCGAGATCAAAAAAAAAAAAGGTAGTTATTTGATATTATATTTGGATTATGGCTGAGTAATATAGGTAAAATGTTATTTAAACATGAGCAATAACATTTATTGCTCAAATTTTTAAATTGAAATTAATGTTGACGACACGGTTGGCGCAGTGCTTGAGCGATTGACTGCTGAGCTGCGTGTCGCAGGTTCGATTCCCGCACGGAACAAATATTTGTATGGCCTACAGATAGTTATTCCGGGTCTGGCTGTTTGTGTATGTGAATTTGTATGTTTGTAAACGCACCCACGATACAGGAGAAATTCCTAGTGTGGGGCAACGTTTTTAAAAAAAAATAAAAAAAAAAGCTTTTATTTGTAAATTAATTACATTTGTATTATTGTAAAAATATAATTAATGTACAATATGTTAATAATTATGTTGCCATGGAGTTTCTTGTCTCTTCTTCTCCATGATGACCTAGTTTTGCGAAGGGACAACTAGTTTTCTGATTGAAATAAATGCGTAATCTTGTCTTTATGCTGTTTTTCTGTTAGATCCCTAATAAGTACTAGGTACACCATTTAGTATGTGCTAGAAGTGACTTCTTACGTACTCCTTTGGAAAAATTTAAGTCTCATTTTTGCGGTCGGGTTTCTCGAAAAAAGTCCATTTCGTTTATTATTATATTTTTTCTTCACTGCATAGTAAATACAGCACAACACTTAAATATGACCACGTACTAATGGAACATTCTGCATAATATGTTGCAGTCACCAGACGGACACAGCCGTTGTTTTAGCGGCCCAGCCTTTTCATTGAACGGCGCCTTTTAATCAGCGGCCTAAACGACGTCTACGCATTTAACTGAACAGCAAGGCAAATAACTTGGTTCAAATGTTTTTAACAATATGCCTCGTTAAGTCATTTGGGGACTTAGGATACCCCGACAGGACATAGATAGGTTAGGTTCCTTTATAATGTAAACCCTGTGTAGGTACAAAAACCTGAGACCCGCGCAGCGAGGCTCCGTCGTCAAGGTTATATTTAATTGATTGTTTGAATACAGCATTCCCAAAATTAAATCTCTGTAAGTGTACCTACTTACTCTCATTTAATAAAATAGAAAAATCGTAGGGTGTTGGATGTATGTTTTCAATTGGCGAGAAAACTACTGAACGGATTCTGATCAAATTTTGCATAAGGTAAATCCTTAAAAAGTCCTGTATAATCCGCACGGACATCCGTGACTACCGCAGGACCACCAATGCCAATCACTTGGTAAATAATTAGTACTCGAACTAATTATTACAGAATTGGCACCTTAGTGGTTTTCGAGAAAATCGACTTAGAAGGTGGCGACTTTGGTGGTAGTCACGCTCCGTTCAGCAGGACCACCATGAGCGTGTGTGTGACTGACACTGGCTTAGCCACCATTAGGGTTTTTAATTTTGATTACACAAAAAAATAAAAGCTATTTAGTCGAAAGTTTTCGCTAAATATCAGAATCTGTCGGTCACTGGTTCAAAAGATATAAGGGTTTATAGGTACCTAGGTGGCCGATCTGGAAAGAGTCTCCCCAGCTTGGCCACATTTATATCTCAAAAACTAGGGCACCAAGCGAAGATCTGTTTTGTTCCAAATTTAGTCGCTAATTAGTCTCAATTTGTCGCCAAGTCACAGATTTAATCAGATCTTGGTTTAAAAGATATAATGAGTTCCTGCTTGAACCCAACACCGATGGCGATCGATCGATACCTACTTACTCTACGGCACGTCACCGACAGCTACATTCTTCATTTCGCCACCGACACGACCGCGACCGTCCCAATACGACGCCATTAGCTGTAAGCGAATATCTAGTTAAATCTAGTACGTAAAAGTACTTTATTTTATATCCGCATAATAACGTGAAGTTACAGTCATCGTACTTTTATTGCTGTAATATTCAAGTAAATTTCTACCAACCTTTATTATTTATTGTGTGAATTTCAGGTAACAATTAAATAATATAAACACCACAATAATTACAATTTTTTTTTTTTTTTTAAACTCACGGTCATCCGATCTCAAACTAGGCAGAGCCTGTGCTATAGCAACCAGACAATTGATAAACATACTTATATATTTCTAAATACATACTTACATATTATAGACAAATTACACCCAGACACAGAACAAATGATCATGCTCATCACACAAAGATTTGTCCTGGGTGGGAATCGAACCCACGACCTCCGGTTTAGCAGTCAGGGTCACTAACCACTCGACCAACAGGCCAGTC
>NDFZ01005476.1:593370-616425 GCA_002192655.3 Mamestra configurata | reverse complement strand
TCTTGGGACAACTCACACACGGTCATCCGATCCCAAACTAGGCAGAGCCTGTGCTATGGCAACCAGACAACTGATAAACATACTTATATATTTCTAAATACATACATATTATAGACAAATTACACCCAGACACAGAACAAATGATCATGCTCATCACACAAAGATTTGTCCTGGGTGGGAATCGAACCCACGACCTCCGGTTTAGCAGTCAGGGTCAGTAACTACTCGACCAACAGGCAATTCTACTCTTTGCACTTACCATGCCAATAACATTAACAATATCAAATAGATCAATATTGCTCTTTGCTAAAGTTTCTTCTAATTGTTGCTTATGGTACTTTTGTTACTCTAACTTTTACAGATTTGTTGTCTAAGTATAATTTTTGTCAATATTTGTTACCGGACATTTCATTTCATAAAAAATTCCGGATGATATCCGGAGTAATAAATATTTATTTTTGCTTTGCATAGTTTGCAATAGCCTTGGCAAAGAATGTGACCATTTGGTTGAACTCTGTTTTTTTTAAATATCCATCTACTTACATTCGTTCTTGCTCTGTTCCAAATTTCTTGTCGAAGAATGGCAGTCCCCTTGTGCTTTTGAAATCTTTTTGTTGACTTGTAGCGTGAATTGGGTATTTTGGGATCATTGCGGCAATAGTAATATTTTATAGGCTTCATTTCGCGCCACTGATAAGCATCTATAAATATAGAAAATGTAATTTCACTATCTGCTTGTTTTTCCAAATTATTATTTAATATATGAATTATCTTCGGAAGATAGAGGGACGTTCTGGATGAAAATTCAATCTCCGACAAGAGTTCGTGTTTTGTGCCACATTGGAACTAAAAAATAGTACATTGTTCACCGAGAGGAGAAAGTGACCGATTACCGTCGAGGGTGTCGTTTGAAGCCCGAGCCGTAGGCGAGGGCTTTAAAACACCCAAGATCGGGAATCGCAGTTTCTCTCGAGTGATACATAGTGCTTTATACTACACCTAGAAGGAAAATAAAAAACGAAATCTTTACTAATTGAAATTTATATTGAAATTGTTGCAGTTAAAACTGAATCCTCAAACAACACACAAATTGGAAATGGCGCCAATGGCGTCTGCAATTTTCACATGTTCTTTTTTCAAATTGTTTATCCTGCCGCCGCAGGGTCGCACTGCCAGCCCGACACCATCCAACACACAGCTAGTGGCCAGTGTCATTTTGCGAACTTGGAGATAAAAACTCACTGTAAAAACTTTTTGGCTTTTGATATTTAGGTTACCGGCGCATAGTCTTACCCAAAATTAAAAAAGAAAAACCACGTAAGAAATGGATTTTCATACACTTTTCTCTCCCGCTCAGATGCGTTTTCTCCCCGCATATTTGTTCGATATGCAATGACGTACTTTCTACCGTAAATTTGATAAAGTATCAAGGTACTTTCTAAGCAGGTGTAGTATAAAAGTGCATTATTCTCTTTATGCTCATAAATATTGCATCCTTAGACATTTGTTTGTCAATTTTTATGAACAGGAGATCATAAATTGCATCATTTATTTTTGGCTGTATTGGGTAAAGTGCATATTTATGTTCAAGATATACGGTTTTCTGGCTGTTTATGTTAACTTTTAATCTGCGACCGCATCTTGACAGTTTAGATGAATTCTGAAAGTAAAAAACGGACTAACTGAGTAGGTAAGTAGGACCCACGTTAAATGTGGGCGAACTATTAGCTACACCTCTGCCTAACCCTACGGGGGTTACAGGCGTGATGTTATGATTTGTATCTATGTAGTGAAGTTAACATAGGTAATGTTAACTTCACTACATAGATACAAATCTATTATATATATTATAGATATATATAATAGATTATATAAATCTATAAATATTAAATGTATAATATAATCTTAAAATTCAATAGATACCTGCTAATGAGGTACCTACTAAATGGTTCGTCCTGAATGAGCATATCCTCGCAATTATATTTCAATGCATTATTTTTGCACATCTTTGGCCATAAATCGAAAAGTAACTGCCTCGGTGCTCTTGTGGTCGCGATAATATATGACTGATTTTCAAAGGCGCCAGCCATATTGCTTTAATATACCTACAACATGTAACTAGAATAATGCACACATTGCACACCCTTATACACCCCAATTAGAAAATTAAGTTACAAGCATAATTTATGCGCACTTAGGTAGTGTTTTTATTTTAATTAGCTATCCTAATTGTGGCCAAATAATATGGACGGACTACCTACATTGTCATAGTCAACTTAGGTCGGTTTTGGTTTAACCCTTTCCAACCGAATTAAAGTGATCGTCAGTTTCGACTTAACAAAATTCTGAGCGACTTTAGCGAACGCAACCGCCGCACGGTGGGCTGAAAATCGGCTTTCATAGACTTAGGGATTTCAATTTGCAAGTGCTTGTTTTTATGTCGGATATCGCTTCTATTAGTCATTACTATGTACAAAAATGACACCCGAGTTAATTCTGCCCAAAAACGAAGGAAATATAATTTTTTTACGAAAAATTTGTATGAAGCTAGTATGAAAAATCGAATTATCTCCTAAACGGCATGTTTAACCGTATTATCCTTGGAGGTGGTCATAGTGCTAATTATTTATGATTTTTTGGTTGGCGATCGGACGAAAAATTTAATGCCGGTTTTTTTTTAAAAATCGTCAAAATATTTTTATTTGTTTTTACGTATGAAACGATTCCTTTTGGTGTTTATGTTGAAGAACACGGACTTTTAACTACACATAACATAAAATAGCATCACTCCTATATTTTCGAAGGAGTTGGCAGAGGTTTATAGTACACCCACACGTAGACAACTATGTTTGAGCTAGATAATTATCAACACAAAATGAGTTTTAAAACTTTTCATACAACCAAATGACCAATTGTTTACTCTTCTAATGAGTCCAAAAAGAAGTAATTAAGTAACTACACTGATTAGGTCTTCTAATGAGTCTTAATAGGTGATTTAATGATTTTCAATATCTCACGACAATGCCAACTATGGATTACATTCAACATTTCCTGATAAGTAAGCTAATTTGTTAATTAGCAGTGCTATGAGTTCTAAGAATAGTTAGTGACAATTATAGATTTTCATTAGCTAATGAGGAGATAACTAATGAGGGTAGTTAAATAATTATTGGCGTTTTGCAATAAAAGGGCTAAAGTTTTGTTTTATAATTTAATTTGTTCACAACTGTGTAACTGCTAACACTAAATCAGCGACTATAAAATCTTAGAATGGAAAGTTTAATCACCAATTTAGACTTGTTTGTTCTTCTACGAAGTGAGAGTACTTCATTTGATCATGAAGTATTGTTCAGTGCAGTTGTATCCCGCATAGGCGATTGCCTGTCTGACGAAGATCGTGTTGTTCTCAAAGAATTTTGTCGGAGATTTACGCGAGCCGCTTTACAAAGGTGGCAGAAATCCAACCGATTCCTTGATAATTTCAGGAGAAAGTACGAGAATTGGTTGGGAGCAAATATTGATTGGCCGAGTTTTGTGCAAACTTTAGTTAATCAAGAACCAAGTGTTGATAAGGCACCAAGAGCGCCCTCAGTCTCTCCAGAACCGTCGACATCAACGTCCATTGGAACAATGACGAAAAGATCCCGTAAACCATTCGAAGATCTGGGAAGTAAACAAAAAAAGAGAAGATCTGATGAACACACAGGCGAAGATTCCAGTGAATTGGCATATGCAGCTGCAGCACGTTTAAAAGAAGAAGGGCATGGAGATATCGCCTCTGTCATCGAATACATGATGAAAAATCCTGAAGTAGCCGCTAAATTAAATGAAACGCTTAAGAAACCAGCGAAAACAATCATATTTACGCCAGAAAAGGCACTTGGATTGCTTCTTTCGCTAAAACTCTCAAAGTGGCAATATATTACGTTGCGTGAGGCTGCCATTCGGGAAGGTGCTAAGGATATTTATCCATCTTACTATAAAGTGCAACAAACTAAGCTTGATTGCTACCCTCCGAAGCAATCAGTGACAGTTACTGATTCATCGGCTAGGATTACACTTCAAGCTTTACTTGATATCACGGTTACAAGAATCCTTCAAAGCCTTTCTAACGAAGAGCATAACAAGCAGTTGAAGCTGATATCCAAGTGGGGATTTGATGGTGCTTCTAACCAAAGCCGATACAAGCAGAAAATTGAGGGTGAGGAAGATGACTCGAGCATTTTCATGACCTCCTTGGTGCCACTAAAACTCATAGATGGAGACAACATTTTATGGACGAACCCAAAACCATGCTCAGTTTTGTATTGTCGTCCAGTTCAGTTTACTTTTGTAAAGGAGAGTGAAGCAGTTGTCCTTGAGCTGAAAAAACAAATTGATGAAGAAATTGAGGCCCTTATCCCCACAGAGTGCAATAATAATAATAAGGTGACTCATCAACTAATGATGACGATGATCGACGCTAAAGTCTGCACTTACCTTTCTGAAGCTAGATCAAATGCATCGTGCTACCTGTGCTTAGCAAAGCCTACAGAAATGAACCGCTTAGATGCTGTAACATCAAAAATTGTGTGTTCGGACCTGTATGAGTTTGGCTTGTCATCCCTACACGCCCGTATAAATTGTATGGAATGTCTGTTACACATTGCATACAGGCTCGACTTCAAACGGTGGGCAGCGAGAAGTGATGAGCACAAAGAAATGCTACAGACAAGGAAGAAAATAATTCAAAATAAATTCAAAGATGAGCTCAATCTGTTGATTGATATAGTAAAACAAGGCTCGGGAACCACCAATGACGGGAATACTGCAAGAAAATTCTTTGAGTTTCCTAATAAAACCGCAGCTATAACCGGTTTGGATGAAGACCTCATCAAAAGATTTGCTGTAATTTTACAAGCAATTACATCTGGAGAGCAGGTCGATATAATAAAATTTAGAGATTATGCTCGCAAAACAGCAGAAAAGTACGTATTATTATACGACTGGTACTACATGTCGTCAACCGTTCATAAGTTATTAATCCATGGGGCTGACATAATCGAGAAAAATAATATTGTGCCGATTGGGACTCTCTCGGAAGAAGCCTCAGAGTCTCGAAACAAAGATTTTAGGAGGTTTCGAGAACATCATTCGCGGAAAAGAAGCAGGCAGGATTCTAATCAAGACATTTTAAATATGCTTGTTGTTTCTTCGGATCCTTTGCTAAGTGCACAAAGGCCTAAGTTAGATGCCAAGAAAAAGCAGAGCTTTTTTGCTGAAACTCTCGACTTAATTCAATTTCAGGAAACTGAGTTCGAGTTTTTGGATATATCCAATCTGGATGCTGACTCAGAATTGGAGTCTGACAACGAGAGTGATAAGGAAAATTTGTAAAAAAAATATATATATGTACATATTTGTAAATTTGTATTTGAGTGTGTTTGGGTTTTTTTGTAATATTTAATGATATTTTTTTTTTTATTTATTTTACTTTATTTTACAAATGCGTAGTGTTAATTCCTTAAATTAAATTATTTTGCATATAATATAACTTTATATGTTACTTTAATAATAATTTGATAATCTTTTTTTATTTAAATTAATATAAATGTGTCAAAAACAGCAATTTTTTTATTTCATTTTTCTTGATTCGTGTGTTCTTAATATTTGGGTTAATAACATATCGAACTTTTTAACTTGGACACTAAAAGGGATCGTTTTACATGTAAAAATAAATAAAAATATTTTGACGATTTTTTAAAAAAAAACGGCATTAAATTTTTCGTCCGATCGCCAACCAAAAAATCATAAATAATTAGCACTATGACCACCTCCAAGGATAGTACGGTTAAACATGCCGTTTAGGAGATAATTCGATTTTTCATACTAGCTTCATACAAATTTTTCGTAAAAAAATTATATTTCCTTCGTTTTTGGGCAGAATTAACTCGGGTGTCATTTTTGTACATAGTAATGACTAATAGAAGCGATATCCAACATAAAAACAAGCACTTGCAAATTGAAATCCCTAAGTCTATGAAAGCCGATTTTCAGCCCACCGTGCGCCGTCGATCTATCGTGACACTATCTAAGAATGAGACAAAAAATAGTTTTGCACTCTGTGCGCACGTTTCGTCCTGAAACTCACCTGAGGGATGGCTGTGTTTTTTAATCCCGGCGCCTCCGCACGTAAGTAGATCGAATTTTGGTAATTTCATTGGAATTTTCAACATTATTTGACGTCATTTGAATAGATACGAGTTACTGTAGGTATAGTCATCATGTTTTTGCAAATAGAAGTACTCGTAATTATGTTCTGTGAAAATTAAACATGCACGATCATGCAATATCGGTCATAGAACGTAATAGTGTAACATTTCGTAGTTTTGTATTTTATTTGTTATTTTGATTCTATCCAGAGTTAAAATTACCTTTTCTTCTGTATATGGGGCTTCAATTACGGATGATGCAATATTAGAACAATTATTGGACGGAAATCTATCGGAGATTGAAGATTTTGACGACGATGACTTGGATTTTGAACCAAATACTGTTTGTCAACTGGCTTGCGAAGATCTCTCCGATGGTGATAACCTTAAAGAAGATGAAGAAATTAGTCACCAATCATCAACATTGATATGTTCGCCGGTGATGCAGCCTCCCTCTGCCTCGACGCCGCAACCTTCTACTTCATCAATGATGCAACATCCTCCTCCACCAAAGACGCAGTCTCCATCAACATTGCAGCCGCCTTGCCCATCGTTATCATCTACGTCTCGTCGTAAGGCGACCGATCGAGTACTTTCGTGACTACATAGATAACGAGTTTACAGAAAGGATATCACACTGTACTAACTTATATTACTCACGTAATACAGACCGTGGATTAAAAAGTACAAGCAGTGAGTTCGCAAAGCTCATTGCAATACAAATACTCATGGGATGTCTTCAGTGCCGGATTAGCCATAGAGCAATGAGTAGCAAATGCTACGGGCCCCGCGCATTGAGGGGCCCCGCGCTTACAAAAATATTTCGCTAAAAAACCAGCATCATGGCTCTGTCTCACACGCGAGTCCTAAGTCCTACCATACTCTGCGATAGCCGTTTCAGCGCGGCTATGACGCATATTTCCCCAAACTGTATAAGCCTCTAATTTGTTTATTTTTTATGGTCTTACTTTGCGTACGTAAACTCTTTTTCTTTCTTTTCGTAAGACGGTACGTAGACGTGACTGCTCCAAAAATAGTAAAAAATTATAACCAACACATGGAAGGAGTTGATGTACTGGATCAACAAATGGAGTATTACAGAACAATGGTCAAATCAAAAAAATGGACCCTCAAAGTTTTGACGCATTTTTTTGACCCCGCAATGGTAAACTCTTGGCGGTGGTATAGAATGGACTGCAACAGTAACAACTATGCAAGGAAAGACACGATGCCTTTACTGGAGTACCGCTTGGGTGTGGCAGATGCGTTATCTTGTACTCCAGATCGAGCTCTAAGGGATAGTGAAGATGATAACCAGTTGTCAGGTCCTCAGCAGTCGTTCCAAAATTAGATGCCAAAAATTTAATGTTTATTTATGTTTATCTCGCAATTAAAACTGCTTTAAAATATATTGATCTTATTGGTCAACATAATATCATTGTGTAACAAAAAATTAAGATTTTGTTGATTATTCAAGTAAGATTTGTTAGTATATTTTTGTTCTGATTTTATAAATTAAGAAGATCTCTTGTAACTCAAGATTAATAAAGACTGATTATAAAAAATAATAATAATAAAGACTGATTAAAGTTATAAGGGAACTGAAATATGCTTATTTTAATTTAATTGATTATATTTATTCGAACGAAATGAAGACCAAGAGATTTTTTTTCAATATTTTTTCCAGGCCCTCTGAACACTTTCCAAACGATCGCTAAGTTTTTTCTGATCTGTGCGAGTTTTTTTACTTCCGGTTGCAAAGGGATATAAGGATGCACACACAAACACGCCCGTGACGTGAAAAATCAAGGTAACTTACAAATTAATCTGCACTCATACGGCGTCCTCTTTTCAAAACACTCAAATTGTCCACCACCTTGTTTAGATACACCGCATTCGTAATTTTTCTTTTAATTTTTTACACAAACAAACCTCGCTGTACTATCCCGGTTGATGACAAAAGAAAAAATCCTTGAGAGCAAGTTTGTTTATTTACCTATTTTTTAAGTACAGACGCCAGCTCATCAAGCTACCCGAAAATGACAAATTTTTCCAGTCAACCTTGAACCTAAAACATTGGCAATTAAGTTGAAAATCTATTTAGCCTGTGGGTGAGCGTTGTACTGCTTTTGGGTATATGAATACCCAAAAGCAGTACAACGCTCTCCGTGTTCAGTATAATAATGCATTCAGGATGTTGTTGGGGTTGCCCCGGCACTGCAGCGCGTCAGGGATGTTCGCCGACGCCCGTGTCGACTGTTTCTACACGACGATGCGAAAGCGGTGTGCATCTCTGGGGCGCAGGCTCCGGGCCACCTCTAATGGCATCCTGAGTGCATTGGCGAACAGGTTTGATTGTCATTACATTAATCATTGTTATATGATTAATTTAATGACAAACAGACAAATGACTCAGGCTTTTATCTAATAATGTATATTATTTTTGTGTTCGTGTGATCTTTTATCTTGTGTCTTTTAATTTATATATAAATGTGATTTTAATTTAATTTAATGACTTGTAGAAGTAATTCATTCGATTTTTATGTATATTTATTTTAATTGAAATTTAATGTGAATGTTATGATCTAAAATGGATTGAAATAAATGAATTTGAATTGAATTAAAGAAATTTGACAGATTGTTGCAGCTTGATGTGCTGGCGTCTGTACTTTGAGCGGCGCGAACGCCGACGCTATTATATTGACGCGTGCGCGTCAATATAATGGCCACAGTCGATTTGAGTCGATAGTGGCAGTAACAGTGGACCAGAAGAGAATAACTCAGATGGATGGATGTCACAAATTTTAATGGAAGAGGAAGGAGGAAACAAAGACGACGAAAGACAGACGGACGGAGAAGAAAGACGGTAGAAAATATAATGGAACCGAATTGCAGTGAAATCCAAATTATGGAAGATGTACTAGTTAATCCAACAAAACGAGGTGAGATGAGGATGAAGAAGGAAGCTGGACAAAAGTTGAAAAAGAAAGAGGAAAGAAACTCAAACAATTTAGAAAAGAAGTTTTATATGGAGCCGAGAAAAGTGACCAAAACAGTTTGCTTTAGCAAAATTATTTAACAGTTTGGGTTTAACTGACATCGTCAAAGTTAAGTAAATTAACCCTTTTAAGTTAAAAATAGAGATATCTACTGAGGAATGTGCGGGCAAGTTGCTGGATTGTCAGGAGTGGAATGGACGTAAACATTTCTTACGGAATTATACGGGATGTGGACCTCGAGTTGTCTGACGAGGAGGCATTAAAAGTGATCAAGTGCCCCAATGAAACTGAAATAATATCCTTGAAAAGGTTACAGCGACGAGACGGAGGGGCTTGGGTACCTAGTGAGGTAGCCTTCAGAGGTTCATACCTGCCAAGTTATATTTATGTTGGCTGTTTACGCGCCAAAGTAGAACCTTTTGTATTCCCAGTAACGCAGTGTTCAAACTGCTGGAAGTTCGTCCACGTCAAAATATGATGCTCATCCAAAAAAATTGTATGTACTAAATGTTCAGAAGAACACAGTAACTGCGAAGTAACAACATTTAAATGCGTCATCTTTCGGGGTGAGCACATGGCGTTGAACAGAAGTTGTCCTGTTTATGCTCGAGAGAAACGCGTGAGGGAACTTATGGCAGAATATAACTGTACGTATCAAGTAGCCTGGAATATGTATGTTAGACCCAAGTTGCTAGTTGATTCTGAAATAGTGAGGGAAACCGAAAAGCAGAAGATGGACACAAACAACTTTAGTGTTTTACCGTTTGAAGAATCAATTAAATTAAATTATTATTATTATTCCATTTATTTATTGTATATTACATATTAGTTAAATTTTTAAATATTTCTGTATAATAAAAAAAAAACATTTAAAAATATAAAAAATAGTAGCCCACCGGTATCGGGAACAGGGTCCAAGGTACCGGTGGTCAGGGCCCCTGAGAGAGGAACCTCCTCACTATGCGCGCCGTGTCCAGGAGTACTGCTTTCTGGATCAAGCCCTTGATCCAGCTGCCCAACGAGAGCCTCTTTAGATGTTGGTCGAGGCTCTTGGCAATTATGCCATTGGCCGTCACGACTATCGGCACAATGACTGCTGTGTTCACATCCCACATGTCGACAACCTCGCGAGCCAAGTCAAGATACTTCGTTTGTTTATCTTTCTCAGTCTTCACGAGGTTCTCGTCATGAGGGACTGCTATATCAACAATCATTGCGCGACGCTCTAGTCGATCTATCACCACTATGTCAGGCTTATTGGCAACAATAGTCCTGTCAGTGATGATAGACCGATCCCAATACAACGTGCAGTTGCCATTTTCGAGAACTGGGTCGGGCACATACCTATAGTACGGTACTTCCGATTCCACAAGATTGTATTTAAGAGCAAGTTGCTGGTGGATAATCCTGGCTACAAGGTTGTGTCTGTGCAAATAGTCTCCGTTAGCCAGACTAGAACAACCGGAAATAATGTGGCGGATGGATTCTCCGGGCCGGTGACATGCCCGACATATGTCAACCGTACCGTCCTTCACAATGTATTTCCGGTAGTTGTTCGTCATCATAACTTCGTCCATAATCGCACAGACAAAACCTTCGGTTTCCCCGAAGAGGTCACCAAAACGCAGCCAGGCTACGGACGCTAAAAAGTCTACATCAGGTCCATGTAGGACCCGGTAAAAGCGTCCGTGAAGCTCCTTGCTCTGCCATACCTCCCTGCGGTCATTAGTATCTAATACCACAGGTTTGCGCCAGTTCTCGTTAGCCAAGGAGAGCGCAGTAAGGCCTTTGTCCACTGCTACCACATCCCGATGCATACCCACGTCGGCCTCTAGGAAGAACTCCCTAAGGCTGCATATCTCGCGGTTGTGCAGGGTCTTAGCATTGAGGAAGCCACGACCCCCGCACTTCCGCGGGATATACAGCCTCATCACCGATGACCGTGGGTGATGCATCCGATTTGCGGTAAGCAGTGAGCGTACCCTCCTATCCAGGGCGTCAAGTTCCGTCTGAGTCCATTTGAGTATGCCGAAAGAGTACATCAATACCGGCATGACCCAACCGTTAAAGGCGCGCACCTTGTTTCCGCCTGATAAAAGACTGTTGAGTACTTTATTCAGGCGGCCAAAGAAGCGCTCCTTCAACGATTGTTTCACGTCAGCAGCATTGATGCCCAACGCTTCCGACATACCCAAATACTTGTAAGTTTCGGTTGAGCTGAGGGATCTAAGGTTTATGGAATCCGAGAGTTGGGTTCCCACGGATTCCATAATCTCCCCTCGCTTCACATGCATGACCGCACATTTGTCCACACCAAATTCCATACTGATGGCGCTACTGAAGGTTTCTGTTACCTTCAGTAGCTTCATCAGTTGCAAGTTGTTGGGGGCAAAGAGTTTCAAGTCATCCATGTAAAGGAGGTGAGATATGACCTGACCACCTCTTTTCAACCGGTAGCCTTGGCCCGAACCTTCCAGCAGTGTACTGAGAGGGTTGAGGGCCAGACAAAACCACAGTGGACTCAGGCTGTCGCCCTGAAATATACCACGCTCGATCCTTATCGGGTCGCTGTTCGCCTGGATCTGTCGACATCCTGGATAGCGAAGGACCGTCCTCCACTGCCCCATACACGACATCAGGAAGGTGCGTAGAACTGCATCAACTTTATACAGCTCCAGCACCCTCATGAGCCATGTATGTGGTACCGAGTCATAGGCCTTCTTGTAATCTATCCAGCATGTCGACAGATCCCTTCGGGAGCGACGAACCTGTTGGCTAATGGCAACATCGATGAGGAGCAGCTCCTTAGTACCGCGGGACCCGTTCCTACATCCATTCTGAGAGGCAGACATTATTGAATTAGTTTCAATGTGATGGTTAATCTTTGCTCTCAAAATGGATGTAAGAACTTTATAGACCGTCGGTAAACACGTGATCGGTCTATAATTCTTAGGCTCCGCGGTACTACCTGATTTATGGAGCAGGTAAGTTATTCCTGTAGTTAGGAACTGGGGCAGCGACCCTGACTCTAAGGCAGACTGGAATTGAGATGCCAAGCGAGCGTGCGATCTTTTGAACCATTTGATCCAAAAATTGTGCAGCCCGTCCGGCCCTGGAGATTTCCAGTTAGGCAACGGACGGACTGCACGAGCTACATCTTGGGGGCTGATGGTAATTGCCCCCATTTCTGGTATCGGATCGCACGCGCGCTCGACCTCCCGAGTCCAATCACCCTCAGTGTGACTGACAGGCACCGACCAGATGTTGCGCCAGAATGAACACATGACGTCATCATCCGGTAGGCGCGTATCAGTCACACCTTGGTCCGGTCGCTCCCAAGCCCTATAAACCCACCTCTCATTGCTTTGGAATGTGCGATTCTGAGTGTATCGCTCCACTCGCCGCTTGTACCGACGTATACGGTTTGCCCATGCATAGATTTTCTGCTTCAGGAAGTCGATACGCTCTGTGACGCGGGTCAGATAATCCCGAGGACTAGTATCAGTCCCCGAGAACGCCCGCCTCACAAAGCGCATCACTCTACGGCGAGTGTTGCCCTCCCTGAAGCAGATAAGTTTGCCGATGAGTGCTCTAGCCTCACCGATACGACGCTCGATCCTGCACTGCCAAGCTGGTACAGCTGGTCGTGTAGCTCTGTCACTGTTGGGAAATTTGACATGAGCTACACGACATGCCGCTGCAGCCGCACAGTACAAGATCGAGTGGGTATCGGCGAGGTCTTCGCTGCTATCAAAACAATTTGTTAGCTGCGAATCTAGAGCACACACCAGCGCCCTATTTTTATTATGCATGGGCAAACGAGGTAGACGGGGCCTAAGCTCAGGCGGTGTGGAGCGATACTCTCGGAAAGCATCCTCCAAAGCGCTCCTCAATCGCTCATTGCATTGGGTACTCACGGATATAGCCCCATCATCATCATCTTCACCGACGTTGTTGGGTCGCGGTGAAACACTAGATTGTATTTGCACCGCGGCCGGTGGCGAAGCAGGTGAGACGCGGCCACTCCGTGACTCCAGACGCAGTCTATCAAGTACGGCGTCATCCAACATACGGTTACGCAGGATGACCCGCACCTGATCCGATAGCCGTTGGGCTGATACGTTGACAGCTGGCTCAAGCACCTGAAACAGAGAGAGCATCCGACCACGGTACGCAGTCAAGTTAGTTCCCCCCTCTGTAGCCCCATAGTATGAGCGCATGACGTTTTCATTGATCGTTTGCGTCCATCGCATGCGCTGCACACTTCCACCGATAGCGGGGACCCTGTCAGAGGCCGGTGGGCCTCGAGGTCCTAAGCTGGTCGGAGGTCGGCCTCGTCCGCCACCACCTGCGNTCAAGCACCTGAAACAGAGAGAGCATCCGACCACGGTACGCAGTCAAGTTAGTTCCCCCCTCTGTAGCCCCATAGTATGAGCGCATGACGTTTTCATTGATCGTTTGCGTCCATCGCATGCGCTGCACACTTCCACCGATAGCGGGGACCCTGTCAGAGGCCGGTGGGCCTCGAGGTCCTAAGCTGGTCGGAGGTCGGCCTCGTCCGCGCCGACGCGCAGGTGGTGGTGTCGTCGGCGGCGAGAAATATTCGTCGCTCGAGCTCGACGCAACTGCAGCGACCGGAATCTCTGGACTCACGGCTGGCGCAGGTCCCGGCGGCTGCGAGGCGAAGCTGTGCGACGAACCCGAAGATGTTGGTTGTGCGGTTTGTGCTCGTGCCCGGCTTCTTGTCAACATTTCATAGGTATGGTTATGACAGATTCATTGTTTCTCCAGTATCAATAAAATTTATGTGCCAATGTTTGTATTTTTTTTTTCCTTGTTGTGTCCAGTAATATGAACATTTTGAGCTGTTTTTTTATTTAAATTAATGTAATAAATATGAATATGAATTTTATTGTGTCAGTCAACTTGACAGCCGGACCGGATTATTATTATTATTATTCTCTTAATTTATTTTCCTTACATACTAATTTACATTTTTAAATATTTCTTTAAAAAAACATTAAACAATTTAAAAAAAAAACATTTAAAAATATAAAAAGTAGTAGTCCGCCGGTGTCGGGAGCAGAGTCCAAGCTACCGGTGGTTAGGGTTCCAGAGAAAGGAACCTCCTCACAATACGAGCCGTATCGAGGAGTACTGCCTTCTGTATCAGGCCCTTTACCCAACTGCGTAACGCCAACTTCGACAGATGGTCGTCGAAGCTTTTGGCCATCAGGCCATTGGCCGTAACGACAATCGGCACAATGACAGCCGAGTCCACATTCCACATGTCGACAACCTCGTGTGCCAAGTCGAGATACTTGATTTGCTTCTCTTTCTCAGCCTTCACGAGGTTCTCGTCATGTGGGATGGTAACATCGATTATCATTGTGCGGCGTGATAATGTTAATATCTTGAAAGTGTTATCTAAACTGGATGAAATGGGAGTAGGGTCTTCAATATGCAGATATTTATGGGAATACTTAAGAGAGACATTTAGTTGTGGCACAAGAAGGGAGTAATGCTTCGATTACTAGATGGGCATGTAAGGGATTAGCCCAATTTTGTTTAATATAGTAACATGTGACATTTGCAAGGATGTTATGGGTGTTTATGTATCTCAATACGCGGATGATTTTGTCCTCTATATTTCTGGACAAGACATTCGATTTATAACTACAGCTCTTCAAGAAGCCATAGATAGTTTGTCGAACTTGTTGGAAGCATTGGGTCTTGAATTGTCTCCCATGAAAAGTAAAATTTGTTTATTTACTAAGGGAAGGTCGCTACAGCAGGTAAACGTCAACAATATCTGTTTGGAAAGTGTTCCTATTGTTAAATATTTAGGACTTTGGCTAGATTCATCTCTGAGATGGCGTAAACAGATAAATGAAGTCTATGAAAAAAGAAATTTTTAAATGTTTTTAAGGTACTAGCGGGTTCGTCATGGGGAGTTCACCAATTACATTTAAGACGACTGTATATTGCAATCATCCGCAGTTGATTGGATTATGCAAGTTTTTTGTTTGATAATAGCGCTAAGACCAACATTTCAAGGTTAGACAAAATTCAAAACCAAGCCATGATAGTAGTTGGCGGTTTTTTGAAAAGTTGCCCAATCCACGTGATGGAATCGAAGAATCTTATGTTTGCCACCACTGTTTATTCGACGGAAATATTTAGCTGCTACATTTTGCTTAAAAGCTAAGTCTATTGATGACGGTGAGACCATAATAATGATATCAAAATTAACAACGACATGCGTGCAGAAATCATTTTGACGTAATAAGAAAAAACCGTTGCTAACTATCGTATACACTGAGATGTCCAATCAAACTTTACATAGTTCTAAAGTTCTAGGGATGTTCTCACTCTCGACATGGATGACGAATATAGATATTAAGTCGAACATAAACGTAAAAATTGGAAATATGACAGGACCTAAAAGAGCTAATTCTTCAGTGGCACTTCTAAAAAAATCCGTGGAAACTATTACACAAAATTATGATGGATTCTGTCAGATTTACAGTAATAGGTCCAAGGACGACAGTGGAACAGGAGCAGCATTTTTTGTTCCACAGTGTAACACGAGAGCCAGTTTCACATGAACTGCAAATTATCTGTAATGGCAGCAGAATTGTATGCCATTTCAGAGTGTCTATCGTATTTGATATCGTGCAAATATACAAAACTTGTTATACTTGGTGACTCAAGAAGTGCTTTGCAGCATATAGCTCGGTGTACCTCGGGCATACGAGGCCTGCGTGTAGCTTATTCCATATTAGAGTCTTACTTAAAGTTGAAGGAATGTGGCAAAACTATTAAATTCCAATGGATCCCATCACATGTGGATTTGATAGGAAACGAAATTGTAGATAAATTGGCAAAAACAGTAATCAATGAAGGAACTTCTGACGGTAATGTACCTACCGTTCTTCACGGACATACTAAGAGATGTGAAAATTGCTTGCAATATACTATGGAAAGAGTACTTCGACAAACGATCTGAAGAGAAGGGAATATGGTACAAGACCATTCAATCTGAGCCACCAAAGATTCCTTGGTTTACTGAAGTTCCGCTAAATAGATCCACACAAGTTAGTGACCATCAAATCAAATCCAACTATTAAATGGATTTCACGCGGAATACGCGTGTGCAGTAAGGGGCAGAGACACTTGTTATGGAAATACAGACGTGAGGTTTCAGTCGAAAACAAATATAAATTCAAAAACTACTCCTTAAAATTCAGAAAAATAATTAAACTTACCCAAAGAGCACAAAACAATCTCTTTATAAACACTTCCTAGGTAATAAGTCAAAAGCGTCATGGCGTATTATAAATAACAAAACACACAATGTTGAGCCACTATGTGAAATCAAAATTCAAGATACCGTCATTAGTAACCCATCATAAATTGCAAATGCTTTTAACAATTTCTTCATTGATCAAATACTATGTAATACTCCACCAACACGTGTACATACAGGTTTAACGAGCAACACACACTCAATTTTCATGTCTCCTGTACTACCACAAGACGTAATAAGGGTTATACAGGCACTAAAAAATACTAATAGCGTTGGGTATGATGGTATACATACATACAAAAGTCAAAAAATTCGTCTCGGATAAAATTGCCTTCCACATAAGCCACATTATAAATTTATGCATTACCTCGGGTGTATTCCCAAACGGTCTAAAAACAGTTATTGTAAAGTCACTTTACAAAAAAAACGATAAAGAAGTTTGTAACTATAGACCCTAATCCCCATATTTGCAAAAGTCATCGAAAAAATCGTTTATGAATTAATAAATAAATTTTTATGTAAATATAATATTTTGTGTGATGAACAAAAAGGATTCAGGAAAAACAAAGGTGTAAATAGTGCAGGTAGTGTAGGTGTAATAGCACTGGAATGCCGGGAATGTTGATAAAAAACAACCAATCAGCGCAATCCTTACAGATATGACAAAAGCGTTTGATTGTGTCCATCACGAAACCCTTCTTAATAAGCTTAACATGTACGGAATAAGAGGAAATGTACTAGATCTTACCTACTTATTAAGTCATATCTAAGTGACCGTAAACAATATACGGAAATATCTGAAATTTGCACTAGCACTAGGCGTGACAAAAAATATAAATCCGAAGCATGAGTTATAAGACAGGGCGTACCTCAAGGTGGAGTTCTTAGCTCACTCTTATTCTTGCTATACATAAATGATCTACCTCATCACATTAAGCACCCCATGGTCTTATTCGCTGACGACAGCACCGCACTAATTTAATGTACAGACATAAATAAATACGAACATGTCATAAATACAACACTTAAGGACATTGTGAATTGGGTTGACGAAAATAATTTTGTAATTAACCTGCAAAAATCGAACTTAATGCACTTTTATCAGCGCACATCACTACCGAATATAATTATAGAATAGAATAACTGTAGTATAGAACAAGTTACAGTTGCAAAATTTCTAGGTATACTGATAGATAGCCAGTTGACTTGGAAACCTCAAGCAGAAGAAGCATGTAAAAAATTGAGCGTATCTGCGTATGTCCTACATAATCTGGCGAAAAAGGTCAACATCAATACCACAATAGTTGCATACCATCGTCTAGTCGCGTCCATTTTAAGATATGGAATAATCTTTTGGGGAAATTGTACCTACTCTACGAGAACAGGTGTTCAAGGCCCAGAAACGTTGCGTTAGGGCAATACTTAACAAGAAAGTGACAGATAGTTGCGTTCTTGTGTTTAAGTCCCTAAAACTCTTAACTTTCCCGTGTATGTATATTTTAGAAATCGCACTCTTCATAAAATGTAACATGAACCTTTTCACTTCAGTGTCAGAAACTAGAAAGAGACCGATAAGAAGTCAGTATAAACACTTACTACAAAATGACAGATGTAACACAGCCTTGCTCAGGAAAAGTGTTATTATAATGGGCCCAATCATTTTGAATAAAGTAGGTACCTGACATCATTAAAAATTACACAACTCAAAACTTTGTTATTATTCAGTAAATGACTTTTTAAATGATAATGACTTAATTATCTATTGAATAATTTATTGTATTGAATTATGTAATGTTTTGAATAATTTAATGTAATTTAATTAATATTGGCATACCTAATGACCTCATTCTCTCAATTTAAACGATTTTATTTTCATTTTATATTATGAATGTACGGCATAGTACATTCATACTATTGTTTTTACTGTAAACCATTTAATTTAATTTTTAATGTAGGTACCTAGTTCACAATTTCACAAATTTTTGCATGCCTAATGTAAGGTAGATTGTACAAGGCTCACCCATCTTACAGTAACACCTTATTCAAAATTCAAAAGTCATTTATTCAAATTAGGCTGGAACGTCAAAGTCTACATAAAGACAGTCCCCCAATACGCCCGTCCGTCACCACTTCCTAGTGTTTTAGCTGGGAAGAAGAAGTGGCGCAACAAACTCCCCAGCAACACATCTGTCTGTTGAGTTATAAGAACTATCACTTATACAAAGGTATGTAAGTAGTCAGTATTCTTACAAAGAAAACAATACAACAAAGGTAACACGTAAAAACATAAAACTTAACAATTCGCTACATGTAAGCTAGCACACTCCATTATGCCAGCATAAACAGACAAACTCAAGCATAAAAACAATATCAAATCAAACTAAATAAGCCTCCAGACATGAAGGGTGTGCCCGCTTACACGTGCAGAGGGTAGAATTTAATAAAAAGATCTGTGACTCGACGCCACAAGTGATAAACCAGGGCCATCAAAATTAAACATTAAGCATATAATCGTTATAACAATAGTTAAAACCATGGCTACCTAGACGACCTTTCACCACAAGCAGCACCCGTTCACGAGCATAACGCAAAGATCAGCCATTACCCCCCTCGCCATATTTGAGGGAAAAACGTAACCCGACCCCCGACGCTACCGCAAGCAGTAAAATCTAAGGGAGCATGACGAACTTGCTGCCGGTTGCTCAGGATAGAATAAAATCAAACAACTGTCGAAGTCACTAGTTAATCACATGTTGCAATACACTCATTATAAAACATTGTTATCAGAGTATTAAGTCAATACATAAAAAAATAACAAAAAAATTGACCTCTACGGACATATAAATTAACAAATATATGAACTCATATGTCATAAGCTAACTATGAAAGAACATTAAAAACGAAGTAAGTACCTATGTCTTGCGTTCAACACTGCGAACAACTATTATCATCGTCTAAATAATCATTGATTGAATAGTATGCCTTTGAAGAAAGGTTAGATTTAACTTTAGCTTTAAAAGCTTATTTTAAGTACCTGCAATCATGGCAAATAAACACTACCTACTTTACTTTACTTTACCATAGACAATTATTAGTAATAAGCATGCGCCTACGGTCCGGGCACATTCCGTTGAATGCATTTGGGCATCTTATGAAAGTTACTGACACCGCAAACTGTCTGACTTGCAATATAAGGGAGGACACCTGCCACGCATTGGTGGCCAGTTCGATCCAGCCCGTCCCTAGCTGTCCTCTCCCCAGCGACGCCCTAAGCCGAGGCCCGTACCCCACAGGGGGTGCCCTTAGCGTGTAGTCGCTTAGTTTGTAAGTTTTTTATAAGCCCTGGCTGGAGGCTTTAATATTATATTAAGGCCACCACAGGCAAGCCCGGTTAAGCAGTCGACAACCTTATAGGTTGAACTGCGAGAAGCCACTCACAAAAAAAAATTAAAAAAAAGAGTTGGTTTTAGTTATTGACGGATGACGCCGGCTGGTGTCGCCGCATCGCTGTTACGCTTCAACAGACCGAACACTTAGTATCAGGATATTAGCCTAAAACTATGCTGAAGAAACGGTTCTACTTCAAAACTGCCAATAAATTACTTTCTTTTGACTGTTGTTTAGACTGCAATGATAGATGTTCACGATTAATACCGCTTTTTTAATTCACCGTTAATAGCTGTTTCTGTGAGTTAACATTGTTATTAATCTAGTTCTAGCATCGGCTGTTTCTTTGTAAGTTGATTATCGAGCTCTTTATCTTTTCTGCCATTCCGGGTGCGTACCGGAAAAATGTTGAGGATAGATTCCTCGAGTGTTCGTTTAATTTAATTTCTAACTGGACATGGTGTATTAACTTGAAAGAAGTGAAACTTTTAATTGCTGGAGTGAGAGAGACAGGCCAAAGAAAAGATGGATTGTGTGAGTCACATAAATAGGAGTGATGATAGCGTGGCCGTTGATAGGGGAGAATATGAGAAGAAACCATTAGGGTGACTCTAAGCAACATGAAAATAAAGTTATGATCAAGCTAGAAAGACTGCTGATTCAATTTAATTCGTCCATGCGTCCGAACGTTTTTGCTTTTTTTTCTGATTTGGTGCAAATTTTAGTCCTTCAATACCCTCTAAATATCCAAATGACTGTAGTAATCTGCATTTTATACTAAATCACTCCATGAAACAGGTAATCAGATCGCTTCTACAAGGAAATTTTGCTAACAAACACCAATTTAGTCTCCTAAAGGTTTAACCAAGGGTTCCATTCGTAACAAACACTCCGTTGAGACTGAGAGCTTCAGGTCCGAAATGAAATGCTGGGAACATTCTCCAGTCCTTACTTTCAGTAACTAACTTTATGTCAAGGTCTAATTCAAACTGGTTCTGAATATCGTAATGTAGTACAGATAACAATTACCAATGCAATATACAAGACTTACGATAGTGCGTTACGCGTAGCGATACGGACTGTCATGCCATCACAGCTGAAAGCGCTCGCTTTCCTTGATTTGCATGCTTAGCTGATTATGAAATGAACTCATCATTAGTATTTATTGCAATGACTACGATGTTTACAGGTGTTTTTGTATTATTATTTCATTCTGGATCAGAATTGTTGTCAGCATCATCCAGGGCCTTAGAATGTACTCCATATTATCTTGTCGAGGTTTGTGTGAAGTTGAATGATGTCATTGGCCTATCTTGCATTCGCTCTTTTGCTATGCTTATGTTAAAATAGTTNTTGGTGGAGTGTGCTCGAGTTACTGCAGAACGGAGAGCTGTAGAAATAGAATACAATTTATGTTTAAGGGATGTAGGTATGTGTAATGTGATCCTATCAAAACCTACATCCAAATTAGCTATTAAGTTATATTATTTGATTCTTAAATTAATTCAGTTAATATCATAGTTATTAATCACTTAATTGTATATTTTTTGTAAAACTACGAGGCTGGCATAATCGCATCGCGATTAATCATCTGCTTATTATATAAAATGATGAGATGCATTAGGGCCATCACCGGTATAAAAATAACTGATAGCTGTAAACCTTATTTTGTATTGTTAAAAATAATGACTTTACCTTGTTTGTACATATTTGAGACTGCTATATTTGTTAAAAAGAACATGCACCTATTCAGAAAAGCATCTGAACAACGCTATAAAATGATTAGACAAGAATATAGACATGAATTATGCGGTCGACCTTCAAAGACCGCCTTGATGCACAAAAGCATACTTTGTATGGCCCCAAAAATATTTAATAAATTACCAAATGGGATTAAGGACTTAAATATTATTCAATTCAAAAATAAATTAAGACACCTATTATTGGAGAAATGTTATTATACCATTGACGAATTCCTTAATGATAAATTGTAAGCTATTTGCCATTGATATTTATTTAATTTTGACATAGTATCATTATTTTTATTATAAAAAGTTATTTGACATTGCATTATTTGACATTAAGATTTATTTAACTTTGACATTGTATTAATGCTGTGATTTGTTACAAGTGATTTCATTCTTCATCATTATAATCGATGACATAACATTTCTTGACACCTTATATACCTATTTTTTTAAAACCTATTTCATTTTAAATTATGATAATTTGCATGCCCCTATGTTGGCAAAATATGGAGAACTTTTTATCTTATGACATCAATGTATAAATACCCATGTTTGCAAATGAATAAATTATTATTATTATTATTATTAAAAAAAAACCACATTATATAATTATATTGGTAAACAATAACATTATAATTTTAACAAGTACAATCAGCAAAACTTACTATTGTGTAATGTTTTAACAATGTAATTGTAATCTAATGAAACAGCAAATTTTTATTTTTATTTATTGGACCAATTAATTTAATTTAAACAACAGAAATCAGAGACCGGTTTTTTATTGACATCCTCGAAATGTCGTTCACGTTTTCATGAAATCATGGCAATATGCGTATTTGGCATTGTAAGTAAGTATCTGTCATTCAGCGTTTATGGCATTTTGCGTATTTGTCATTAAGACTTTCTGACCATTTGCGAATTTGACATTTTGCGATGAAGTCTGTCGATCTGACAATATGCGTGTCTGACATTTTACGTATCTGACATAGGGCGTATAAACCATAGGTACCTAAATCTTGCTTTTATATTATAAATTCGTATAAGTAAACCGTTCTACAACATTTCTAGTACTTACTCATATGCTGGCGCATAATAAAACGATACCTAGTAAGAATAAGAATAGGTACATTTGTTAAAAGAATTGAAGGATTTTCTTTCTGTACCTACCTATCAATATTTTGACTGGCCTGTTGGTCGAGTGGTTAGTGACCCTGACTGCTAAACCGGAGGTCGTGGGTTCGATTCCCACCCAGAACAAATCTTTGTGTGATGAGCATGATCATTTGTTCTGTGTCTGGGTGTAATTTGTCTATAATATGTATGTATTTAGAAATATATAAGTATGTTTATCAGTTGTCTGGTTGCCATAGCACAGGCTCTGCCTAGTTTGGGATCGGATGACCGTGTGTGAGTTGTCCCAA
>NDFZ01005476.1:498455-591966 GCA_002192655.3 Mamestra configurata | reverse complement strand
AGTGGTTAGTGACCCTGACTGCTAAACCGGAGGTCGTGGGTTCGATTCCCACCCAGGACAAATCTTTGTGTGATGAGCATGATCATTTGTTCTGTGTCTGGGTGTAATTTGTCTATAATATGTATGTATTTAGAAATATATAAGTATGTTTATCAGTTGTCTGGTTGCCATAGCACAGGCTATGCCTAGTTTGGGATCAGATGACCGTGTGTGAGTTGTCCCAAGATATTATTATTATTATTATTAATACCGTCAGAACGAAGATTAACGAAAAAAGCATGTGAGGACTCTCCCTCAGGAATCAAAGATCTTACGAGGTCTTTGGAGAGTCGGTACGTCTTAACAAACTGACAATGCGTCAAAAGAATTATTGCAGTTAGATACTCTTGACGATAAATTTCTATTTCTAACCCTTGCAAAACCTCATGGGAAAATTCAATGAAATCCATATAAAACATAATACTTTTAGGGAAGAAAACGAAAGCAATCCTCGAATCGATCCGGCAAAAGTTGCACTTTCCTAACTTATCGCACCTTTAATTAAAGTAAAACCGTTACTAAACAAAATTATGAAATTTTATAGGGGAGCCAATATTAGAAAATAGTCACTGTTTTTAGATAGATGGCATTGATACCTCAATTATTATTCATGAAAATTTTCGTTTATAAACGGTTTTACTTCTTTGAAGGTGCATTATGTTCAACCGCAAATTTTGACAGATAAACCGCTGAAGTTCAGCTTTGATTGGATTCGAACAAATGTCAAAACTTGTCAAAATAATAGTAGAATATGATAAACGTCACGTCCATGTTACGCTCATGTTCGATTTTGCTAGCAGAACAGTGTTTTGGGGTTTTGGATATTGTTTCGATCGATGGTTGGCGCGGTTCCATTGCAATTTTTTGTCAATTTTGTTAGTAGAATCGGCCCCCAGATCGGCCACCTATAAACCCTTATAGCTTTTGGAACCAGTGACCGACAGATTTGATATTTGGCGAATGATTCCGACTAATTCGCGATAAAAAGGGAGAAAACAGATCTTCGCTGGGTGCCCTAGTTTTTAAGATATAAATGTGGCCAATCTGGGGACTCTCTCCAGAACGGCCACTTATAAAACCTTATAGGTGAACCGTGTTTGAACCTGTGACCGATAAATTCTGATGTTTGGTGACAAATTTCGACTAATTTTTTTGTGTTATCAAAATTATAGTCCCTGATGGTGGCCAAGCCAGTGTCAGTGACACGATATGAATCACATATAAGGGTAGTAATTATTTGTATACTTAGAATACCTGTAGAGCATGCCCCCTTTTTCGGCGCTTATGGTTGTTCTGCTGAACAGAGCGTGACTACCAATTCTGTTGTTCGAGTACTAATTTACCAAATGTAGAATCGATTGGCGTTGGTAGTCACGGACATGTCGCACCTTTAAAGTAAAACGGTTACTAAACGAAAATTTTCATGAATTGAGGTATCAATGCCATCTATCTAAAAACAGTGACTATTTTCTAATATTGGCTCCCCTATAAAACTTCATAATTTCGTTTAGTAACGGGTTTTATTTTAAAGGTGCGATGTATAAAAAGGGTTTATGTAGCCTGAATAAAAATCGTATCTACTTAAATCATTTATTTAGATAAGATTGAATACATGTTACACAGAGCTTCCGGAATATATTTTCTAAGATCGAATATGTAGACAAGAGATCAAAACCTAGACATTTTTGGTTATGTAGGTCTTAACATATACTTTAAAAAAAAAAAAATTTATAATTCATTTTCTGCACTTTTGACTTACACCAGTCTAAACTGACCGATTAACATTCAGTGATGACTAGAGATCTGATATTCGGATGCATAAAGTTAGCATAATTATTAGCTATGGAATTAACTTTTTCGAAAGAATCCCGCCATTCCCGGATAAAAAAAAAACGGTATAAATACGATTTGACACAAATGGTAATGGTAATGCACCCTTTCTCGTATACTTATACCCTACATACACACAATTGCATGGGGGGTTAAAATGTAACGTTTTTGTTGGATTTGTTTTTAATAAAGATTTTTTTTTTTTTACAAAATCATTTTCGAATACAACGCCATTTCTGATACATGACAAAAACACACGGCGTAAATTTGCATCCGATATTATCCGATCACTAGTGATGATGATTAATACATTAAGATAAATACGCATGTACTTCCTTACGCCTAGACAAGTGATATGAGGATATTTAAACAAGAAAACTTAAATCAAAATCGAAAAGGTACAATAATATCACAAAAATCTTACAATGTTTACCGCGTTACGCGTTCACCTCGCCAGCGGCCTAGGGCACGGACGGTACGGAACCTTACCAAGTTACGAACCGGATGGGTTTGTAACAAACATCATACAGATCTACCTCTATATGCGCCATACGTTCCGATCCGATGCCGACGATTTGAAGGTGTTGTTTGTAACTTTAAGCTTACACAAACCACTTTGAGCAACATATAAGCACATTAGGATCCCATGCAGCTACTTGAACCGTTACATATCATTTAGTGCTGCAAGCCCTTAACTAGAGAAAGTATAATAGATTGGACCCCCTTAATATTTAATGAAACTCTAGCTTCTGCCAGAGGCTTCGCCCGCATTAGCATATGTGCTATTCCGGGCTGTAATCTATCTCTGTGCCAAATTTCATTCAGATCCGTTCAGCCGTTTTGGCATGATTGAGTGAAAAACATTCATCGATCCTAACTTCCGCATTTATAGTAGTGAGATTTTCGAAAACTAGTTATTAGCTACTCTAAGCGATATGCAGTATCATGCATGAGTGAGTGTAAAATGTACACTAAAAACTGTTCATTAATTGTGTCTACTAAAAATCGTTTTTATTTTAAATTATCATATTAAATTGTAAGGTACTCCAATTTAACTTATACGGCCTCAATGTGATTGGTGCAGGAATTTACAGACATTATAAATGCTAATCCCTGTGCTTGTACAGATAACCTAAAAAATATATTTTAGTGGCACACAAAAATCCTGCATGTCTTTACGACTAAGACAGGGAGTAATTCATACAAGACAACTATTATGACTCAAACATTATATTTAAGATCGTTGGGAATATGATGTTACGACTTATAAACTACATATTTTACGTACTAAGATGATGCATACTGACATCGATTTATACTAACAATCTAGATCTAAGTGTGATGGCTGGTATAAAACAATCGGGTAGTATCGCACTCGTAAAACATAACACGATTATTATTAAAAAGCGAAAATAAACACTGCACTTAGTAGCTTAAATCCAGCACGACTTTACAACTAAGACAGGGAGTAATTCATACAAGACAACTATTATGACTCAAACATTATAATTAAGATCGTTGGGAATATGATGTTACGACTTATAAACTACATATTTTACGTACTAAGATGATGCTTACTGACATCGCTTTATACTAACAATCTAGATCTAAGTGCGATGTCTGGAATAAAAAATCGAGAAGCATCGTGCTCGTAAAACAACACGATTAGTATTAAGAAGCGAAAATAAACACTGCACTTAGTAGCTTACTTTTAAAAGTAAAGCATGTGTGTGGGTTAAACGATAACAAAGGCATCATGGTGATGGCCGTATTTCCTAAACAAACTACAATTATTGCCCTACGAGTCGGAATAAAACTATTCTGGAATTGTCTGCAGTACAATAAGATAAATTAATTCATTTCTGTGTGGTTAAATACCTAAATTGTAAGTCGAGATGCGAACGTTTCAGCGATAAATTACTACAGAATTAGCAAATAATTTCGTTCGCACGTGTCACGATTGCTGGTACACTGGTAGCAAGCACATCTTTTACTAAAATCGAGCCAACACAGCTTTAAACAAAAGAAAACACAATGATTGGCATTGTAATGTTTAGCCACTTATTATAACTTAAAGCTAGATTTAATCTATGAGATAAATAAATCCTTTCCAGAATGCGTTAGAATAGTTGCAATAAATGAAAACTATTTACAATATTTAAATCAACTCGTTTTTTTTCCTGAAAGGAGGAGCTTCTGAATTTGGTGGTTTTTTTTTTAAATTCTTTTTTTTTTTATGTGATTTGTTTAAAACTATTTTAATTAACTTGAAATTATTCAATGGTATTTAATGGCATGTGTGTTTAAACTTTTAGTGCAGAGTTACTGTTATAAATAAATTAAGGTAAGAGTGAACCTGCGCCTTTCTGAACGACTTCTACACCAAATTATAATACTAAGCCCCTCTAGAGGTATGGGGACACCCGCTTGTAATGAGATCTTACCCACCACTCCTACTTCATACATTCTTCTGAACATAAGAAAACCTACATCGTCAGTACGCGATGATCTACTTAGTTTTCATCAAAATCGGACCCGAAACTCCCAGTATTTTTAGCAATTCCTCATATTATCGAATTTGGCCATATATGCAAAAACTACTGACATTGTGTAACATCGATTGCTATACCAACTAACTTAACCTAAACACTTGGAGGCTTTCGTTATCTCAGACAAGTGTGCCTATAGCTAATTATCATTAGTAATTTTATAATAAAAAAAAAATATTAAAATAGTGGTATGATAACTTGAACCCGTAAAAATGAGAACTCCATGAATTCCTGTTTTTGCTCTCAGGTAAGTATTGAAGTTGGGAACCAAACCATATGGAATTAATTTTGTTCAGTATACTTTCTGGACTCCAGGTCATTAAAAGCAAGAACGCTTACCTACACACGCTTTTTAACGGTCAATAAAAAAGAGAAATAATAGTACATATGTTATACAAAAATTAATGACATTGTTTCGATTGAAATTGAATATAGTTCATGTAAGTAGCATATTATTATTATTTGGTTTAGTAATAAAATTGTATAAACCTTAATATTCTAACAAGTCCGCACGATTTTCTGTCATTTCTGTTACTCATTGATTTTTGATTACAAAATTTCTTTGTTTAATATTATAGGAAAAATATATTAATCATAAAAGTACGTAAAAAAGATATTTATGTACATAACTTATCGACAGCTCGTTGCCGATCGGCACTTAATTGATTCATCCCTAGGTGTCATACACTCGTCAATTATATATAGACATTATAATACATAGCTCATTTGTCCATGCGTAGTAAGCAATATGTGCAATATGCGAGCTACATACTACTGTAAAATTATTTACTCTAGGGCAGGACCGATTTGGCTAATTCATGATCGAAATAGTCCTATAAGAAGTCTACGGTTTCAAAGTAAAATACGAAAAAAAAAACAAGATGCCTTCGCAACTCTTTGCGAGCGAGCCCGACTCGCACTTGGCAGGTTTTTCCAAGAGAAAACTGCACAATTAACCATTTTTGAGAGCGGCAATGTTCGCGTATTAATTCGTTTTATATAATTACTATACAATAGACTTTATCATAGGATAAATGCTTTAAGCTTTAGCCTCCCACCGGCAGATTGAAGGTTCTCTGAAAGAAAGAAATCTCTTTCAACTCTACCCAAAATCTTTTTTTATTTTTCTATACCGTGTGATCTCCAAGGCGCCCGAATTCGCTTTCTAGTTACTTTTCTTTTTTGATTAGGAGTACTACTTTGTCAACTACGTTTGTCTCAGACACACACTTATATTTTTTTTATATTACAACGTAATAATGTGAATTTAGTTTTCGAGATTGATTTATTACATAGAATTATATCATGGATCACCTGCCTATCTGACCTCCATATAAAAGTCAAAGATCCGAAGTAAGATCGACCTTCACTCACTCGTTTGCCGGATCAAAATTATATTTTATCAAATTAAAAATGTATCTGTACATATTCCAAACAAAATATAATCATTGCTATAATTAAAAAAACATTTTTATATTAAAATTTCACTGACACAAAATAGGGTTATATTACGTCATGTTTTATAGAACATGTCATTTTGACTATAGTAGGCGCCAGATAAATGTGGAATAAAGTATATTGACCTTTCCCTAATAACTGTTCATAGGTACCTGAACAATTAAATATGAATCGTTTTTCATTATTAGACAATGTTAAGGATCACGAGAGATGATGATTCGGGACAGCTTTGTGTCATTAATTCCGTTTTTCAAATTAAAAATGTCAATAATTGTAGGTGGGTCAATGACCGTTATTCCACGATTATCTGGCGCCTACTATAGTGTATTCACAAATTGCCTTCGTTTTGATTTTTTCAGGTGGATAGCAAAATGAATTCAACTACCTACTATCTACTACTTGAACTACTTACCTGTTTGGACACAGCAACCAGGTCATAGGAACAAAAAGGTAGACAACCTAGCTGTTATAAATTCTTTATGTTTTCTATTGCTTTCTATTGGAATTTAGTGGATTTTTTTTAAAATCTTTTTAAAATTACTTATGGCCATGACCTACTTTGCTGCTTTTTACGGCAACCCTATTGGTAGGTATATGGTAGGTTAACATATTTGATAAAATACAAGTTTCATCATTTACTTTGGATCCTTCAGGTACTGGTGAAGCCAGGATGTTAGCCAGTTAAGCTAAGCCCGGAGAAGGCTTATTAATTTGCATCTTGTGTTGTTTTGCCACTTGTCGGTCAATTTGGCATTGATGTTTTGTATCTGACGGTCAAGAAACTTTGTCTTCATAATTGAAGCTTTCAGTCTTATGCTAAGATATTTTAGAAATCTTATTCTATGAGTCTCATTTTATTGTGATGTGTTAGTTACACTTTGTGAAGTGTTATAAATACTTTATTTGTAATCAGTCTTTTATTTCGTTTAGTCGCATAATGCCTAATTCGCAAATTGGCACCCGAGTCCCGATAACACTGATTCGCGACTGGACTAATTCTCAAAAGGACCATTCGCGAAATTACCAACATTTTACTACTACTTTTATCATTTTTTCTTGATGAGTATGAATATTTTTTTTTTGCTGTGTTGATATTTATTTTGTACAAATCGGAAATAATGATGACTTTTTTTTCCGACACCATGAAAGATTTTGATTTAAGACTTTTTTTCGTCATAATAATGGTTGATGTTTGATTTCAATAAAAAATATAATTTATCAGTTATTGTTTGCATTTCATATAAACCTAGACATTAACTAAGTTGTTTCATGACAGGCGTTGGCAAAAGTTAGCCATTTCACGAATTAGTCTTTTTGAGAATTAGGGGTTTCACTATTTAGTCCTTTTGAGAATTAGTCCATTCGCGAATCAATCAGTCTTTTCGAGTCTTGGGTACCATTTTGCGAATTAGGCATTATGCGACTAAATGTTTTATTTGCAGGATTAAGCAAATTGGTCGACTACGCTGTATGAACGTGATTCGACTTAGACTTACGCTCGTTTTCGTAGTTGTTTCCGAAATAACAAGCGCAAGTTTCCCCTGCAACTTACAATCTATTAAGCTATGAAGTTCTTCGTGTTGCCTCGGCTAGACGAAATAAACGCTCGACTGAAAGACAGTAATCCTAAATATTTTAAACCTCCATTGCATTTAACCTTCAGCGGTCGCGCGGCGTCAAGATTTTTATTAATAATATCCAAATTTCTTGTCACAATTTCTCGTTTCCAGTAGCCTGTCATTAGTTCACTACGCACGAAAACTACGGCACTCGCATCTTCTCCCGAGCCTCCAGATGGGAACAGGATGCATGTTTAAGTGGCGGCGTTGGTGTCCAAACGACTACACGCGCCAGATTTTTATTTTTACATTAACGAGACGACTGTTTCTAAAGTAATCTAGACCAGAGTTGGTAATAAACAACGATACCAATTATTCGGTCTAAATATAGCTAGTCAAAATTAAACATCTAAGTAAAACAACAAAACTCCAGGAACAGACCTTTTTGGTTGGGCTTGCATAATTTGTTAGTGTTGTTCTTAATCCAAAGAAAGTGGTTTTTATGATTTTGTTTTAAAATTGAAACAATTTGTTCCTACTATAAAATAGATAATTTTAATTAATCAGTGTTCCAAATCCCGGGAATGTCGCCTACTTGGTGCACAGCCGGCGCTGCATGTCGTCGTGCACCTTGCGCATCTCGTTGACGCTGACGTGCACCAGCCCGCGCAGCTGCTGCGCGTCTATGTGCTTGTACCGCTCCGAGTCCAGCAGCATCAGCGTGTGCTCCAGGCACAGCACCGAGTTCTCCTCGGGCAGCCCCTTCACCTGTGCACGGAAACGTCGTTGTACTACACGCAACGTTTGTCAACATACCAGCTGTCCTTGCATAATAGACAAAGTGTCGCTTCCTCCTTTTACTAGGAGNTTGTGATGTGTTAGTTACACTTTGTGAAGTGTTATAAATACTTTATTTGTAATCAGTCTTTTATTTCGTTTAGTCGCATAATGCCTAATTCGCAAATTGGCACCCGAGTCCCGATAACACTGATTCGCGACTGGACTAATTCTCAAAAGGACCATTCGCGAAATTACCAACATTTTACTACTACTTTTATCATTTTTTCTTGATGAGTATGAATATTTTTTTTTTGCTGTGTTGATATTTATTTTGTACAAATCGGAAATAATGATGACTTTTTTTTCCGACACCATGAAAGATTTTGATTTAAGACTTTTTTTCGTCATAATAATGGTTGATGTTTGATTTCAATAAAAAATATAATTTATCAGTTATTGTTTGCATTTCATATAAACCTAGACATTAACTAAGTTGTTTCATGACAGGCGTTGGCAAAAGTTAGCCATTTCACGAATTAGTCTTTTTGAGAATTAGGGGTTTCACTATTTAGTCCTTTTGAGAATTAGTCCATTCGCGAATCAATCAGTCTTTTCGAGTCTTGGGTACCATTTTGCGAATTAGGCATTATGCGACTAAATGTTTTATTTGCAGGATTAAGCAAATTGGTCGACTACGCTGTATGAACGTGATTCGACTTAGACTTACGCTCGTTTTCGTAGTTGTTTCCGAAATAACAAGCGCAAGTTTCCCCTGCAACTTACAATCTATTAAGCTATGAAGTTCTTCGTGTTGCCTCGGCTAGACGAAATAAACGCTCGACTGAAAGACAGTAATCCTAAATATTTTAAACCTCCATTGCATTTAACCTTCAGCGGTCGCGCGGCGTCAAGATTTTTATTAATAATATCCAAATTTCTTGTCACAATTTCTCGTTTCCAGTAGCCTGTCATTAGTTCACTACGCACGAAAACTACGGCACTCGCATCTTCTCCCGAGCCTCCAGATGGGAACAGGATGCATGTTTAAGTGGCGGCGTTGGTGTCCAAACGACTACACGCGCCAGATTTTTATTTTTACATTAACGAGACGACTGTTTCTAAAGTAATCTAGACCAGAGTTGGTAATAAACAACGATACCAATTATTCGGTCTAAATATAGCTAGTCAAAATTAAACATCTAAGTAAAACAACAAAACTCCAGGAACAGACCTTTTTGGTTGGGCTTGCATAATTTGTTAGTGTTGTTCTTAATCCAAAGAAAGTGGTTTTTATGATTTTGTTTTAAAATTGAAACAATTTGTTCCTACTATAAAATAGATAATTTTAATTAATCAGTGTTCCAAATCCCGGGAATGTCGCCTACTTGGTGCACAGCCGGCGCTGCATGTCGTCGTGCACCTTGCGCATCTCGTTGACGCTGACGTGCACCAGCCCGCGCAGCTGCTGCGCGTCTATGTGCTTGTACCGCTCCGAGTCCAGCAGCATCAGCGTGTGCTCCAGGCACAGCACCGAGTTCTCCTCGGGCAGCCCCTTCACCTGTGCACGGAAACGTCGTTGTACTACACGCAACGTTTGTCAACATACCAGCTGTCCTTGCATAATAGACAAAGTGTCGCTTCCTCCTTTTACTAGGAGGCTACTTGGGAGCATGGGAGCTGAGTGCCCTTACCTTGGAGAGGAACAGTGAAGCCCTGCAGTAATCACATTCTTCTAGAGTGCGCGCGCTGATCCCCGGCTCTTGCTCAGGCTGAGCGCTCAGCAGCTATGTTTACAAACAAAGTATGATTACACAGTTAGGTAGTGCTGGTAACTATTCAAAAAGCTATACGACACGCCTTTCTACCTGACCTTACCTTTCTGATAGGCGAAGGTTGCATGCAAAGAAGTATGATAATGATTTAAAATCAGCTTATAAGAACTGCCTCTACAGCATACCTCTTGCGCGAAAGAAACTCCTCTCTCCTGCAGCACCTGCCGGTTGGTGACCTCTTCGCGCATCATCTTGTCGAACAGCGGCAGCGTGCACTCCAATACTTCCATGTTCACACTCTTGTCTAGGCCTATGTTGTAGAGCAGGTGCTCTATTGAGAACATCGTCGGCTCGCAGCTCTCACGTGCTATCTGTAAGCAATTTATTTAAATATACAAAATGTTTCAGCAGAAGTCAACACAGGCTCACGCAGACAACTCACCTTGAAAGCGCTCCACATGGAGTCAAGCCATTTCGCCGATGCGAAGTACACACTCTCGGACTCGGTGTAGCCGGTGCTGATGCAGCTGGTGTAGGCGTTGGGATAGGCCACGACGAACTCGCCCGCGTACTGCGTCACGCGCGACAAACGCACGTTGTGTTCGCGCAGGATGCTCGGCGGGATCATTGCGATCTCCGACGACAGCCACAGGGCCTTGTTCTGGCACGACGTTGGGCACAACGTTTCTAAAGCCTTCCTGAAGTTCTCCGCCTGGTCCACTGGGATCCCGTACCTTAACGTATCATAATGATGTGTTAAACATGTTACAAAACGAAACCGACAACACTCCCACTCCTGGCATTTGTAGATTACCGATTTTTTTTTAATAAGTTATTTAACATAATTTAAACTAATATTCTAAAGAGGAAATATTAATTTGTTTGTTTGTTACGATTTGGCTCAAAAACTACTCAATCTATTTTAAAAATTCTTTCGCCATTAGGAAGCTACATTATTAACTTAAAACATAGGCTATATTTTATTTTAGAAAATTTAGAGGTCTCTCAGAAAATTGCAATAATCTAACGAAGCAAAATGTTGCCTAATGAATTCAGTGTTTGGCGTGCGCTGAGAAAACTATTTATGACACATCAAAATAATGTACTACATGATTGTATGATAGATGATATCTGTGCCAAGGCCTCCTCGTATGCTGGTCAGATTCGCAAACTAACATTTTCCTAAAAAATCAAGTAAAAATTTTCTTACCAGATTCTGGTGGGTCCCTTACTCTGGAACTCATGCCACGCTACTCCATGTGGATCTTTGTGCCAGCACGAGGTCGAAAACAGCATTCCCAGAAGCAGAGTGGGCACCGTAACGCCTACCACGGGACCCAAGTGGTGAAGCACATTGCGAGCGTTCTTGTGGAGTTCCTGTAATGAGTTTCACGGTTATCGTATACGCTTCTACTACGGCTACGTGTCACATCACAGTCGGCTACGTACCTTGGGGTTCCACATATGTTTGTCAAACGGCTTCACGCGGGTTGTGAAGCCGTGGGCCTGCTCGCCGGTGTCTATGGCCGCGGTGTGCACGCACACGTGATCCGTGCCCGACGTGACGAGGCGCCAGTACTTGTCCTCGATTTCCTTCAGCGACGGCGGGGAGGCCTCCGAGCCCAGCCCGAACGTGTTCTCGTACAACGTGGACGCCACCTGCGCGCACCGCAACGCTATCAGTGCACTCCCACACAGTCAATGTTCTTAGCAGCTGACAAAAAATATCTGCTGTCATTCAGCTAACTTAAGTTTTTATTGTTAAAAGCCTGTATTATACACTCGCGAGCAATAAAACCGGAATCACTTAATCGCGCGCTGCTCAAAACATTTTTCTGTCAATGAAGACAGCTAGTGCGGAGCAGTTTCTGTTGATTTCCCCGCGGAGTAGGCGTGTTATTTTCTATGGTGTGGGTATTGGCGCAGGTGACAGCGGATATTATCTTGCATTCGCAAGAAATCTTCGCCAATAAACCCGGCGTAGAAGAGCACAAAGAATTGTTACCATGGTCATGCGACTGAGTGTGTTCGAGTACTATACCTTTTTGAATCGGTGGTACTGCATAACGGTTCCTTTGACGATGCAGTCTTCTGCCTGAAAGAGAGCAGCCTTAGTATCATCATCTTCGGCCTCATCGTCCGAAGATGAGTCCAATAAACCGAGCATTCGCTGCTGGCGGTATAGCGGGTTCATGGCGCGTTCCAACAGCTTTTGATTCTTTCTGGTCCAAAACAATTCGACTTTCCGTATTGTCTCCAGGCGCTCCTCTAAGACAAAACAAAAAGAAATGCTGAGTAATAACATACTAACACGAAAGTTGTCAATACATATTAAGAAGAGAAATCAAGTGCATTTAACAATAACAGCTGTGCGATTCTGTAAACATCTTACCGTGAAGTGAGCAAACAAGATGGAATGACAGTTCACTCCACGCTCACGCCACCTACGTTCACACAGTGAGATGTTGACAGAACAGACCGGCAGGAATACTTACTATTGGAAAGCGTGTCGTATGGTAGTAAATACTTCACGTAAATTTGGTCTAATTTTTTCTCAAAATTCCCATTCTTAACAACTTGCAGGTCATCTGCGACCTTAGCCCATCGTTTCTTGTTGATAACTGATTCCAGACCGCCGAGCCGTTGCACAAGGTGATAAAATTTCGGTAAATTTATTTCCACACCATCCAACTGCAAAAAAAAAAGTTAAATTTACCTACTAAGTCTTGAAGGGTTTCGTAATGTACTTATTAAGTTTCAGTTGCGGCGACTACAAACTGCTAGCTTTATAAACTATTATTATAAAGAGGAAAGATTTGTGTTAGTCTGCTGTTACGATTTGGCTCAAAAACTAGTCAACCGATTTAAAAAATTCTTTATTCGATTAGAAAGTTACATTATTAACTTAACCCTCAAGCGGGCGCGTGGTTATTTGAAACGGCAGCGGTCGCGCATAACCGAAATGACCTCCGGAAGATTTCAGGGATTTAGAACACCGATTAATTGAAACTCATTTGTTATTTTTATTCTGAAATTATCTATTCTTGAGCTAGGAACCAAATTGTTTTAATTTTAAAACAAAATAATAAAATAAACCATTTTCTTTGGATAAAGGACAACACTCACATATTATGCACGCCCAACCAAAAAGGTCTCTCCTTCGAGAGTTTTGTTGTTTTACTTAGATGTTTTTAATTTTTACGAGCTATAATACGATCTAATAATTGGTATCGTTGTTTATTATCAACTCTAGTCTAGATTACTTCAGAAATAGTCGTATCGTCAAGGTAAAAATTACAATCAGGCGCGTGTAGTCGTTTCGACGCCTACGCCGCCACTTAAAAATATGCATTCTGTTCCCTTCTGGAGGCTCGGAGAAGGAGGGAGTGCAGTAGTTTTTATGCGTATTGAACAAATGACAGGCTACTAGAAACGAGAAATACTTGTGACTAGAAATCTTGATATTATGAATGAAAATGTATCCAGTGCGGTCGATTCGACGCCGCGCGACCGCTTGAAGGTTAAANCAGGGATTTAGAACACCGATTAATTGAAACTCATTTGTTATTTTTATTCTGAAATTATCTATTTTTGAGCTAGGAACCAAATTGTTTTAATTTTAAAACAAAATAATAAAATAAACCATTTTCTTTGAATAAAGGACAACACTAACATATTATGCACGCCCAACCAAAAAGGTCTCTCCTTCGAGAGTTTTGTTGTTTTACTTAGATGTTTTTAATTTTTACTAGCTATAATACGATCTAATAATTGGTATCGTTGTTTATTATCAACTCTAGTCTAGATTACTTCAGAAATAGTCGTATCGTCAAGGTAAAAATTACAATCAGGCGCGTGTAGTCGTTTCGACGCCTACGCCGCCACTTAAAAATATGCATTCTGTTCCCTTCTGGAGGCTCGGAGAAGGAGGGAGTGCAGTAGTTTTTATGCGTATTGAACAAATGACAGGCTACTAGAAACGAGAAATACTTGTGACTAGAAATCTTGATATTATGAATGAAAATGTATCCAGTGCGGTCGATTCGACGCCGCGCGACCGCTTGAAGGTTAAAACATAGGCTATATATATATTTTTTTTTTAATTAAATTAGAGATACATACAAAAATTGCAATAATGTAACCTGAGGTAGAAAAAATTGTTTAATAAATTCATTTTTTGGCAAACTTGACGATTTATCAAAATAATGTATAATTATATATCATTATCTATAAAACAAGTCCGCGAGGGTAAATGTCTAACTACATATTATGATTCCATCACAATTACCGCTTTTTGTTCAAATTATCCAATCAAAACCCGGGTGGAACAGAATAGTGGTGATTTTAGTATCATGAAATTAATCCTTATCCATTTAAGTGGTTTGATAATTATGTACATGTAAATAATTTGATTTCTTGATTTTTCAAGGTCATCTTGTTTACAAACGATCCTCTATTTGTACACATATTACGATTTATGTCGTTACACAAGCAGGTATCGCCTTTACAAATATTAAAATAAGTTATTAATTGATATTATTTTACATGGATTTTAACTATCTTATTACTTAATGTTCAGCTACGGGGTATGTGCAAGTCTTAGTATGGACCCACATAAGTTTTAAATGTTTAAGTAACAAAATGCACGCTTTTAAAAATAAATAATAGATGGTAAGTAGCGGGAAGTTCGTATGTACATGTAAATTGCACTTTAAATTATCCAAATCAGACTTTTCGTTTAAAAGTTAATTATATATACAACGGGAAACTACTACATTAATTACTCTCATGAGAGTTTAATAGAAATTTCTTTGCCTAACGATCCGCGTAGCGACCGGTGCTCTGGACTTTCCGGGTGTGTTAAATTGGCTACCAGCTGTGCGATGGCGGGCGCCTCACGAAAAACTATGACTGGAAGAATCATTCAACTGCACAATAACATCCGATTAGGCACATGGAATGTACGGGGACTCCTTGAGAAAGGGAAATTATAGATCCTGGATCGGTAGCTCGAACGATGCAAAAGCACAATCACCGGACTAAGCGAAACGCATTGGAAAGACTGACCGAAAATTACTCCTTCAGTTTTTCTGGAGTGGCCATAGTAATCCCAAAGCAATGGAATAACTCGGTTTTTTAATTAATTACTGGTTATTCTTGGCGACTTTAATGCCAAAGTAGGTGATACAAATCAGGACAACGGCCACAGAAAAACTGTTGCGAATTACGGTCTTGGCCCAAGAAATTACACGAGAGCGACTGTAGCAATTTGCAACAGACAATGGTTTTATCATAATGTAAATAACACAGTGTTTCGGCAACATCCAAGAAGGCTTTATCCTGAACCTGCCTTGATGGAAAGTATCGGAATCAGATAGATTACATCCTTATAAGAACAAGATGGCACAGTTATATCACGAACAGTCACACTTTGGCAGGAGCCGACACGGAAATTTCGGAACACCGTTACACGGAAACCAAATAGAAGACTAGTTATCAAAAATTGAAAATAATAATAATAAACAGTTCATCTGAACTGTTTCGGTGGGAGCTCATAGAAAGGCGTCGCACCGGTAAAGCGAAGGGAATGTCGGTGGTGGAACTGACGTCACTTGCCGCTCAAATACAAACACAAAGCAGAAAAGATCAACAACCACCTATGTGAAGAGCTAGAAAGACATGCCGATCGGTTTGAAACCAGAGATCTCTTAAATTTGTTTTTTAACTTGTCAATAAAATTCAAAACCAAAACTTGGGTCATTTGGGGGCTACAGGAAATTGTTGAAGTGTGGAAAAATGACTTTTCTCAGATAACCTGTCTACATCTGACAATTGTGGGGAGTTTTTTGTATGGAAGGATCTTAATGCTTTGTCCCATGAAGTTGAATCACGGCAATAATGATTTTGATAACAAAATAAGAATAACATGTATTTTGATTTTTCAAAAATAAACTCATAAAGGGGTGATGAAGTTTTTCAGGGATGTCATTATTGCTTGCTTCAGTTTACTCTTATGAACAATCTGAAGAATCAAAAGTGGTATAATTAATATAATATAATATATCCTGGGACAACTCACACACGGTCATCCAATCCCAAGAGCCTGAGTAGGCAGAGCCTGTACTATGGCACCCAGACAACTGATAAACATACTTATATATTTCTAAATACATACATATTATAGACAAATTACACCAATTGAAGCGGACCAAAAGATTTTTTTATAATCAACCCGCAACGGGATGATGGGCAAAGTAGTTGTGCTGATCCTGAGACCACAGGACCGGCTCAACCCTAGATGTGTGGCTTTAAACCAAGATTTAGTGCGTTTAGTCAAAAATATATAGTGAAAATACTCAGCTTGGAATGTTTCGCATTAAGTAAATATAAACAAAAAACAAAACATGTAAACAGGCGTTGTTTACATGTTTTGTTTTTTTTGGTTTGGTTTGCATAGTTATCCGACCAAATACGAATGACTACATAAAAGCTGTGGACTCATACATTGGTTGAGCAACACCGTGCCTCCAGAGCTACACCGGTCAAAGTAAGCTAGGCTGACGAATATGGAATTATGATCATGGCTTAGTAAAAGGTTCACATTCGCTATTATGAATATGAAACTTATATACACAATAATATACGAAACGCTTATTTAGACAAGTAAAGTGCTTCGTGGCAACGCGACGGGCCTGTCCAACGGCGGCGGCGCCCCGTGAATATTCACGGCGCCGACGGCGCGCCGGCGCGGCGCTCATATCTAGTTCGCATCATGGCCTAGTGCGCACGATTCTCCGGGTGACGCAAAACGAACGACAAGAAATAAAAAAAAAACATATGCA
Source organism: Mamestra configurata (assembly GCA_002192655.3). Classification (NCBI taxonomy): domain Eukaryota; kingdom Metazoa; phylum Arthropoda; class Insecta; order Lepidoptera; family Noctuidae; genus Mamestra; species Mamestra configurata. The sequence continues at coordinate 575,137 of NDFZ01005476.1, read as the reverse complement.
AACAGCATTTGCTTGACAGTATCAATACTTACTTGTGGTAGTCGCATATAATTTATATTATTATTTTGCTGAAGACACAATTTGATAGCACTGAGCTCCCTCGAGGCCGGTCCCCAGCGGCTGAACAGCCGTGTGATGTACTGGTTCATTACATCGAACCTTATGTCCCCATGCACTTCCGAGGGAGGGAACCAGCCAAATGGTGGCACCACCTTACATACTCCATATTTCACTGTTTGTGGATGGATCTTTTCATAGTAGGCGATGGGGTCCTGAAAATTAAACGATCTTTTAATACACATGTTTAGTGAATTGCATTACATCATCTATATTGAAACTCTTTTTTTGAAGTTGGTATTTTTACTGCCTGCGTCTGTGTTTCCGAACGCATACAACCCTAATCTCTTCTTAATTAGAATGAACAGGCTTCTTCTGGGTAAACTCGCTCCATCGTCGACTTTGTCTCTGTCATCTATGACCTAGACTAGAGTCAAGAGCAAACCCATATTTAATTTTTTTTTTTAAATGAAAAGGTGAATTGGGTGTTTTCTAGCTTGACTACTCTGAAAAAAAAACACCAAAACAAACTCGAAGCAAGGTTTATGTCCGAGCTGATCTTTTGAAGGGAGCCAGATATATTCGAGTGGACTAAATGGTAACTGAAAAATGTGGACAGTGCAATTATTTATCAGTTACCATTTAGCTCAACTTTAATGAGAACTTTAATGAGCTCAATGAACCAATGAAGTAAACTTCTTCAGTTTGGGTGGGTTGGAAAAGTGCTTTTGAATCATATCAAGCGTTCATAGATTAGAATTATGAAGGATGACTCATTAAAAAAACACAGCTATATAAGTAAGTAAGATTAGGATTACGTTAGGGTTAGCAAATATGTACTTACTTTGAATTCTTCTTCAGAGGGGAAGAATACAGGCGCGTCTACTAGAGTCTCGCCTTCCGTCGGTGATATACTACTGGCGCTAGGTAAATCTGCACTTGGCGTCGGGTACAAACTCTTGGCGTCCGTTTCTTTATCCAAGGAGTTCGCCATACTGTCCACTTCCTTGATCATAAGGCGATCAGCCTCTATTTCAGCTCGTATTTCATCTGAGAGTTTGATCCTCATGCGAGCAAGTTCCTTCGTTCTCTCCTGTTGCATTTGTTTCAGTCGCAGAGTTAAGGCGTCTTTCATCGCCTGTTCTTTTTCGTTTAGCTCTATCAGTAGTGGATTTATATAATTCCTTCCTTGCCTGATGCGTTCTAGCCTGGCTTCAGCTAACCTTGCCCTTCTACTAGCGAGTAATTTCTGGTTCCTAATTGTCCTCCTTTCTTTAGCCCTCGCGCGGCGCACCTCTTCTGGGTCAGAATTACTATCAGTGCTCATGTCAGTGTCGCTGGAAGTTAAGACTATACTTCCAACAACTCGATAATTGTTTTGATTTTCCGAGTTTACGTTTGGACTCTCTGAGTTTACGTTTTGAGTAATATTCAGGGTGTCTCTTTGGTGTTCAAGAAGGTCTTCGATATTTTTCGAAGATTCACCATTTGTCTCACAATTCACCCCCAAGATCGCTCTGCGGTCTGATCTGTCGACGGGAGGTCTAACTTGCATCGTTACATTAGAATGTTTTGAAGAAATGTCCAAGTGAGCATATTCACCGTCAATTTCTTCATTATTCTCGTTGCCCATTTCGCCACTAACTGCCTTACCGTTTTCGGTCTCTCGTTCATTCTCTGGATGCAAGGTTGTGCCGCCACATACGCTGCTATTGCCCCTTTCAAGTTTTTTCAATAAGTTCGATGCAGCTATCATTTCGTCAATTCTGTTGCAGGACTCACAAACCTTGCAGCGGGAGTTTTGTGCTTCTGTAGAGGCTTCAATGAAATCCTGCTCGGAGTTCCACTTTGCCGCAACGCAAGTCTTCGGAACATTTCGTGATTTCTGAACCTTTCGTGTAATCTCAAAATCGACATTTGAATTTTCAAAAATTTTTTTGATGAGAGCCTGTATTTCGTTGCTTCTCTCGCCATTATTATGTTGACTGGAGTATGAATCATTCTTTCTGAATTGGAACTGCATGCCACTTGGTCCAGGTTCTAAAAAATAAAGGAAATCAAATTAGCAACTAGTTTACAAAAGTTTCTATAAACCAGTATTGCCAGTGTTTTCATTTAAAGTCATATTGTCATCTCCACATTGTACGTGTGAACGTACGTCACTGAACTCCTCCTAAACGGCTGCACCGACGTTGATGAAATTTTTGTGTGTGTTTAAGGGGATTCGAGAATGGTTTAGATTCACAATTGGACCCGGTAAGTGGCGCTGTTCGGGCAGGGCAATAACATAACTTGAGAAGGACTTGAAACGATTTCGTTCATCTTTTTTTTTAAGTTCTAATACATTGAAAAAGACTTTTACGAAAAAAAAAATTAAGAAATTTGCGCAAGGAAATTAGGAAATTTAGGAAAACTTAACGACTGTATAAACTTTTCTAATGTAACCTTGTTTTCGACTATATAAACTTTTTTTTTGTAACCTGTAGTTGTTGATTTTGGAATGTTTTCCATTGGATCTAGCAGACTGCGCTACCATTGCTTTGAAAAAGTGTACATCCGGGCGAAGCCAGGGCGGGCCACTTTTAATTATATAAAAATTAAACCCTATTTCTCCTGGTCACGCTATAACTTGAAAACGGCTTGACCGATTTGGCTAATTCTTTGTTTTGTTTGCCAGATTACAGGGAAGCAATGAAAACAAAAAAAATAGGTAGGTAGAGTAGGCAGGGTTGGGCAGGTATGTAGGGTAGGTAGATAAGGTAACGGTGACATGAGCGAAGCCACGGGTACAGCTTGTTTAAATACACGGCGAAGCACTTGCTGTATCGCTAGATATCTCGAAGGCCTTTGATAGGGTGTGGCACGCAAGTCTACTCAGCAAGCTTCCTGCTTATGGCATCCCAGCTGATTTTTGTAGCTGGATATCAGACTTCCTTAGTGAACGGTCGATCCGAGTAGTCGTTGACGGCTGCTTCTCTGACCTCATGGCTATTAATGCCGGAGTTCCTCAGGGGTCTGTTCTCTCTGCAACTCTTTTCCTGCTGCACATCAATGACCTGCTTCAGCCTGGTATTGTTGGGTATGCAGATGACAGTTCGGTTTCAGAGAGATACTTGTCTAGCGCAAAAACCAGCGGGGAAGAAGTTCGTTCCTTGAGAGAGGCCATGGTAGAGCGGACAAATTTGACCTTAAGTCTTGTCTCCCAGTGGGGTGATGACAATCTGGTCTCTTTTAACGCCACCAAAACACAAGCATGCCTTTTTACCGCGAAAAGGAGTCGTTTCGACCTAACTCCGACTTTTCGGGGTACTTCTGTTCCTGTAACCGATCGGCTCGAGCTCCTAGGCATGGAGTTGACAACCAGTCTCAACTTTGGTGCCACCATTGAGCACAAAGCCCAAACTGCGGCCAAAAAGCTGGGCATCCTAAATAGAGTGAAGCGATACTTCACGCCTGGACAGCTTTTAACCCTCTACAAAGCACAAGTCCGATCCTGCATGGAGTATTGCAGCCACCTTTGGGATGGCTCAGCTAAATACCAACTTGCCGCGCTTGACTCGGTGGAACACAGAGCTAAAAGGCTCATTGGCGACGTAAGGCTGGTGGATGCCAAGCTGCACAGCTTGGCTCATCGCCGCAAGGTTGCCTGCTTGTCGGTCTTCTACAGATTGTACTTCGGGGAGAGTGTCCAGGAACTCCACGATCTCATCCCACCGGCCCCCTTCTACCATCGGACATCTAGACGCACTGCAAGTTACCATCCCTACCTTGTTGCTATTCCACCAATTCGCACTAAACGTTTCCAAACGTCTTTTATAATGCGCACAGCAAAGGAGTGGAACTCTCTGCCTGCGTCTGTGTTTCCGAACGCATACAACCCTAATCTCTTCAAAATTAGAGTGAACAGGCTTCTTCTGGGTAAGCTCGCTCCATCGTCGACTTTGTCTCTGTCATCTTTGACCTAGACTAGAGTCAAGAGCAAACCCATATTAAAAAAATATATTAAAAAGCTAATGTAATCAAATAAGGTAAGTAAGGTACCCTTAGGATTGAAATTGTACCCTTAATCAGTCAATCTAGACATTCGCGCTGTTATCCGTTAAGGGGTGCCGTTGCGCGCCTTCGAAAACCAAGCCCAGTCCCGATTATAGTAAATTATCAACATTTTTGCTTTTGGATTGACACATAACGTATACACAATATCTTTTCCTATTAAAATTTTAATGAAATGAATTTGAGGACACTGGTGTATCATCGATGAACCAGTCCTATATCTATTTATTTGTCCTTTTCCTAAGTTCTTCATCAATTCACTAAATTGAAACGGGACCTTTCTTGGGATAATATTCTTCTAAACAAAAGAAAACATCAAACCGACCAAGTGCTAATCGGACTTGCACACAAAGGGTTTCGTACCACAAACCGAAAAAAAAGAGTATATCTTGTATGGCCCCTTTTACTTTATTTAATTATTTTTTACTATGCAATATTCAAGTGTCTACCTATTACGGTTCATAAGATACAGCCCGCTTAGAGTCAGACAGACGGACGGACGGACAGCGGTGGCTTAAGAATAGGGTTCCGTTGGTTACCCTTTGAGTACGGAACCCTAAAAACGGTTGACAATTGGCGAAAATATACATACCCCAATAACAATCGCCCTTAGCATCTCATTTTATTTGAACATTTTGGCTCTCGTAAAACTCATATATAACCTGTAACTTTTTGTCCATAGGCAGATTTAGTTCTGTCCAGTATGAAAATGTTATTTTTCGTTCTGTACAGAACTAGATTAGCCTTATTCTTTGCGCTTATTCGGAGTGTGCTCCGAATAAGCGATAAAAGTGTACGCTATTCCAGCTGGAAGCTCCTGGAGTAATATGAGTGGAACGTTTAATTTGGCAACAAGGTTGGCCCAGTGGTTGAGCGATTGACTGCTGCGCTGCGTGTCGCTGGTTCGATTCCCGCACGAAACATATTTGTATGGCCTACAGATAGTTGTTCCGGGTTTGGCTGTTTCGTGTTTGTGAGTTAATAAACGCACCCACGATACAGGAGTAATTCCTAGTGTAGGGCAATGCTTCTTAAAAATAAAACATTTCATACTGTATAAGCCTACCTAAAAAACTTTTGACATAATGCAAAATGAATGCTAAAGTTATTACTAACCGGGAGAGTCGCTGGTACGTCTATTTAGTTGCTTGACCGTCGGTTCACCTGCCATCATCGACTCATCATCAGAGTCCTCCGAACGGTATATCAGAGGCGTATCTAAAACAGCCAGAGCGTTCCTCATTAATAATCTTTTAGACAATTCGTTCACTACCGGAACAGCAATATTGATGGGTGATTCTCCCTCTATGTAATGAAACAATTCATACGGGGCCGCCGATTAGTCATCGTAAGAAAAATTGCAGTTCTGATAATATAAAGCAAAATAAACGCAAGAGATATTACTAACTTGAAGAAGAACTATCTTGGTCTGATATGTCTCTCGGGTTCAATAGGACTTCGTCGTGTACTGGGACTTCGTCGTGTTCTGAGACTTCGTCGTGTACTGGGACTTCTTCGTGTCCTGAGACTTCGTCGTGTACTGGGACTTCGTCGTGTACTGGGACTTCGTCGTGTACTGGGACTTCGTCACGTACTGGGACTTCATCACGTACTGGGACTTCGTCGCGTACTGGGTCTTCATTGTGTACTGGGACTTCATCTTGTACTGGGACTTCGTCGCGTACTGGGTCTTCGTTGTGTACTGGGACTTCATCGTGTTCTTGTCCTTCCTGCACCTCCGACGAATCATCATAGATAAGTTTGTCCAGAACGGGCATAATTTCTAAGTCGGCTAGAGCCATTTCCATTCTAGCTAAATATGCCGCGTTCTGCTCAGGCGTCATGCTCTCCATTGGTTCAAACTGGGTTTTTGGGGACATATAGGAGTACCGATATCTTGGGACTACTACCGTGGAACTTGGGACTACTACAGGAGCATCTGGGACTACTTCCGGGGCATCTGGGACTACTTCCGGGGCATCTGGGACTACTACAAGAGCACCTGTGACTACTACTGGAGCATCTGGGACTACTACGGGAGCACCTGGGACTACAACAGGAGCACCTGGGACTACAACAGGAGCACCTGGGACTACTACAGGAGCACCTGGGAATACTACAGGAGCACCTGAGAATACTACAGGTGCATCTGGGACTACTACAGGGGCATCTGGGACTACTACTGGAGCATCTAGGACTATTGCAGGAGAACCTGGGACTACTACAGGTGCACCTGGGACTACTACAGGAGCACCTGGGACTACTACAGGAGCATCTGGGACTACTACAGGAGCATCTGGGACTACTACTGGAGCATCTGGGACTACTGCAGGAGAACTTGGGACTACTACAGGAGCACCTGGGACTACTACAGGAGCACCCAGGACTGCAGGTGGATCTGGGGTTACTAACGGGACGTCTATGATTATCTCCAAAGCCTCTAGGTATTCATCAGTATCTTCTGGGACTACTACAGGTGCATCTCGGACTACTACGGGACAAACAGGGACTTCTATGGGATCATATGGGTTTAATACTGGGTCTACCGCGTTTGCAACTATAACTGAGTCATTTCGGCCGACTAGATTATCAAGTTCAGCCTCTTTAATAACTTCGTTACTTATAATCGTGAGGCCTTTAATGGCGGTGATAACTGGCTTCTTGGGAGACCACTCTTTAGGAATCCTCTTTTGAAGAGCGCTCTTCTTTTTTTTGCCACTATTCTCTTTGATATGCTTTGAGGAGACGGGATTTGTTTTGATCTCTTTTGCTGTGATCTTGTGAGGTACATAAATGTCCTGGGAAGATTTCATTTTGTATATCTCACAAGGGCTACTCTCACTAGCAGTAGCAGTAAGGCTCTTTTTGCGAGTTTTTTGGTAAATAAGTGGCTCATCCTCGTCAGAAGATTCTCTTTTACGCTTCGAGGTACTCTTTCTTAATGGCGCACAACTTAGTGCTACGAGCTTGTTCATTTCCAGTGTGCTCAAGCGTCGCGACCTTAACGACATAGCATGAATACGTCTGTTCTCTTGTTTTTTCAAGACAACTTGAAATTTGGGTGGTTCAACCGTTTTCTTAGTGGGAGTTTTCTGTAATATCAAAACATTTAAGAACTTACTAGGTCATTCAAAATTATGCATTTTATACAAGGTGAATTTTGTTTTTGGATGGCCAAATCCGAAACTATGAGGAAAAGCAAAAATCACTGAAAGGAGTTTCGAGCGTGATTTGATGACCTAAAACTTCATTGGATTTTTTAAAAATCGGTTTTCCTCGCCTGGATTGGATTCGTGATGTTGCTGATGTAAAAAAAATACGGCCGGCAATGCAAGTCGGACTCGCGTGCAAAGGGTTTCGAACGAATCATATTTTTGTTTAAATGTTACCCTAAAATTATAGACTTCTTATAGTATTTTCCTGTTATCTACAGGTAAATACATCAGTACTTATTCAAAATTTTAGGCTCAGTAGTTTTGGAGATAACGGGGCATGATCAATATTGTCATCTATTTTCTTTAGTAACTTCGGAATGTAATAAATGTAATATTTTAAAATTATGAGAATAATAATTTTGAGACCCATATTACAATGAGCCTTTTTATTTGATATGTCGCACGGTATTGACTGTATAGTTGGAAAAACTTTTTGTCAGATTTTTTTTTTTTATACGCCTTTGTACATAATACCTATGATGAATTATGATTCAAATGTATCACGCTGACTTTTCTGTGAACGCGACTTATCAGTTGGTAGCTGATATCGCGAAAGTTACGCATCTGAGATACCGCCGATAAGGAAGGGCGGCGCGGGCGCCGGGCGCTCCGTCCTTCGTTAGTATTACCATCGTACACGGGTAAAAATACGCATTGTTTAAAAATGCATCCTCGTTACTAAGCCTAATATATTAAATTCGAAATGATAATTTAGATTCCCTACTTGAAACTATCGTGAAAGAAAACAAAATTATTCCAAGCCGCCAGTCCAAAGCTGGAATCATAGTTTACTTGCTAGAAAACAATCAATAATTTATTGCAATTTTCACGATAAAATCAAGTTATCAACATCAAGCTATGACATGCAACGTAAAATTCGGTCATTGAACTAACGTACATCTCAGGGACTAGAGACTTAAGTAAGGCTTAAGTATACCTCACCACGAATCACCAGAGAAGAGGAGGAGGGGGGTTAAAACATTACGTGATTAATGGACGACCCTTTATGCCTACTCGACGGCTGGCGGGCGCTGACATTGCATAAGTGTGTGCGTAGAGAAGTTGTAGAAAGCGCTAACGTTTTAAGTATAGTAAGAATAGTTTGTTCTATAAATAAAAACCAGCTAAGCGCGTGTCGAACCACGCACAGTGTAGGGTTCCGTAGTTGCGTGTCCTAAACCATGGCAGAAAACTAGTAAAATGAGTGATTATGATCTTCATCTTTTTAGTAAGATTAGTGATAGGCATAATTTTAATACTAGAAATAGGAATAAATTAGATCAACCCCGATTCAGATTGGCTAAAGTACACACTTCTTTTATGGGATATTGTGTTAAGTTTTATAATAAAATACCACGTGAGATTCTCGAACTGAATGAGAAAAAATTTAAAACATGCATAAAACGCACTCTATGTAGACAGGCATATTATAAACTGGAAGATTATATCCTTGATAAAAATGCTTGGCTAAATGCCGGTCCTGCTCCACAGCCTCAGCCGCTTGGTTCCACTAGTTAGGTTTTATATTGGGAAGAGATGCTCACCCTCTTTTATGTCTAATAATAATACTATTCCGCATAATCTTATATTGTTTGGAATAAACTTTTCTTTTTCTGTCTTTTCACATTGATATTCATAGTTTTATATAATGTAGAAGCAATTTTTATTTCAAGTTCTGTAAATGTGCGAACCATGGACCATTATGTTAATAGATAGTTTCCTTGTTTGACATGAAATAGCAGGAGCAGTTGAGGGTGCGTCATGCTCATTTATTATAAATTATATGTGACAGATGTTTAAATAATCAAATTAAATTAATCAAATAAATTAATATTACTCAGTTACTATTTTAATATTAAGTAAATATTATTAACATTTTTTTATACGATTCTTAGTACATTGTTGAGCTCTTGCCGCCTGTGATACAGGATCCTCCTAGTACAGGCATCTAACATTGTTCTACCTATATTATTATCTAAGATTTATTATTCTATTGTACCAATTTGAATTTTTTGAATAAAGATTTATTTATTTATTCCAATGTCTCGCTGATGGTGGCGCGTGTATCGGATCATTCAGTTCCCTTCAAAATGGTTGAGCTGAATGGTGCTGATGCACGCGTCATGTTCGTGAACGGGCGCCGTCAGTGGAGACTGGTCATCCTTTGGTTGCCACTGCCTCATTTTAATATTTCATACTATAAATTGTTTTTTCTTTCTTTACATTGTTCTCATATATAGAAGCAACAAGGTTTATGTTACCAGGATTTTTGTAAACATAAAATGATTTAAAAGAGTGTCCGTGGAGTTTCTTGCACGTTCTTCTCCATAGAGATCTACGCATTCGAACGTCCAAATAGCTTCATGTTTTTGACGGACTGACTTTGACAATTCAAAAGTACCTGATAATGGTTAATTTGAAATAAATGCTTTGACTTTGACTTTGATTAGTTTAGTCACAAAATGTACCGAAAAACAGCATAATTTTATCCGAATTGCAAACGCATTAATAGATAACTTTTTTTCCAAGAAGGAACTTTTTTGCCTCCAAAACAAAAAAATATGCTCTTTCAATATAGCCCGGTCAATTTAGACCAAAAAATGAGAGTGAAGGTCCATAAAGTCCCAACAAGCTGAAAATCAGTAAAATTGTTCAGAACATAATTATTAATAAAATTTTAAAGTTCCCCATCGTTCTCGTGTATGGAAAAAATTTTATTCGAGGTCAAAGGTAAAAAAAATGAGTTTTTCGCGATTTTCAGCAAAACGGTTAGTTTTATCATAAAAGTATCCTAGACAAAAATTGTTGATCTTAAAATTATCTATAAAAAATGCGTCAATACTTTTTTCCTGCGAGCCACCGTTTCTGAGATATAAAGATTCAAAAAGTTGTATAAGTTGTTATCGTCATAATATGCACACGTTTCCACGCCACCTAGAGGTAGTTAGTGTACTTGGCGCGTTTTTTTTAACCTGGGTCCCTAGTAGGCCTACTCCACGGGTCAGTTGTGATCCTGTTTAATTTGAAACTATTGCAAAATAAAGGAAATTTTCAAAGATTGGAAAAGATAAAAGCGACGTAAATTCTTGTTCAAATAACGTAAACGTAAATTCTTGTTCTTCTTCTTCTTCTTCTCCTGCTTCTTCTGCAAGCAATAACTGGCTGTGATACAACATCTGCATTTTACAGGAGGGGTAAAACAGCAGTTTTCAAAATGTTTAGTTCAATGTGCTGAACTTTTTAAAAAGAGTAATTCATCTCAACAAGAAGTTATCACTAAGGGCATCCGCTTTCTTCTTTCTATGTACGGAGCTCCTAAAAAAACTACCTGTTTAGATAAGCATCAATATGCATGTTTCGTTAAAAATACTAAAAATAAAAAAAAGTCTCAAGCTCATCAACAACTTTTTCGGAAATATTACTAAGTTCAAGTGTGGCTTGGTTATCAGCTAGACCCCACAGACTGGGGTTGGAAGTTGGTCAACAATATATTAGAGTCAGTTCAAACTTAACTCTCACCTGCGCCGGAAAAACTGTTGAACACAATTTTTTGCAACTGCAAAAAGGGATGCAGTGCTAAAATTGGTTGCAAAAATGTCGGACTGTTTTGTTCTCTGGCATGCACAAATTGTTAAGGCCGGTCGTGCTCTAATGTTGAATCACCAACAGTGGAGGATTCGTTTGATTCCAACGAAGTGTCATGCGATACATCGCTATTGACACAATTTTTGCATCCAAAATGAAAATGAAGTAGAAGCAGAAGAAGAAGAAGAACAATAATTTGAAAGTTACGAATCAGGCGAATGAACTTCACCACTTTATTTAATTTACGTCGCTTTTATCTTTTCCAATCTTTGAAAATTTCCGTTATTTTGCAATAGTTTCAAATTAAACAGGATCACAACTGACCCGTGGAGTAGGCCTACTGGGGACCCAGTTTAAAAAAAACGCGCTAAGTACACTACCTCATAGGTGGCGTGGAAACGTGTGCATATTATGCATATTATGACGATAACAACTTTTACAACTTTTTGAATCGTTATATCTCAGAAACGGTGGCTCGTAGGGAAAAAGTATAAACCCATTTTTTATAGATAATTTTAAGATCAACAATTTTTGTCTTGGGTACTTTTATGATAAAACCGTTTTGCTGAAAATCGCGAAAAAAAACATTTTTTTGACCTTTGACCTCGAATAAAATAAATTCCATACACGGGAATGATGGGGAACTTTTAAATTTCATTTATAATTATGTTCTGAACAATTTTACTGATTTTCAGCTTGTTTGTTCACTGTTCACGGTTCACTTTATGCACCTTCGAATATCTAAATTGACCGGGCTATTAAACTTTTTCAGATAATGTCTTATTCAGAAACGCCACTGAAAAACAAAACAAGAAGCAACTAAAAAGTGTGGTTAAACATTTAGTATTTATTTTATTCAGAAGGATTTACATTGATACATTCACAGTAATTGGATTCAGTGGTCAAACTCCCCGGGAACTAAACACTAATTGTAGAATCGGTAATTAATAGAATCAGTAAATTTTAGAATCGGTCATTTGTAGAATCAGTAATTTATAGAATTATACATTCCAAGAATTGGTAATTTATGGACTCTGTAGTCATTTCGCGAATTAGTAATTACCAGACTAAACAGTGGACCGGCAGAAATATTGAGATTATTACAAAATTGAGCATTGCAATGCTTAATTTTGTATTGTCACCAGAACTAAAGGTGTATGCAAAATTTCAGCTCATTCGGATGTCACCAAATGGTCGAAAAACGGATTGCATGGACAACTTACAAACATACTCGTACATACGAACAGTGCAAGTTATATAAAAGCTTGTAATAAAAAAAGTATATTTTTTTAAGTTTAACGGTTTAAGTATACGTTAAATGGAGTATTGAAAATGTAGATAATTTACTAAACGATAAAAAAATAATTCGGTAGGTCCTAGGTACCAGTAATCATACCACTCTCCTCATCAATCTAGGGCATTGATCAGACAAAAAACAGAACCCTTTTACTATAGGATCACTCGGGTGTCTGTCTGTCTGTCCGTCTGTCACAGCCAATATTCTCCGAATCTACTGGACCGATTCTATTGAAATTTCGCACACATATGAACTTCTGTGATCCAAACACGGACGCGTTACGGAAATAAATAAATTTTGAGCAGCAAAAAATGTTTTTCAAACTGTACTGTGTGATGTATGTAAAGGGCTTATTTTGAGAGTTTTATTTTTTTTTTTTTTCATAATTTTAAAATAACCAGTTTTGAAGTTATTCAAGAAATTAGATGAAAAATAACCGTTCCCTTGTCTCCGAAACCTAAAGAGCCTCAAATTTTGAATAAAGAAGTGCGTAAAATAGTTCTTTTCATATAGATTACAATAAAACCTATAAGAAGTCTATAGAGTTAAAATAACATGTTACAAAAATGAAATACGTTTGGAACAATTTGCACGCGAGTTTGACTCGCACTTGGCCAGTTTTTATGATTTAGGTGATGCGAGCACTAACAAGGGAGTTTTGGAAATTCAATATTTAAAAGGGGGGTGAATAGGGGGAAGTCTATGCAAAATGTTATTTATTGGGCCAAAATATTTGAAACATGGCAACTAAGTAAGTAATAAAGTTTATCATATTACCACATTATAGGTAAAAGTACGAAATGCCTGGACCCTGGTCGAATATAATATCGTTATTAAAGATCTGGATTCAGTCAATAGATTTATTTTAAGAGAGGTCCAGATAACTATATTTATTGATTTTGTACTTGATTGTGACACACAATATTACTGGTTAATAATTGACGTAGAACCTGATTTAACAAAGCTTTTCTCAATCTTCTTTAATGATAATAATAGTAAATAATCTTCTCAATTAAATACAAGGTTTCAGACTTTAAAATTATCTGCTCGACGGTCTGTTCGAGGTCTACGCTAATGTGATAACGGCGTAGCAAGTGCTCCAACAAATTCTGATGTAACAACTATTTTTATATAGATTTCGTGCACCTATAGCAATGATTGTAAAATGAATGTTTGAGAGGTGTGGATGAGAAATTTATGCAAAATTACCGAAAAAAAAAATGAGGTAGTTTTCAACCATTGCTCATGAATTGACCAGATTCGATTGACAAAATATAGAATTCAAACATCTGCAGTCACGTTTTCATTCGAGACTGCAAAACAAGCCATCCTTCGTTAAAACGTATACGATGTTTTGTTTATGTGTGTAATAAGTAGGCTATTTAATAGTTGGGCTCCAGTAAATTGATTTCACATAGATAACTGATTCAACATTTTTGTTACATGAAAGTGAATTTACTTTTTCGAGGGCAAAAGAAATGTTCCTGCCAAATATTATTTTTCCTGCAAGGTTCTTTTATTATAACTACATGGTCAGGTTAGGTCAAATAATAATAAAGTCTATAAATGAAATAAAAAATATTACAACAGAATGTAAATGCTTTAAAAACAGCTACTTACGGAGAGTTTTGATTGACTTGTCTCCGTCTGAAGTGGCGGCGGCACGTCTTGCGCCGACTTCCTGCCGCGCAGCCTCTCAAGGAGCACTACAGGTTGTGAAGTCAAATGGGAGTGCAAACCTAAATATGTATAAGTAACTAATATATTAAAAATCGCAAACTAACGGCTCAGCTACACGCTTTAAGGCCAGCCGCATTTATACAATTTTCAAATCGATCGTTTAGTCGAGTTTTGAGTTTGTGACGATCTCATGACAACTAAACAGTTTGGTCAAAGAGATTGCGCATAGTTTTACTAAACCTACGTAATTTTATATACAACACTGAGTCGCGGATCGCCTGTCAAGTCGAGAGTGCGCTGCAATACATTCAGCTGGCAGTGTGCGACTGATTAATCTAAAAACGATCGATGCGGTTTTTTATGTTTGGCAACTATCTAATTGATGGTATGCGGGTCTTCATTGTTTCTTATTTACTTTAGACATACAACTCAGTTGTTCGATCTAAAATTGTATATATGCGGCTGGCTTAAATCTAATTTGCTGACTTGCACATTGCAATTAACACAAGCATGAGACGGCAAAGGTTAGCTGTAGTGTCGTGTATCGAAGCACACCAACACATTTTATTAGTACTAATATTTGTCACAACTCTGCATGTAGCCGGGCCTTACTGGGATACAATTGCTATACAGGATGAAAAATTCGAACCGATTTTGAAACGAAAGTAACCTCACTGAGCAAGTTTTGCACAAAAGAAACAATTATTTAAATTTCACCCTGTATACCACAAAGCGAAAGCGCAAACGTAGCCTATGAATAGCTTAATATTATGGGCTACCCTGGCGCGGTTTTCCTTAAATAAGCTCTGGAAGATGTTATTCGCACACGACGACGCTGAGTTGCGTCTTAGTGTTATAAACCTTTTAAGGTGGAAGCGCCAGGGTTGACCGAGAAATTCAAAATTTCGTATGTTTTTTGCAATTTGTGAGTGAGTGTCGGGCTGTATGTTGAACAAAACATGATTCGTGACCGTAACACGTATTTATTTACAGAATTATAATCATTTAAATCATCAATACAACCCTCCAAGTTCATTTCACTCGATTGAATGATTATTTCATAAAAAAGTCATTCAATCGAGTTATATGAATGATACAACCAGTATTGATGGTTTTAATAATTATAACTCAGTAAACCCATATTTGTTATGGTCGCCAATCGTATTTTTATCAACATACAACCTGACACTGACCTGCAAAATGCAAAAAACATGAAAATTTGAATTTCGCGGGCTGCCCTGACGCTTTTCACCTTAGGAATGATCCACACGTATATCCGGGTGCATACATTTTATGTGAACTCATCCGTGCCTGGGGCATGTCTGGGACGTGTCAGGCCACGTTGTGACGGACCACAGCCCGGTCACGCCCCTGATGTGTGGATCAACCTTTACGCGTAACAATAGCAACGCTTTTTTTTTTTTTTTTCTTTAATATGGGTTTGCTCTTGACTCTAGTCTAGGTCATAGATGACAGAGACAAAGTCGACGTTGGAGCGAGCTTACCCAGAAGAAGCCTGTTCAATCAACTTGTCATTGTGTTCTATTTGGGGCTATAAGTCGTATGTAGTTTGGGGTTATATTATCAAAATAAAGACTGCTATATTTTGTCGAGAATTGTGTTGGGATCCGGATAAATAATCTGAATTGATAAATATAAAATCATTAGTATTTATTTTGAATACTGCCAGGCTGTGTTTTGCCACTAGTGGAGCGCCTGGGGATTGTAATTTAAAATGTAATGTGTACTTATAACATACACCAAAAAAATTTGCATTGGATTTTGAGAAAAATATAAATTGTCATGAATCAAATAGTAAATACGTATCAGGCTGTAGAATATTGTTGTATATCAACAATTCAACACTACGGCAACGAATTATCCTTATAAAGATGGTAAACAAGATGGGTATTTTCGTTAACACAAATTGTTATATAACAGTTTGGTCGTTCAATAACTGATCAATCCGATTCGAGTATTCGATGCCTTAGTCATTTTTTTTTTCGATTTGTCGAAGGCATTCGATTGTGTTCTCCATGAGACATTAATCAGGAAACTACACTATTACATAATCCAGGACGCCTCTATGGATCTTCTTACCTTGAGCTATCAGTCAGTTGCAGAGAGTTGACGTCAACGGTAAAAATCTCCTACGAAACCATCCCGCGATTCGGGAATCAACAAATTTAAATGTAGGTATACTCCATGAGAAGCAATAACTATATAATAATCAAATTACAGTATTCTTGTTACACCGTAACATGTTGCTTTTCCCAAATTTTATTGTAAGAAATTGTATGAAAACTTAGTCCGATTTCTCACACAAACCTTCATTTTGAAGGAAATACTACTGCAGTGCGATTCTGTGAGCGGTTCACCGTGTAGTCTTAGGTGAAGTGAACATGAAGTGAGCTGTCAATCCATACAAACAAGATGGAATGACAGTTCACCTCACGCTGATTCCACTTAGGTATTCACGGTGAGACTTACAGAATCGACCGGCTGTCATTTCATCTGTGAACATGAATTGAGCTGTCAATCCAAGCAAACATGGATTGACAGCTTACTTCATGTTCACGTCACCTAAGTTTACACGGTGAGAATTGTCAGAAAAGTGTTAATTTTTAACAAGTTACTTCTTACGGCTGGTCTCAATAACGTCTCTACCTCTTACTATTTTATAAGCTGCTCATTGCATTTTAAAATTTTATTTACTGGAGTCAAAATCCGAGTTTTTCACGTTTTTAACACCCCAGGCGCTACACTTTATCCAAAATAGAGAATAAATGTTTTTTTACGTGAAGATGTCGTGCCTTACGTAAATTTTGTCGTTTACAAACAAGAGGATTGGATAATTAATCGTAATTCTGTAAAAAGATTTTACGTTACTTTAATCATTGTGTTTTCACATTATGAATATTTTAGTTCAATCCTCGTTTATCATTCCAGTATTTACCCGCCTCCCATCACTAAGCCTGCATGTTTGGAGTCATGCGTATTTGTTCACGCACACGGGGTTGACGTTGTTCATTGTAATGAGGCAGGCATTGTAATATTTAAATAGGCTATATTCGATGGTGACATTCCCGAAAAACGCATGTGTGAGTAAATTTTGCATGACACAACATGATACAACAAGACACGTCCTTAAGCGCTATCCACACGTCTCCCCCGTCGGGGTAAGTGTTACGTCTGGTCGTCAAAAGGAATGCTTGCTTACTTTTTGTATGAACAGGTGTAAATAGTTACGTGTAAGGAGCATTTGAGCCGTCCGTGTCTCGGAGCGTCCTCTGACGAACACACGCTACGCTGTTTAAGTGCTGCCCGATTTTTGATGCTTATGCAACATGAACCTAGGTAACGGATGCCGTGTCCCAGACAGGACACTGAATTGTGTGGAAAGCGCTTTGGTCGCCATTTATAATTTACTCGGCTAATTTTCTCGAGTTTAATAAAGTAAAAATATTCATAGAACTTCAGTAATCAAAGATTATAGGTACCTTTGCGCTCTGGTGAACTAGCTGCACCTATGAGCAAAAACAAAAAATACAAGTATTATTTTATTGCAACGAATTAAAGAAAATTACACGGTGAGTTATTCTTGAGATATATTTTTAGTACAGACTAGTTTCTTTTAATTTCTTTATCTTCTCTAACGGGAATAATGGATGTGGGTAAAAAGGCTGCCAGGTTCAAATGGGATTGAAGCGAGTCACGTCAGCCGCTTGCTCTGTGACCGTTGGGCAAAAGTCTCAACACATTGGGTGCCCGAAGATGAACGGCGGATAGACGGCCCAGAAAAAGATGGCGAGACGACCTGGACGCGTACGATGAGGGCTGGTACGAGGTGGCGTTAGAAAAGAATCCTTGGCAGGACTTGGGGAGACCTTTGCCAGCAGTGGGACATACAAGATAATTAAAAGTAACTACCCTACAATGTCCTTGACGTGATCGATTAAAAACACTGGTCTACAGTGGTTTTGTTGCCCTAGATATGAAAATGATTTTGGGTCCATTTATGCACACAATTTATGAAACTGTCAATGATTTTGTTAGATTTGCTCAGATTTTTTTTTTTTAAATTATTTTCATCTGCCATTACAAAAATCAAAAACCGAGAAATAAAATAAGATATATTTATAATGTCAGTAATATTTTGAGAAATTAGGATACATCGAAGTAAAAAAAGAGGAAAATGTCGAAAATATATTTTATATTTCCATAAAACGCCTTTTATGAGCTTTTCTTTTATAATTTTTCAGGGGACAATCTCTTTTCAAAGACCAGCAGTAATTATAATTGTTCAAAATTTAAGATCATGAAAATACGAGCACATTGATAAGTTTCATGAATATATTCGTAATCTGGGCATTTGAAAACGTAAAAATTTGCGATGATATCCAGGACAACAAAACAAAACTTTTTTTGTAGAGCTGTGAAATCAATGGCTATGAAAATCATGTTAAAAGTTTGTCCTTTTTGGAATTCTGTAAGTGGACCCTGACCACATCTCGCTCGTGACCAAACATTCCGATATCTCGTTCTTCTCTCAGCCAGCCGCAGCAATTTTCGTCCTGGATATGGAAGTTCCCGCCTCCCGTACAATTTTAAAAATTTGAAGAAATTAACTTACTCTGCAGGGACACGACATCCAATAAGCCCGTAGCCGTCATGTTGTTTATCGTAACGTTTCTGGCATCTTGGGCGGCGTCGCGTCGATTTTCGGCGGCGACGACGGGGACCGCGTTGGGTGGCACGTAGGCGCCCTGCGCGAACTTGCGCTGCGCCTGAACGCGGCGAGAACGAGCCCTGAAATCTCATGTATTGTAAATATCCACAGCTAAAATTAACATGATTCAAAGACGCAGGAGCAGCAACAACAAAACAACAACAACAATCGCTACAACAACAGTAAGCTTTAGTGATCATCGAGTGACAAGTGACAATTTCACGTAAATTTCGCAAACGCTAGCTTAACTTTTCAGAAGATACGTATACGTAGAATCAAGAGGATGAACTTGCTTTTCTGATTAAGATTTACTGAAAAATATTTATAAAATGAACCTTTTGAACCCCAGAGCATAAAAGCATCGGCGTGCCCCCGACGCCAAGCCACAAATTCGCCGTAATTTTTGTTACATATTTGTGACATTGGCGTTAAGGGCACGCGCTTGCTTGTCAAGTGCGACAAAATATCTGTTGTAAAATTAGCATTAATTCTTGAGCAGATACATAGTAGGTATTTCTTTACTCCATCTCTATTCTTCTTTTCTAAAATATTAAATGGTTCTGAAATGAATTTTATTCGCCAATTGCAGTACATTTCCGATTTCTAAGTCGCGACGCAGTTTGGGAACCCCTTTTATAATGTATTCAATCAATCTGCCTACCCTTTTCCCAACTATGTCGGGGTCGGCTTCCAATCGAACCGGATACAGCCGACTACCAGTATTTTACATGAAGCGACTGCCCATCAGACCTCCACAAACCAGTACTGGGTAATACGGTACCCTTTGGCAAGACTGGTGTCAGATTTTCAGGTTTCTGACTATCCGTAACGACACTGATCTACAAAGGATAACCGGGACCATCGCCTTAACGTGCTTTCCGAGGCACGGAGAGTCTACGGTGTGTAATGGATGGTCACCCCCCATCCACAGACCGACGTCGGTAAGCGCTGTAGGTTAATATATAGCTGAGTGTTTATTATTATTCCATTTATTCGACTATGCACATATTTACATGTTTAAATAAAAAAATATTTATAAACATTTAAAATGTAAAAAATAGTAGCCCACCGGTATCGGTACCAGGGGGGTCCAAGCTACCGGTGGTCAGGGTTCCTGAGAGAGGAACTTCCTAACTATACGAGCGTTATTATTATTATTAGGATAATGAAAAACTTTTGTGATGTCTTAAAGTCGCATAAGCAAAACATCCGCAGTTAAAACTGCACAATCCACTCGCTAAGTATTACAGGGTAAAAGTCGTTTAATAGATTCATTCTTCTATTAAACGACTTTTACCACGGACACTTTTAGGAAGCGCACATTCTAAATCGCAAGGTGCGTGCGTGCAGGCGTAAGATTTTGCATAGCTAGATTTTTGGAAAATTCACTCTTACAGGTTTAAAATAGGGGTAATAGAATTTCGTGATTTATAAAGTCAGAACCCTGAAACCTGGTACAAACGTTTTTCGAAACGCATAGCGAAAACAATAGCGCATAGGTTTGAAACTTGAAAGTTTGTAAACTTAAGAATTTTTGAAAATACGTCACTGAAATGGGGGGGAACGCCAGTCAAAATACTTGTGAACTATGTAATACCATGTTTGTTTATACACCACTAGCCCTGGTCAGCATCTTCATCCGCGAAAATATCCTAGAATAAGAGAAAAACGAAAAATCAATAAAAATAAAGAGCAACGACGCTCAGGATGACCCCCTCTGACCATAAATTTAGAATCCCTCAAAAATAACAACGCCTTCTACTGCTTGTAGCGTACTCGATTTATGTTGTTAGGGTATAGAATCAGGAAATCCCGGTACCGAAAATCCCAGGAATTCCCGGTCCTTTTCAGTTACAGAAATAACCGGGGATTCAAAATGCGATCCGGGAATTTCGGGTTTTCGGGGCCCGAAAAAACATTTTGAAATTATACGTTTATGGTTTCCATCATTAGACCCCTGTTACCAACTGCAATGAATGGTACCCCATGAGTACGATTCAAATGAGCGCAGAAACCTCAGTCATACTTGTAAGAGTGAATCAAGAATTACTATTTTATACTTTTTCTCAAGCTCACATAATAATATGCACTGCCGGCCAAAAGTTTCAGACCGCACTTAAACAACATAATTATCTATCAATTGTAATAAAATCCCATAAGATAAATAAAAGAAATGCACATCTGATCTGCATATTCTATTTCATTATCGAATATTTAAAAAAGTCATTCTTTTGTTTACTTTCAAGTTATTGGACAAT
Organism: Mamestra configurata; assembly: GCA_002192655.3. Lineage (NCBI taxonomy): Eukaryota > Metazoa > Arthropoda > Insecta > Lepidoptera > Noctuidae > Mamestra > Mamestra configurata. The sequence goes on along the minus strand of NDFZ01005476.1, from coordinate 554,263 downwards.
AAACATCTATTGTTTGCAAACACCGACAAACGCTGCGCTAGAGCCAGGTGGTAGAGTCGTAATAATATTTTTATTATGTGCTCATTACTAATTACTTTGCTTTTGTTTTGCATTGGTCAATAATTAGGATTATTTAGCTTCTAAAAACACGTGTTTCCGACTTATTAAACCTGAGTTTACTTGGGTTTCTTCACAAACAATCTCAATTAGTCTAAACTTGCGGTTTCTACAGTGAAGACGTTTAAAAATGGGAAAAGCACGCGAAATTAGCAGTGAAGTGCGTTCTGCCATCGTTACTTTACATAATGAAGGCAAATCCAAACGTGAGATTGCTTCACAACTGAAGTTATCGAAGACTTGTGTTCATGGCGTAATAACTCGATACAGGAAGACAGGCAGTTTTCAAGATCGTCCACGCTCGGGAAGGCCGAGAGCTACCACGTCTAGTGAAGATAATTTCATTGTTGTTACCAGCAAGCGAAATAGACGCTTAACAGCACCAGAAATCCGCGTTGAGGCAAAACAAAACCCGAGTTAAACCTTTATCATTGACTACAGTAAAACGGCGACTGAGAGATGCGAAGTTGTATGGTCGCGTTGCTGGTCGAAAACCTCTGCTAAGGCCACAAAACAAGAAAAAACGGATGCAGTGGGCTCTTGCCCATCGAAATTGGACTAAATAAGATTTTAAAAAAGTTCTTTGGACCGATGAATCCAAGTTTGAACTATTCGGTTCAAAACGAAGAATTTACGTTCGAGTGCCCAAGAAAAGATGATGCCAGACTGTTTAGTCCCAACAATCAAGCATGGTGGTGGCTCAATTATGGTCTGGGGTTGCTTCTCTAGACAAGGAAGCCAGTTCAAAATTGAAGGAATTTTGAAAAAGGAACAGTATAAAAAAAAATTAGACTAAAATGCTGTTCCTTCCGGGTTGCGATTAATTGGAGATGGATTTATTTTCCAACAAGATAATGATCCAAAGCATAGCTCAAAATCATGCAGAGGATATTTAGAAGATAAAGAGGCACAAGGGGTGTTAAAAAATATGGTTTGGGCTCCTCAGAGCCCTGATCTCAATCCCATTGAGTTTTTGTGGGAAGAGCTTGATAGGAACGTCCATAATCGTGGCCCATCCTCGCAAGAAGAAGTGTGTTGTTGTTGTAAAGTATATTGTTTGTCAATCAGTGTTTTATTAGATGATTAAACAGGTTAATTAAATATTTATTATTTTATTGGATTTTTATTTTATTTTCCTACTTTAATTAAGGTGGTCTTAAACTTTTGGCCTGCAGTGTATATGCGTAAGCCATCGAAATGAAAAAAATACATTTTTGCTCCTACATATTGTGTCGAGTGATTAAAAATGCGATAAGTCTTATTCTGTCGGACTATGGGTCGAAATGGCATTTGACCACTTTTCACCATTCTGCCCTTCATCATCCGACCCTTGTAATCAACTATGTATAATACCCATCGGGACGTTTCAAATGAACTCATTACGACAAGCATACTTGTCAGAACGGATGAAAAATAACTTTTCGATACTTCGTCTTCGTCAAGGTCATATAAGCGTTACATTGAAATCGAAAAAAAAACAAATGTTGCTCTACTTCAGACGACATAAAAACTACGATAGGTCTCAATTCTGTCGGACCCTGGAGGTCAGAAATGACCATTCTTCTTTGCAAATTTTTTTTTTTTTTAGTTTCTTTATAAAAAAATGAATAAACCGATGTTATAAATGTGAAAGTAACTAAGCTTTCTTTTTTGTTTACTACCTACGTTTTCACGCTTAAACCGACATAAGTGGTGAAACAATTTTGATTAATTTTGGAATACTGATAAATTGTATCTATCTACAGAACATACTATTTTTACATTTTATACCGGGGGTATGATACCCCGGGATAAATTTGCTTTTAATGCGTTCGAAGCCGCTGGCACTTAGCACGCTTTTATTTATAAGGCCAACGATTTAAGTTGGTTGTGCGATTTTTAGTAGAAGAAATACTCTGCCTTAAAGTTATCTTACTGTTTTTATTTTTATGATCCTATTTAGCATTCAAATATATCTCACGTCAAAATAACAATACAATACCGAAATTCCCGAATGTCCCGGTTTGTCCCAGTTCCCTAAAGGTACAGTCCCGAAAGTCTCGGTTCCTCAAAATGGAACCGGTTCTCGTTGTTCAACTATCGTTGTTCACCCTAGTTGTTAGCTTACAAGCAATTGAAATAATCATGACAAGGATACCGAACGAAGATAGGACACAGTATTACATGCATACAAGCGTATGCATGTAATACTGTCAGAATTGCAGTTTGAGTACATGTTAGTCTATACTAGCTTCTAAACATGTGTGCCAAACATAAGTGCATGTTTGTCCGCACATTTCCCAAAAACAGTAAGATTTTTTACAGAATGCAAAAAAAAATTTTTTGTTAACATAAGGAACAGTGCAAGTTTAATTAAAATCGGTTCAGTAGTTTTATGAAGTAAATTATAGTTATGAAGTCTGTTTAATTTTTTTTAATTACTTTTTATGTTGTACTTATTAATTTTATAGGATGACATAACATGACGCTCACCACCAGTTCAAAGTCAGTTGTTTTGAATGGTATAAGTAATTACCAGAGATCGGGATAGGTAGACTATATTTACCTAATGTTCGTGGAAGTAACATAGAGTTGACAATACCTCCTCTAAAATCCCGGAATCATAAACATAACGATTGTATCCCGGGATTTATGAAATTGCAATTACTTATTGAGCTTTGTATTATATTGCAATTACATTTGAACAAAATTATTACATTGAAGAATCTTTATTATGTTTTCAGAGTACCGTGCCTACTAAAAATGTTAAATTAAATAGCTTTGTTTTCGCACAACTCTTTCTTTTTTTGATTTTTCAAATCAATAATTTGTAACAATAGGTACTCAAAGTCCAGTTCATGTTTTTATAATCCCGGGTTTTAATTGTCATGATTCCATTTATGATTCCGATTTTACAGTAGGTATTATCAACTCTATGTTACTTACTTCCACGAACATTAGGTAAATATAGTCTATCTATTCCGATCTCTGGTAATTACGCAAATTATAGTACGCGTCAAGCTAATTTGCCGCTCTGAAGTTAGGTTTTGGTGACGACCACGAAGATGCAATCGCGTAAAAAAGTGTTACGTTCGTAGAATTATAGGCGATTGTAAGATAAGTCGGTAGAAATGCATAAAAAGATAATAAGTACTACTAGGTAATTGAAAGTGAGGGACTGTGTTCACACCAAACAAATGAAAGCTAAATTTAAAGGTACGAATAAAATGTGTATAGTTTATTGTCTTTTTGTGAAACGATATTTCGTTTAGGCATATCGCACAAAAAACTCACACACAAAACCAAGCAACAAACACAACAAGTAACAATAAGAAGATAACAAAACAATAAACAACTATATAAAAATAATAACAACGTATAACATTAATTGTGGCATCAACAGTCTTATTGCATTGAGCAAGCGGGACACGACTAAGCATCGATCGTATAGGAGCGAATGAAACGCCATTACTCGGGCCATCTTCCGCCAGACCGCGCATGCGCGTCAAACCCGCGCATGCGCGGTGTCATGATTGGTTGTAGTATTGATTGACGCAAAGTTGTTGACGCGTACTGTAATTAGACAACTTATTGATTTTACAGTTACTGACAAACAATTATTACACTAATTTTAGAATTACATATACGACACTTTTTAAAAATTTAGTAATATGAATAGCAATTTGTTTTGTTCACATGTTTCCTTAGATCCCCAAACCAAAAATTTAATGTTTTTAGAGCATTAATACTGGAATTTGTGTACAATTTTACAACAGCTATTGCTTACGGCAACATAATTAGATATTTATTATTTTTTTTACTAACATGGATGCAATTTTTTACTGTAGATTAGTTTATTTTTGCAGGACTTTAAAAGGAGCTTTATACAAAAGAAATTCTTTCTTTCATTCTTACTTACCTTTTTTTCCTCGTACGGTACATCTTAAACTCGTTTTATTGTAACGTTTTCTAACTGATCCTATACGAAACACCGACCCGCACTCGTAAACGAACACTGCCACACTGAATACTGCCACGGATAAAACCAGACTGACGCCCTCGGGGATACGAGCAACTATTATGAACGAGGGGTGAAACAAATAAGGGGATTTTTTTTCTGGAACATTTTATTTCACCTTGAAGCATTTTGTAGAAACCGATCGGTATAATAGGGTGAATTATTAATGTGTGCGTGGATGGCCAAATCCGAAACTATGAGGAATATCGAAAAATACAAGAGCTCGATGTTGATGAAAACTAAAACTACTAAAAAAACAGTTTTTTTTTTTAAATTAAAAATGTTTATTATTATAAATTTGCACTTTCCTTTAGTTACTTTCCAGAAAATGATCCTTATTGGCGACACTTTCGGATGGTGCAATAATACAGGGTGTTTTTTTCAACATAACCAGTCTGATTTGCATGGTCCTCATATAGCGTTGCCAGGCGACACAGTCAGGCTTTTTGGTTGTGTGTCCGGTCAAATTAGAACGTGTCCGGCCTGTCCGGCTTTTGTTAGGCATTTTGAATTTGAGCATTTTTCTATAATTGCAATAGTATTAGTCCGTCTTCTATTGCAATGATAGAAATTAACATAGTAATGAATAAATGAAAAAAAAAAGACGATTGATTTATACAATTCTATTGTTGATTCATTAGAATTTAAGGTAAAATTTATGATAAATGATAAAAAGGCCTTGTTTTCTTTTTCAAAAAAATTGTCGTGTTATACTAAGACTAAAAAATTAAGGGTGTCCGGCTTTTTTATCCAAATGTCCGGCTAAACTGGCTGGTCTGTCCGGTTTTTTGTTTTGAAGACGTGGCAACCCTATCCTCATATATAACGTATTGTGAATTTGAGGACCATGTAGATCGCAATAGGGGTTCATTTCACGTTAGTCTGGCAGTTCGAGTTTTTTTTTTGCGGTCTACCCAAACGTCCTTACTTTGGTATTGTTCGTCAAATCGTTGAGCTCAATAAAGTTCTAAGTTTGAGCTACACGATAACTGACAAATGCTTGCACTGTCTGGACAGGTCCACTCAAATCTGTGTGGTACTTGTCTCAAAAGACCAGACATTAACCTACATGGTTCTCATATGATTTGACCAGTACGATTGTATGGACTTAAAGAGACTTCGACCTCTCGAGTTTGTTTCGGTGTTTCGTCTCAGGGTAGTCAGCTAGGAAACACCGGCCTCATCTAGTTTAAAAATGACCGAAAAAGATTGACGTGTAAAAGTGTTATGTTTAACCTAATTACAAAATAAATATCATTTATCAGTTCGATTCCTGGCTAAGAATACCGATTTATTCAAAATTCCAATAATGCAGTTTTATTTTTTATCAAAATAGGGCTCGAGGCTCATTTTGAAATGCACATTTAACTCTACAACTTTAGTGTGGCTTAGGACATTTATGCGGAGTATTGAGCGGCGCTAATAATGCGATAATTTCGATCTAAGTGTGAACCTGGACATACTAATTCAGTAGTCAAGTTATGTTGTTCAAATGAATATGTAAAAAAGTTATATCACAAAGAAAAAAAATACTTCATTGATTGCAACGTCATTTACAATTTCAGACTAAAATATTCAGATGTTCCGTTACAAAACCGGTTGTAGGTAAAAATATATGACTTAACACACGACGTTTACGTGGTGATTTAACCCATTAACGCCCGATATGAAACTGTGTGTGAATGTAACTTGTACTTGTTATTTATATCATCAATTTGGACTAAATACATTACATTAAGAAAAAAAAAACAGTAGATAAAATCTGTTGAATAAGTAGTATGTAAGTACAAATCTTACATAATTGTAACAAGACTCATTCATTACAATTAGATCATTTTATTAATTTGATTTAAACTTTTACCAAAGATATTATAATTTAGAATTTGATTTTTTTTTTTCTATGGAAGGACATTGTTTTTTTTGCGTTTAGTTGTGATTTTGTTATTTTCATTAGACTTTAGGAACAAAAGAGAACGTTTTACTCATTTAGTTGCCTAATTAAGATAAAAATTGTCATGAAACAGTCAATGGAAATTATTATTCATATATAAGTAAATCTATACTTATCAATTAATTAAGCTGAAGAGTTTGTTTGTTTGAACGCGCTAATCTCTGGAACTTACCAGTTGGATTTGGAAAATTATTTTTGTAGGTACATATATGATACCCACATTCATAAGGAATGCTAAAGGCTTTACGGGAACGGGAAAATGGACATGCGCGTACGAAGTCGTGGGCAAAAACTAGTAGGAAAATATAAACCTTACATTTTGTATTATCATTAAACGGTTTTTCATACTCCAGTCCATATTCCATTTCCTTTCCTCTGTTAATATTCGCATCGTTTCTTGCGAATACGAATGCGAACGTAGAAAAATATGCCAATATTCGTTATTAGGCATCAGTGATGTAACGAACATTCGCGAATGCGAATATTCGTTACATCACTAATGTCAGCATCATGAGGTGTCAGTTAAATGCATAACAATTCATTTTCTGTGCTGATAAATTTTGAGAAAAAGTTTGCAGTCTAATGAAGTAATTGTAGTAGGTAAAAAAAACCTGTGTCTCTTCTGCATTGGAACATCTAAAGGGACTTGAAGTTGTCCCACAGTACCTACGTAAACGCGTAAGCGCCATGAATCCTGGCGCTCCTGAGATTTTGTTCGCGAGAAAACTATGCTTTAAAAGCGATTTAGCGCTGCCTGTTTTAATAGTTTAGTTAGACGATATACACAAAGATTTAGCGCTGCAGCGAATTTTAGTTCTAATTTAACAGATTTTGAACCAAAGGTTCCTATGAACCTTCTTGTCTATCGGTAGAATTTGTCAATGGTAGAAACAAACTATTTGCAGATAAATCTATTAAGCGAAAACCTCGGTGGGGCTAATAAGGTTAGTAACGCCGAAAATCAGAGATCCTGATCCAGAATTCACTTGAATGAGCCTGAGCTCATTCAAGTGAATTCATAGTGGACCAGGATCTCTAACCCAAAATCTAAGAAACCCAATATAACTGCTGTTAATTGTTGAGGAGATGACTCTTAAGTCAAAGCATTTATTTCAAATAAACCATTAACGGGTACTTTTGAATGGTCAAAAGTCAGTCCTTCTTCTCTATGGAGAAGAATGTGCAAGAAACTCCACAAACACTCTTTTAAAACATTTTATGTTTACACAAACCCTGGTTACATTAACCTTGTTGCCTCTTTATATGAGAACAATGTAAAGAAAGAAAAAACAATTTATAGTATCAAATATTAAAATGAGCCAGTGGCCACTAAGGGATGAATAGTCTCTGCTGACGGTGGTCGTTCACATGCACACTTTGATAGACATTCCCCATTAGTCTTTGGTCAATTTGGTTTGGTTTGCCGGAAAGTTTTTTTAACTGTCATAGGGTAGATATGTTTGAATTGCAATTCAACCTTACAACCTGGAATGTTTTCTCTTAATAAAAATTAAATGAGACCTCGGGTGAATAATTTAAAGCTTCATTAGTTCTTGATGATATTTTAGTGAAAAATTTTACAAATTCTTGAGCTACTTCTAAATTAGAGCACCATGTGCAGTCTCCAGTAAAACATCTGTGTTTCGTACTTTATTCCTACTTGTTTCATTATTGATAACTTTCCAAACATTCTTTATTTTATTAGGTATCTACCGATTTGATTGTATTGCTAATGTACAGGGCTTTAGCTACTTTGCAAGTATTTCTGAAAACTTTAAAATATTTGTTTACATACTTAAAGATAATTAATTGTGTTAATAAAACAATAAATGTGTTAATGAAAGGCTTAAGGTCATAATATAACTCATTTAGTCTTTCCCTACTTATCCTGATACCTTTAATCGCCCAGTCACTATTTATAAATTTAGGAATAGTATTTTTAGACTTTTTCCAAAAGTTATATTGAATTCCTTAAGTACTACTGAAAAGAAATTATCATGAAATTTATTAGAATCCTCAATATTATTGCCTAACATTTAACTTATTTTGTAAGGTACACCATAACCACCATAACATTTGACACCATAAAATTTGGGCAGACAAAGTAGGCTTAGTAATAGGGTTTTAATGGTTACCCACCCTTTCGAACCCTAAAAAGAAGCTTTACTGAAGAGTATTTGTTTTCAGTATGAATTAGGAAGAGTGACAAACTAGTCTGCAAGCTTACAATCAGAGCTTTCCGACAAAATCAATAGAGCATACTGGGAAGAGGGGTGATAAGTGCCATGGTAGTGTGAGTATTGGTGGCATGTAGACTTATATTGAACTGCAGCTACATTATATGTTCTAAGTAATAACATTGATTTTATAATATTGACGTTTCAATCATCTGTCAGTGTTCTGAAGTAAAGGTAGACAAATGCAAAAGACGTTTCTACTGCAATGTTTTTTGAATCATTAATCTATCTATCTATTGGGGTATGGTTTCCGCACTTAGTCCTGATGTTGGACCATTGTGTGTGGGCCATGGCGGCCGTCATTCCAACCAGCCGACCTCCCTCCAGAAGCAGATCAGTCCTCCTAAAGATTTCAATGTTCAGGGTGTCTGTGAATTTGGTGTCCCTATTTTTTGTCTGCGTATATCGGCGACGCCTGTGCACTCAAGGAGCACGTGCGACACCGTTTCCTCCTCCTCCATGCATGCTCTGCACAGAGGACTGTCTGTTATACCTATTGTGTGGAAATGCTTATTCAGTGAGCAGTGTCCGGTGATGGTCCCCGCCACCATTCGCAGGCTGCCCCCATCCTGTCGCAGAAGGCGCATGGTAAGTTTACTCTTTAGGAGTGGTATAGTCTCCTTGGACTGCCTGCAGCCTGGTGCTACGGCCCACCAGCATTGTGCTTGTGTGTGGGTATGTTCTTGTAGCCACGTTCCCAACTGGGTGAAAAGGAGTGGCACTATGGGTTCGGATCCAACAGCCATCGTACCAGATCCCCTACTGGCCAGCTCATTGGCCGTGTCATTTCCTTGTGATCCACCTTTTATCCACTGCAGCGTCACAGTGTTGCAGTTTGTCACCGTGACGCGTTCTATTGCATTGTGGCATTCTTGTATTTGTTTCGAGGTGGTGTAGTTTCTATTTAGGGATTGGAGAACTGAGGCGCTGTCGGAGAGTATACGAATATGAGTGTCCGTGACTCCCCCTGTCTTCTTTGGCATGGATCGCTGGGATAATGCCATCAATATGCAATGTGGCTATCATTTACAATAATGTATGTGAATACTTTTTTACGGATCAAAATTTGATTGTCTATAATATCTCCATGCCGGTCTGAGAAATTGTGGACTGACTACACTGGTGACCAATCAGCACTCTGGTATAATATATGTTTTGGTGTGATGGCTAAATTGGAAACATGGCCCCTCATTGGTCTTTGTTGGTGTGAGCCAAAGAAATGTGTTTTTTACGACTTGGTTTTTCGTGAAAGGTATGTTTAGCGTTGAGAAACACTGTTGGGTAGTAAAAACCAATTTTTCATCGTAGTTTTAAGTACCTATACGGATAGAAAGAGCGTGAAATACTAAGAAAAACTGCATCACAAAGTTAATTTGGCCAAAATGGTCTTTAAGACCTTTGTAGCGGAACGAGTCGATATGTTTATTCTCAACAAGAAAAGATTAAAATATAGCTATTTTGTTTGTATTTAAAACGAAGAAATATTCTCTTTTACGAAAACAATTTATCACAAAACAAAACCTGAAATAAAAACTTTTGCAGCAACCTTAACAGTACTTTAATCAATATATAAACCCCGAAACAGTCCGCATCTCCGCAGCCATTCCCAATAAACAAAGATCTCCATAGAATACGTATTGATTTGTGGAAGCCGGGAACGCCATTATGTTTTGTTTGGCCGCCATGTCTACATTTCAACTTAATCAATATTATGAACCCCGAAACAGGCCGCATCTGCGCGCAGCCGCGTAGCCGTAACCAATATATATAGAAAGATAGGCTTCATAGAATATGTATTGATCGTGGAAACCAGGAACGCCATTTTGTGTGGCCGCCATGTCAACATTTTAACTTGTATGATTGTTGGTTTTACACCAAATAAGAGGTCCGTATTAACAATCCTTGTAATACCGGCTTTTTGAACAGATATATTTTACGTAAATTCAAATAAAATAGAGGTAGGTAGGTACGTAAAGAGTAATTACCTATCGTTGAGATGTTGTCTAATAATTATACAATATCTCAATGATAATTGTTGACGAAATTGAGCCGAATATCCTCGTATGAAATAATGTAGGTACTTAATATTGTTTGCGGAAACTTTGTTATGATGCATGAAAACGGTCCATGATAATCATTGAATTACCAACAACAATATCATTACATACTAGTACAAAACTAATTATAACTATCACTATTTAAACCATGTGAAGTATCACAAATTGTGTCATGGAATTGGATTAATTCATCACAACCATGTAATAATATCCTATCATTCAATAAAAATAAAAATACAAAATGGCGGAAGGGTAGCATCAAACAAAGGGCGCGCACAAATCAGTAAGCATCCTGATAATGATTACTGTAAATTATTAGCAATTGATTAGGGACGATAATATTAATACTTACGTTCGCATCTCTTCCGCTATTTCTTCTTCTAATGAGTCGATGAGAAAAGAAATGTCCGGACCCGCTACCACCGACCGACCGAAACCGACCACCGACCGCTCATGGGCGCTGCGCTGCCTCCGGCACACACACTACACACAGAGTGACTGGTCACAGACGCACAGAACACCAACTGTCTGCTTTAAGCGCCCCGATACGGTAAAACGGTTTGATTCGGTTCGTTCTGTACGCGGCCGTATAAGTGTTGTGACTCTTAGTAAGTTATGAAATGCCCTCGAACAAGGATCGCTATTTCCTTGCTTTATAATATAAAAAGAATTTGGTCCAAAAAATAGTACAAATTAAGATATCGTTTCACACTCGAACATCTACAGAGAGTACTAGAAACTATCGCACGAGATAATGGAAGCGCCAAGATAGCCCGCGAAATTTAAATTTTTATTAGTTTTTTGCATTTTGCAGGTCAGTGTCAGGTTGTATGTTGATTAAAATACGACTAGCGACCGTAACAAATATGGTTTTACTGAGTTATAATATTTAATTAAAATCATCAATACGGGTTGAATCAGTTCATCTAATCCCATTGAATGACTTTTTATGAAATAACCTTTCAATGGGATTTTAGAGGGTTGTAAAAATGATTTGAATGATTATAATTCTGTAAATAAATACGTGGACATTCAGCCTGACACTAGCCGGCAAATTGCAAAAAAACATAAGAAAATTTGAATTTCGCGGGCTACACTGGCGCTTCCACCAAATGGATGAAGATTCTTGCAAAAATGTATTGCATAAAGTTGAACCAATAATAAGAAAACAGGATACTAACATAAGGCAAGCTATTTCAGTTAATCAAAGATTGTCTATAACCTTGAGCTATTTGGCTAGTGGAATGGACTTGGAAGATTTAAATTTACATCCGATATAGGGAACATGGTCAACGAAGGCTCTGCCACCTGGTGGCGCAAATCCGAATCATTACACTTCATGTTAAAAAATAATAAAAATGAAATAATATAAGTATCTAACTGAAAATGTAGAACAGAAAAATAACATTCAACTAAGTGGAAATGTATTATTGCATTTCTGGATGCTCGAACAATTTCAAAGAAAAATTATAATAAAGCATAATGGTGAAAAATTCTGTTGTACCTTTTCACTTTCCACGATCACACTAATATTATAAAGGCGAAAGTTTGTGAGTGTGTGTGTGTGTGTATCTTTGTCACTCCTTCACGCGCAAATGGCTGAACCAATTTTGATAAAATTTTGTATGCAGGAAGCTGACACCCTGGACTAACACATAGGCTTTTAATATACATACAGCTGCGCCCCGCGGTGTTCCCGCGGTTTATCAGATACTCCTGCTCTTTACTGAATTTCAACACGTCTACTTCACTGCGCATATATTTCTGTCCAAAATGTTTGTGTGGTTATGTTACCTTTTAATTAAATATCCCCTCTCTAACTAAAAAATAAGCGGGAATGATAATTTTTGCTCTCCTTTATTATTGAATGTATACTTTAGTGGAGAGGACATCCTATAAATTCGAATTCTCAGAATTTTCGGTCCCATCGCTTCGAATTACTAGGAGTTCTACTGTGTACTGGCGTTGTGCAAATGACGTCATTTACAAATCACGGTGTTGATTCTCCGCTGATTGATTAAACTACTCATTTTAACCTATAAAAAAGTCCGCGAGGGTATTTCTAACTACTATGGTTAAGTCACAATGACCGCTTTTGTTTAAATTATTCAATCAAACCCCGAGTGGAATGGAAAAGTGGTGATTATGGTATCATGATATTAATCCTTGTCCATTTATATGATTTGATAATAAAGGTTGATTATGTATATGTAAGTCAGACTTTACATTATTCACATTATATATATATAGACATTTCATATATATGGACATAATATATAGAAATTCATATTACATTATTCATATTAAACATATTATATAGACTGGCCTGTTGGTCGAGTGGTTAGTGACCCTGACTGCTAAACCGGAGGTCGTGGGTTCGATTCCCACCCAGGACAAATTTTTGTGTGATGAGCATGATCATTTGTTCTGTGTCTGGGTGTAATTTGTCTATAATATGTATGTGTTTAGAAATATATAAGTATGTTTATCAGTTGTCTGGTTGCCATAGCACAGGGTCTGCCTAGTTTGGGATCGGATGACCGTGGGTGAGTTGTCCCAAGATAAAAAAAAATAATAATATCGGACCTTTCGTTTAAAAGTTACAACACGGGTATAAAAAAGCTCCAAGTAAGAAGAGAACAGTTGTGGTTTGAGCGAACTAGGCAGAATCTTGGTCTTTATGCTTGGTCCGATGAAGTTGTGTAACGGCATCAATACCGTCACATGAAAAACTAAGAAGCTAAGAAGAACGCCATCTACCCTACCCTGTCAGCAACGAACTAACAACGAAATCCTGCATCGCGCAAGCAAAGTTTTCCGTGCGATTTGAATATCAACTATCGGGCAGTTGCCCACCAGCCAAACAACCGTTTGGTCGAAGGATCCTCCCATTTCAGTGGAGGTGTGCGGGACTTTACTCTCTGTACCGCATACCTCTGTGGTCAAAACACGGCTTAAGCACGGCACGACGATATTAATTATTTCGATAAAAACTAAGACTAACGAATGTTTGGATTATAGGGGAGAGTTTTTAGGGGAGGACATTATTGCTTGCTTCAATTTACGTGGAAATTGGTATGAACAAACTAAAAGTGGGATAATTGAAACAGATCTAAAAATTTTTGCATAATCAACCCCCAAAAGGTGAACGGGGTGAACAGTTGCGATGATCCTGAGACCACAGAATCAACAGCAGAAATAGTTGTAATCATTTATTTGTTGTATTATAGTTGTACATAATTAATGAAAATCGTAGTGCTTAATTTTTGAAAACTAACCTTTTAATGGGGGTAGAGGGGGCGTTAATTTGTGGAGTACCTACTAAATCAAACAAATCAGATTTGTTTAATTGAAAATCTGTAAGTAAACAATGACACAGTGCTGCCAGATGGAATCTAAAGAATTCAGTAGAAAAATTAAAGTTTAAGCAGTAAATAGAGGAAAAAAACATTTGAAAAAAGTAATACCCACATGAGGTAAAATGGTCTTGAGCTTGAATTATAGGTATAATATAATACATTAGAACATAATATGTTTATTTATATTAATGTAATATAAATATGTGTATTTATATTATAAATACACATATTTATGTAAAAAAATACCTACCTACTGTACTTACCTAAGTTAATCTGAGTCAATGATTTGCTTTTTTTGCTGTAAAAGTGATCAATACTTACATATCGCACACCTAGATCTAAAGGAAGGTAACTCAAAAATTGAGATTTTTTAGTTATGCACCCCATCAAATTCCTTATCTCAATACCTACCCACCAATAAAACAGATTTAAACATATCTCCGCTACTCGACGCTAGATGGCTAAATACACCAACACGGGCTCAATTCAAAATAATAAAACAAATATACATACATCGTTAAGCAATAGGAAAATAACTACAAAAATCAAAATTTCAGCCCCAAAACATCTCTAAAATACAAGATTCCAACAAAATCTTTCTTCTAGTTGCATAAAAGCATAAATGTATACAGGAAACTCCTGCAGTGGACAGGGACACAGTAATAAGTTTTTCGCCTTATCTGAAAAAAGTGTTTTTTTTTTAATTAACCCTGTTTAGATCTAGGTGTGCGATATATGAAAAACGTAAAATACTGTTGTTTCTATCTTTTATTTTTCCCTCATGGCCTCACCGGGCTTACTGATAATGTACACAGACAGCAACAAAATATTGTAGGTATGAGATTATTTGGTTTTCTCAATACTTTTTAACACACTGTTATTAGTGTTATTGTAGTTGCGGTGTTCAAAAATGCTTTATGTATCATAATGCTAAAGTACCTACATTGTTTAATAACTCGAACTGCTGCTTGCAAGTACCCTACCGGCTACAACCTTAGAATACATTCTAAGACTACCACACTACAGATTTAAAAAAATACCGCGAATTCACAAAACTTGATGAACAAATTTCATGTTATAAAGGCCAGATGACACGACACGACGACAATAACTAGATGGACCTATCTGATTTGGAGAAAAGCAGGAAGATTTCTTAAATAATAACAATCAAGGCAGTAGATCAGTAGATTTTTAAAGTGAAACTTTTTTTCCATTGTTTCGATTTTTTTTGTCCATCTATCGCATGTCGCATTACAACCGGACGCGGAGTGGGGATAAAGTGAAAGGCACTCGGGGCTACCAGATCGTATATTTGGATATAAAATATTGTTACGAGCTTGAGGTTCGTGACAATAAAAACAGCCGATTAAATAACCAAAATGACACTTTAATTTAAAAACACTAATTACAACTTTAAACTCACTAATTATTAAACACAAGTTCACCACTGATCACTTTATCCGCACTTGAAGATCGCTTCCGAAGTATTCGCTTGTATCGCTAATCCAATACTGACCCGGTCGCGGAATACGCGCTTCTTTTATAGGTCAGTTTATTCNTGTTACGAGCTTGGGGTTCGTGACAATAAAAACAGCCGATTAAATAACCAAAATGACACTTTAATTTAAAAACACTAATTACAACTTTAAACTCACTAATTATTAAACACAAGTTCACCACTGATCACTTTATCCGCACTTGAAGATCGCTTCCGAAGTATTCGCTTGTATCGCAAATCCAATACTGACCCGGTCGCGGAATACGCGCTCCTTTTATAGGTCAGTTTATTCTAGAAACTTCCATTCTCGAAACATCTGGAAAGTACTCGTAACTACCGCTGCCGACTGACCAGATACCGAGAAGTGTAGAATGTTCTGGCAAAGAAATGTCTAGAAGGTACTTGACTCTACTAGTGCTGCTACTCGATACTAGATGGCGCTAGTAGTAACTTAATGTACCCGACATTAATTCTGGCGCGTAACAATATGTATACTCGGATGGTGTATTGTATCCATGATCATTCCGTATAATTCGCTACAAAAGACATGAAATGAGACGTGAGTTCGCCTTTTGCTTTTTTCGAAGTCAGTTCACTCTGTAAGTATAGGAGAGAGATGGTATCGGTAGGCTTCATTCCATGCTGAATGCACGCAGCAAGCTGTCCTTAAGATGTAAACTGCGCATCTACACTACGTGCATACACCCGATCATGACCAATGCGTTTGCCACCTTCGCGCACGTAAAGTTGTACCAAATCCATTCCGTAGAACCCGACGACGCCATCACTCAGATCCAAGAAAGCTGTATGGAAACCAGCACGCTTCGTAAACACATCAACAGACCGGGTTCCGTTTTCCGGCCTCGCCACCGAAGCCCGTCGCGACGTCGCTGTAAAAACCCTCCCCGACCTTTGATTACCGAGACAGCCCGCGTCGCTGAGCCAGTAATTTTAAAATTCCTAAATAATAATGTTATGACGCCGATATGCCCAGGTCCGTATCCCACAGGGAATGCCCTTGCTAGCGGTCATTTAGTTTAATTTAGCTTAGTTTACTGTAAGCCCTGGCTGGGGGCCTTAAATTCATTTGAGGCCACCACAGGATAGTCTGGTTAAGCAGTAACCAGCCAACAGAATGAAAGCTAAGAACTAACTGCGAACTTGGTAAGCTCAGAAAGTCAGAACTAACTAACCACTATGCTTTCATTTATCTTTCTTTTTGTGTGTGGCTTCTGTTTTTTTTTACAAAGAACTTACCAAATCTCAATTAATACTTAAGTACTAGAAAAGTAAAATTTGACAGACTAAGTCAATTTAAATTTTATTTATTTCCGTATAAACTTTACCAAGTGCAAAAGTGAAGAATTTACGTTTATTTGAATGTAACCAGTACTAAAAAAGTACTTATCCTGTCAGATTTTAAAATTCTAATCAATTGTATGTTAGTTTTATGAAATTTTGAAGAAAAATCGATTTATAGAATGGTTATGTATAAAGCGATAAAATTTCCTATAATTGTATATATTAAACGTATAGCCGTGATTTATTTGCTGGCAGCCCAGCTCGGCAAAGCAATGGCGCTCATAGCTCTTATCAGCTGACCGTGTAGCATTTACATTACACAGCTACACAGCTAGTGAGTCAAATAAACCGGTCAAGACATAAATGGCCTAAAAAAGTTTCACATGCTTCGTGGTTTCATAAAACCACACAATGTTTTTTTTTTAATCAGGTAGATCTACAGTATCAGTATCAGTAATCAGTAGATCTGGCATAACTGCAATGATATAACCTCAAATAATTTTGTTTCAGTAAACATCAAAATAATAATAATAAAGAAATATTCTGGTCACGCTGACGATAATTATTAATTGGCCGGAACTCACATTTTATCATTTTGATCATAATAAAAACGCTTTATGTAATGTAAACATTGACGCCAACACGATGAAAGGACTGAAAAGTTTCTTTTTTTAACCACACTGTGGCTCTCGTGTCGATTGGTGCTGCCACCCATAGTTTGTGCACGTTGGATATCCACCCTCGAACATTAGAAATAATAAATATGGAAAGATATGGAGCTTTCACAAAAGTATTAAAAGAAACTAATAATAATAAAATTCTTTCTTATTAGAAAAAATATTCAGCTGTAGTATAAGCTTCTTCTACCTCCTGGCTTTGTCGAGAATTTGCTGTTTGAAGTAGGTAAGGTTAAGGTCCTGTGGTTGAATCAGATCATAATTTTCACAATCTACATTTTATTGGCAATTTTCATTTAGAACAGAAGATTTTTATCGATCCATAAGAGATTGACGCAGTACTGTTGAATGAAGACTTTTTGAAGATTTTTAAGGCTTGAGGTTCTTGATGAACTGTGGCGAAGATATAGATATCTTAAGATCTTCTAGGTAGAGGAGATTGAGGTGGTATCAGAGAAGTATTATGTTGAATTAAATTTTAGGGTGGTTGTGGATCTACCTCCTAGCGGTCCACCCCTGGCAACGGCACCACAGGCTTGCCTGTGATACGGCTGAACGATCCCACTTAAGTGATGGTAAGCTTCGCAAGGAGCCGCCTGGCTCGCGACCAGCATCCCACCGGAGTCCGGCGCCAAGCAGCTTGCACCGAAGGAATACAGTGTGCAGGAGTGCCAGTGCCTTTGGGGGAGAAGGAAGTTGTTAGTTGCGCTGTTCAGAACCACTCTTGATCGCGGGGCAAGACTTGCCGGGAAACTCGTTTTGGAGGGTAGCGGGATCCGAAGCACGGTGTCAACGTCAGCCGTTGACCGCAGTCAGTAAGGGGTTCAAGTAGCACGCCAGCCACGTGCTTAAGGCTGCCCAGCCAACTCACACTAACAGTATGCTCCACCGTGCCAGCAATGGACTGGACGGGAGGACCCGGTGGCCATACCCGAGGAGGGTTTGGGCGTAGCCGCAGTCTCCAAATGAGTTCCCCATAGGTTGGATTTGCTCTAATGTTCCACTTGGTTAAATGAGAAGCGCCTCGACAGTTCGACTTTTTTCCCCAACTACTCTAAACTTACAACATGATCAAAGCAACGAAGAATAAGGTAAAAAAACGGCTGCACTTCCTCCCACTAAAAGTGCACCTCACTAATATCAGGGGGTTGCACTCCAATCTCGATCCGGTCCATCATCACCTAGAGACCGAGAAACCGCACCCGCAAACGAGGATAGCATTATTCGTTATTACAACAGATGGAGGAAGACGGGAGCTAAGTTCGCTCACTCTAGCCTTCTTAGGTAGTAGTAGTCTTCTTAACTCTCTTCTTAGCTTACACATGGGCCGGGATGTCACTGAAGCCGCTAATTAAAGGGCACCGTTCAATGAAAAGGCTGGGCCGTCAATTAAACGGCTGATTATGCTAATTTAAAGCGACACGTATACATTTGTTATTATTGAGAATTAGTTGTTTGGCACCTTGCTTTTTGGTTTGTCATGTTGACGGTTGGGCAGTAACATTTATTTCTGGTTAAACTCTGATTCAATCAAGACACAGCAGGATCAAACCCAGAGCCGAGTTTGTTTATTGCTATAGTTTCCTAATCAAAAACGGAGTTGAAAAGGCATTTTCTCAAATCTTTGCAACACTTAGGCTGGCCACATACGTACCGTTTCTGGATTCGGTTTTCTGATAAGGAATTCAGATTTGGCGACCTAAGTGTGCCTTACGTATGTCACCGGATAATTGCAAAATCCGTAAGATCATAAAATATCTTGAGAGAATGTTAACTCGCGATAAATTGACAACTGAACATCGGAATACTTTTTACGCATCAAATTTTAATTATCCATAATCTCTCGAAGTCATTCCTAAAACCTCAAAAGTAAAAACGGAACACTTATAGGATCACTTTTTTGTCCGTCTGTCTGTCTGTCCGTTATCTCGGGAACGCGTGGAGGTATCGAGTTGAAATTAAAACCATATACTCAGGTCCTCAGTCCCTTGAAGCTAAATTAACGTAAAACACAAGATACGGCCGTTTATGCCGCAAAAAACGTATATTCTTAAGGGAATCAAAATTTAAAGGGTGATTCCCGTTTACATACATTCATGTTTGGCAAGAAGATAGATCATTTCATAAAGAAACATTTTTAACGATTACAATTGACCGTGACACATATTGATGTATGGGAGAACATTTTTTCAACAACAAAGTTAATTTTATCCTTCGATCTTACCTGCTATTATTTTGCTTTTATAGTTTACTAGCACTTCGCCCGCGACTTCGTCCGCACGGATTAAGTAGATATTCCACGGAATTCAACGTCCCTCTGTCCACTTCAAATGGTAATTTTGGAAAATAAATCTCAACAATTTTCATTCATAATTAGAATAATTACCTAAGCTTTTTGCTGCTGATCAACGCAACTGTTGCGCCGTTTATCCCGTTAAAAATTTAGATCCGTTTCATCCCTTTACACCCCATCAGTGGTTGATTTTAGAAAAATCCAAATATGCATATCTCTCATATTTTATCAAGATTGTTAAAATGGCGTTATGATAAACATCTGTAGGTAATGTATACTCGGAAAAAATCAAGACTCGAGCGGAACCCTCGGTGCGCGAGCCTGATTAGCATTCTCCGGTTTTTTTAAGTAACGTTCGCATTCGCATGTCAGTCGCAATTTGTCAAAAAAGCTTTAATTTCCGTATATTTTGGTCTGATTGCGACTGAGATGCGAATGCGAACGTTGCTAAATTAGGAACGTTGCTAAAGCTCGGGTTAGAAGAACGGAAAGAAACTAATGACGTCATGACGAACGCAGTGCTCGCAGCATTTTAGAAAATCGACCCCACACTAACGGAATGGGATTCGAACATTTTTCTATAGGAGCTGGCATAGCCACCCAGCCGCCAGTTTGATTATTTTTCGAAGTTGCGGTGCACGATCTTACGTGCAAATATAGGTAGAGGACATTAACAAACAAAAAATGTTGGCAACATAGTGCCCCAAAGTGTCATGTTGTCGAGATATTTGAAGGTCACCATGTGAAAAGTGTTTTAATATTTTTTTCATAATGTTCAAATTAATTGTTTTTAAATGATTTATTAAGAAATGAGATGAATTTTACCATTCCCCCACCCTTATCTTCGAAACTATTGAGCCTAAAATTTTGAAAATAAATTCTGGTGATATGTCTTTACCTATCTACATTACAGAAAAATAAGTTTGTAGTGTTAAAATACACCGGGAACAGTGGAAAGCTCTTGGGGGATCTTTGCCCATCAGTGGTAAAATAACATGTAACAAAAATGAAATTCGTTCGGAACCCTTTGCACGCGAGTCTGTTTTGCACTTGACCAATTTTTAATGAAAGTCATGATTTTCACATGGTCATTTTACCTCAAAATTTTCCGAGTGAAGGGAAATACGCCAAGTGAAGAGCCACCATCAAGAACATAGGTTCTTGATGGTGACTCTTGGCGTATTTCCGCAAATATTTGCCTTATGACCTTTAAAACTATGGATTTTAGGGTATGTTTTCTTTTATCCAGGTAACGCGAATATTTGGACAAATACGCCAAGTGAAGTGCCACCTTAACACTTTTTGTTTGTTGAAGTTCCCTCTACCCATCTCGTATATGCATGTTAGATCGTGCGCCACAACTTTGAAACAAATAACAAAATGGCGGTGGGTGAGCTATGCCACAAAGGCTCTATCCCCTTTTCTGTTCAGATTGACATCCTGTAAAATTATGTTATTTTTCAAATTCAGACAAAAAACGACAAAAATATATGGGACTAATTTTATTTAGACCTTTTACGTACCTTATTTTACGCAAATAAATATATTATATTCGAAGAATTCCGAATCTGAATTCCTAATCGGAATACCCTACTTTTGTCTTTGCAAGTAATCAGGAAACCGTATGTATGTTGCAAGCCTTATAACGTAAAAATAACGTCAGTGCGTCAGTGGCAATCTATGATCTGTGGTGACAATGGTCATAGTCGCTATAGAAGGGGAGTGTTTTTAATTTCTAGTGATTTTCAGGTCAGTATAGTTGTAATATACCACGGTTTGATGAAATCGTGTATTATTTTAACAATACAATATGTGCTACAAGTATACGAATAGTGTAACGATGATTTGGTAACGACGATGGACAGTGTAAATTTATTTCTGATCGGAATTTTAAAAATAAAGTTTCGAGTAACGAAAGCGTATTACTCGTTTTGAAGACCTTTATTGAGGTAAGTTTTCTTGTAATAATGATTTATTGGGGGATTAATTAATCAGTCTTTAATAAGTGCAGTCTTAGCAGTTCAGTGTTGTAGTTTTTTTTCTAATTTTACTCTCCGCGTACATACACCTATCGAATGTGTAACACTTTCTGTGAACTCTGATTCGGTCGTCCTGAATACAAATTTAGATAAGTACCTACCTAAATTCGATTATTTCTCTTCCGTGGCATATTTGTCATGGTAAATGATACTTATTTGGCTATATTTACATGTTTGATGATAATATTGTGGCAAAATATATTAGCCTTTCTTAAAAAATATAATTGTTATATGTGAGAACCCATTTAATAACATTGAAGATTACATACACTGTTACTTTAAGGTATCTAATTGTTAATATTATTCACATTATATATTTTTGGCAACTTGTAAATGTTCATTTTACATGAGACAACTCAACATTTTAATATAAAGTAGAAAACCACTACTTTATATTGAAATGTTGACTTGCCTTAACTTTTACTAAACACTAAAAAGAGTCTGAAGACTCAATGTTTATTAGAATAACTACTTCCTGCAATGGAATGAAGAGCAAGAAATGCACTTGAACTATGTGAAAAACAAACAAGTTTACAACCCAGTAAATATAAGTTTTATAGCTAGTTGAAAAACATAAATCACTTAAATTACTAAGTATAACCAAAGAGAAATGAGGAACTTGGTCATTTGTAATAACTTTGTATGGGTGTTTAATTTCAAGCAGAGTTGTTACTTTTAACTTTAGTTTCTCAGTGAGTTAATGTTTCTCTGCTGCATGCTTGAAATGTTATTATCACATGCCTACAAAGTCATGATATTACTATTCTGCCTGTTTAGAAAGTTATTTGGTTTTTTGATAACATGTAGTATATTATGATATTAGTAGTGTTTAATCTTCAGTCAGTGAGCAATATTAAGTCATCTTCTTGTGCCATGCTGAGTAAGCTGACTCCAACTTACTTTAAAGACTTGGTTCTCTTTAATGTGAGATTGGTACCAGTCAATAGCCATCAATCCATGTAAAGAATTGCACATTGTAGGCCACAGCCCTAGCAAAACCATATTATATGTTCGTGTGACATGAAGGGTTTTTAATGAGTGAGGGTCAGTGTTAATTCACTCAGTAAAATTATCCTCTGGACCAGAATAAGAAGCATATATTTTGAGAAACTTTAAAATAGGTACTAAAAGTACTTTATTATTTTGTGTTAGAAAAAAGTTACAAGTCCTTAAGCCATGCAGTTAAATTGTCTACTCTTGACTTGATTACTACTTTTAAACAATTAATTATTATTAGAAGTTTAACTAAAAACCTTATCATAATTTATATATATAAATTATGATAATGTTTTTTTTATATATTAGTAAGTTTTGATGTAAGTAAGGTATGATAGTAGTAATTCCTCAACAACCTCAAATAACCGTTGCACAAGAAAAATCAATAATTTACAAACATTCCAAACTTAAATAGCAATGTGCCAAGTTTAAAGTTTATGAAAGTAATATAAAGCTCCTCCTTTTTTTTAAGTGAAGATTCTCACAGATTAAAAAGTCATAGGTTGGAAAGCACCTCAATGGATCTGAACCTCATGTGTCAGAGACTCATGTTCAGACACTCACAGGACAGAATCAAGAGCTGGCATATTCTATACACTAATTAATTTATTAATACTCAGATACAAATAAAATTAAAGCATCTGTTTGTTATATAAAAATAACAGTTTTTTACCAAATGCAGATGAATGTTTACGCAATACTTTCAAAAAAAAAACAATTTTTTTGCATCACCATACTGTACTTGTTCCAGTTCATCTTCAAATGACGACCAATTTTGATGGACTTCCACTGTTTGCTAGTTTTTGTTGTAAAAACGCAACTTAGGCTTAGGTTATTTATTAATTAAACTTTTTATTTCTAAACTAATATGTTAAACAGGAAAGGTTTATTTGTTTGTTTGTGTTACGATTTGGCTAAAAAAGATTTAACCCATTTAAGAAACTCCTTCGCCATTAGGAAGCTATATAATTAACTTATATTTTATTTTCGAAAAGAAATAGAGATCCCTGTGATAATTGTAACCCAAAGTAGCAAAATATTGCCTAATAAATTCATTATTTGGTGTGCACTGAAAAAACTATTGATGATACATAAAAATAATGTACTAAATTATTAATTATTATTATCTATAATAAAAGTCAACGAGGGTATCTGTCTTAACTAACTATTATGGTTAAGTCAGAATGACCGCTTTTTGTTCAAATTATTCACTCAAAACTCAGGTGGAATGGAAAAGTGGTGATTTTGGTATCATTATATTAATCCTTATCCATGTACATGTAAATTACACTTTAAATTAATTAAATTGGACATTTTGTTTAAAAGTTACAGTACGCGTCAAACAAGTTTGCCCCTCTGAAGTTCGTCACAATTGGCAGCGCAGTAGTCAATTTTACAACCAATAAAGACACCGCGCATGCGCGGTCTCGCGGAAGATGGCGCGAGTAATGGCGTCTCAGTCGCTCGTATACGTTCGATGCTTAGTAGTTTTGTGTGTGAGTTTTTTGTGCGTAATGCCTAAACGAAATATCGTTTCACAAAATGACAATAAACTATACATATTTTTCTTGTACCTTTAAATTTCTCTAATTTCTCCTCGGCAAAGTTGCTTGATTATAAAAAAAATTGCGGGCGAACTGGGGAGAATCTTAATACTTGAACCGATGAAGTTGAATCACGGCATTAATGATGTCGATAAGAATTTATGAAATGTTAGGATTTTTTAAAATAAACTTCTAAAGGGGCGAAAAGGGATACTTAATGAAGTTTTTAGGGGTCCTCCCCTAAAATTCTTCCTCCCCTATTATTGCTTGTTTCAATTAACGTGGAATTTGGTATGAACAAAATAAAAGTGGGATAATTAAAACAGATCTAACAAATTTTGCATAATCAACTCCTGACAGGGTGTACGGGGTGGAATAGTCGCGCTGGTCGAGAGATCGCAGAATCAGCAGCAGAAATGGCTGGGTAATAATAATTAATGAAAATCGTATTGCTTAATTTTCCAAAACCAACCTTCGAAAGTTCAGAGTGGTCGTTGAAGTTTGTGGATTTCCTACTAAATCCGATCGGGCGAAGTCCTAGTATTATTTATAAAAAGTGTGCTAACAGAACTGTATGCCTCAGGGTTCAGTCCCAGCCCACAATAACCATTCATATTACTTGTGGATAGATAATGTCGAGAGATGAAGTATTTTTTTTATTTCCTACATTTTAGCGAGTTACTTTTTTGTAATCTTCCCCGCGAGCCCTTTATTTTAATACCCCACACGACAGTTTTTGAGTTTTTTTTACGACAATAGTGGCGCCAAAAATCATGGATAAGCCATGATTGTTAGAAACCAGTAAATCTGACACCAGTCTTGCCAAGAAGAACCGTGTCACCCGGTTGCTGGGTTGTGGAGGTCTGGTAGGCAGCCGCTCCACGTAAAATACTGGTATTCAGCTGAATCCGGTTTGACTGGTAGCTGAACCCAATGTAGTTGGGAGAAGGCTAGGCAGATGATGAATGGCGCCAAAAATCATAATTTTAATAAACCCAGTGTCACTCTCACAATAAAGACGAATCGTAATTCTTCCGGCCGCGCCGTCTTCTCGTCTTGCTGCGCTTCCGTTTATCGTTATTTTAGCCCATTGCTGGTCCTTTGGCGTGCGACAAATCTGACCAACTGGTACCAATTAAGCTCATCACCCACATAAGCTACCAGCTATTCAGCAGTTTTTAAGCTTGACAAGCATGTTTTGCAGGAGAGGTGGTATATAGGCACTGGGGTACTTGCTGGTATTGTTCTCAATATCGCAAGGGGTTGGCAGAGAGCCAAGTTGCTTGTTCACAGTTCGCGCAGTTGCACATAAAATATCATATTTTTGAGATGCTTACTATTGTGCTATTTTCAAAAGAGTTCATTGTACGTTCCAAAAATATATAAGAGTAAACTTTTACATAAACTATCTTAAAAAACTACTAAAATGCAAAACAAAATTGTTATTGAAGTCTATGGTAAAATATTAAAGCAACAAGACAGTAGTGTCTTGTTGCTTTAATATTTTACCATACACGGACGCCGTGGACAAACGGCGTCCGTCTCGTCGGATCCGTCATCCGAGAAAAAACCGGACCGAAGAAGCGGCCTATATCACATCATACATATATTTATTTATCTCAAAAGGAAACATGAACATGTACATCCTTCCTTCCCTTACGGAGTGCAAACAACATTAAAGAAAGATCAAAAGTCTGCCCTCGAGGTCTGCCTGCAAATTATAGATCTAAGTATTCTCGGGCTCAGGATGGTAATCCTGAGTCACGACTAAGGGCGTATTTTGCGTGCAGGTGGGACAAATGTGTCATTCGATCCACCCCAGCTCCTCAAGGAAGGCCATTATAATAATAATAATATAATAATAATATCTTGGGACAACTCACACACGGTCATCCGATCCCAAACTAGGCAGAGCCTGTGCTATGGCAACCAGACAACTGATAAACATACTTATATATTTCTATATACATACATATTATAGACAAATTACACCCAGACACAGAACAAATGATCATGCTCATCACACAAAGATTTGTCCTGGGTGGGAATCGAACCCACGACCTCCGGTTTAGCAGTCAGGGTCACTAACCACTAGACCAACAGGCCAGTCAGTCGTTAACGCCTTGGTGTTACTATCTCACAGAGGGTACCTGGGTCTCCGAAGTATATTAGCCCAGTAATGCGCGACTACCGGGCAGCTTAGAAGCAGATTTGTTGCTGTCTCGTCCTTCTCCATGTAGGATATGCAGAGTGGGCTTCAGTGACTCCTATGACATAGAGGTGTTTATTAAAAGACCCATGGCCAGTTGTGACGGCTGTGACTGTACGCAACTGTTGTTGCCATCAATAAAGTGAAGTACCTCTTTGGCTTGCCCACACTCACCGTGGTCAACCCACAGCACAGATGTTTGTCTCTAGTGCGTTTCCTTACTAGGTTGGGTAGATATCCGAATGGGAGTGGCAGAATGGGTTCAGGTCCTATCGCTGCCATACTCGAACCCCTTCTGGCGAGTTCGCCCGCTGCATCGTTGCCTCGGGATTCGCTGTGTCCCTTGATCCATTGAATGGTTACTTTGTTTTATCTACCAACCTTGTTCAGACGTTGGTGACACTCGAGGATCAGCCCAGATTCAACTGTGTTCCAGCTTTTCAGAGCTTGCAGGACGGCCATGCTGTCCGATAGTATGCGTATTGAGTGGTCCTTAATTTCCCTGTTGCTTAGGTATTTTGTCTGGCTAAAGTCGCCAGGGAAATGCCCATGCACTCAGCTTGAAACACTGTGTTATGGACCCCCAGTGGTGTGGCGATGTGAATGTTAAGATCTTCTGAGAAGGTTCCCGCACCCGTGCCAGTACATGTTTTTGATCCATCGGTGAAGATCCGCAACTCAGCGGTAAATTACCCGGTCATTAATTGCTTTTGTTATGGAGAATTCAATATTGATCTCCTCGAACAGAGCGGTGTGTTGTGTTTCTCTCTTATCCCAGAGATCCAGTGTTTTAAGGCGGACTGCTGCCATCGTCGCTTCCTGTTGAATGAACAAGTGGAGCGGGAGGAGTCCCAGTATGGCTTCCAGCGCCGCAGTTGGAGTAGTTCTCATGCAGCCCGTCTTTGCACGTGTTGTAGTTTATTTACGGCTGTAGATAGCTCTGTGCGGGTCCACCCCACCACGGCCCCGTAGGTGATTATAGGCCGAATTACTGCGCTGTACAATCATACCACCCACCCACTTCTTACCTATCATTTTCCTGCATTGCCAGAAAGTAATGCATTCCCTGTTTAGTTTGTAGCCTAGGTGATTACACCAGTTTAACTTAATGTCTAGGATTACCTCCAAGTACTTAAATTTCTTCAAACACACTTAACCTCGTTAGACAACTGGAGTTCTGTGTTGAAGATCTTAGGTAGGCGGTAGTAGCCTAGTGCTCGTTTTTGAGTGAGCATGAATAATTTAGTTTTAGTGGGCTTTACTGACAGATCATATTCTCCGCACCATCTCTCAGCGATGCGTAGTGCTTGTTGAGTGAGGTTGCAGATCGTTCCAGTTACCTTCCCAGGCACGAGGATTGCTAAGTCGACTGCATAATCTATTGTGTAGTAACGATGTGCGTTGAGTTTGATAATAATAATTTGCAACGAGTGTCCAATCAGTACCTACAACCTGCTGCACCTACAGAATCTTTGAATTAACAACCTAAGTTGTTTCGGTGAAGAAAGACGTGGGGCCGTTTAAAATGATGAAATTAGATATTGTCTGAATAAACAAAATTTTTTACTGAATTCCAAAGAGATTGGTTCTGTTTAAAAAGCGGTATTCACTGATTAAACCAGTTGGCTTGCATTGCCAGATCTTGGATCTATTTCTAGCTAACTATGCCCACGGCTTCGCTCGCGTGGAACCACACTTGACCATGAAAGTGATGTATTTGTTCATTAGTGAGCATAATTTTTTCTTCTTCTCTATATAGAAAACAAACTCGCTCCCCGCAATCTGTACGCTTAGATCTTTTAAACTACACAATGGAATTGAATGCGGTTCTTATCAATATATAATGTGATTCATTCAAGAAAATGGTTTAAACGTAATATATATAGTAAAATTTATATTGGTAATTTGTTGAAATCTATGACGATAAATAATTGTTCAAGATGTCGGAAGAAATCACGCCTACTTAGGGTTCTAATCGAAAATACTGTCTTATTCTTTTGAAAAATAAAAATAATTAGTAGGTGCATTGCACCCGTGCGAAGCTGGGACGGGTCGCTAGTTTAGTTTAAATTAAGAATTTCTAACTTAACGATTTCAATAAAAGACAAAATCAATTATAGCGACCGGAACCCTGTTACGCACGGTCGCTTCTTCTTTTGCGGCGAAATGATACTTTTGTGCTATGTACCTATGTAAATGTCTACGTTAAGGTGAAAGCTCAAGGTAATTCAAATTTTCATACGTTTTTTTGCATTTTGCAGGTCAGTGTCAGGTTGTATGTTGATTAAAATATCTACGATTTGCGACCGCAAATATGGCTTTACTGACTTATAATATATAAATCATCAATACGGGTTGTATCAGTTCATCTAATCCCATTGAAAAACTGTTTTGTGAAATAACCATTCAATGGGTTTAAATTAACTAAGAGGGTTGTATTCATGATTTAAATGATCATAATTCTGTCAATAAATACGTGTTACGGTTGCGAATCATATTTTTTTCAACATACAGTTGACACTGACCAG
The DNA here is from genome assembly GCA_002192655.3 of Mamestra configurata. NCBI lineage: Eukaryota > Metazoa > Arthropoda > Insecta > Lepidoptera > Noctuidae > Mamestra > Mamestra configurata. The sequence goes on along the minus strand of NDFZ01005476.1, from coordinate 525,459 downwards.
CAAATTGCAAAAAAAAACAATAAAAAAAATGAATTTCGTGGGCTACCATGGCGCTTCCTACTTAAACATTAATGTTAAAATTAGTGTGGTTTTCCGGGAAATTCCTCTTACTAAATAGTGGTTAAAACCGCAACGAATTCTATTGAGCAGTTTATGAGGTGTACATACCTATAAACAAACATTTAAAAAGATGGACATAAAAATAAAGCGACTTTGTTTTATACTCTTAAGGCCCACTTCTGCGAACCAGTGCTATCCTCGATAATCGAGAGTTAGTTTCTAACACGAGGTTGTTTTCATACATAATGACCCCGGGTTAGCAACTAGGTAACTCGGAGGAAAAAGATAACTCTGGTTTGTAAGCCTTTATACTACTACTATTATTTACTTATCTAAACTAATATTATGAAGAGGATAGATTTGTATTTTTGTATGTAACGAATAAACTTAAAAACTACTGGACCGATTTGAAAAATTCTTTCAGCAATGGATTGCTACATTATCTAACATAGGCTATATTTTATCCCCGTACTACTACGGGAACGGGAACTACGCGGGTGAAGCCGCGTGACGTCCGCTAGTTAAGTATATTTTGGGAAAACAAACAGTAATACATTGAGCAGTAGTACTGTTATGTGTCGATATGTAACGAATTGCGGATAGGGTGTAAGACATCTTTAACTGGGTACTGACCGGTGTTATGGGCCGAAATGTAACATTCGCAGCGAGCATGTTATGTTACGCCGTGTTCTAAAATCCGTGAAAACAAAACACATAATACGCATCATGTACGTGCTCGTTTCCACTTCCTGACTGCACGAATGCTCGCTGTGTAACATGTTACATTAAGCCCCGTAACACCGGTCAGTACGCACCGTTAAAATCAGTTTTTTTTGTTCGCTGCTAGGAATGCGAGCTTGGGTGGGTGGTTAACATCCAGTCAGCGCAGTGGGATCTATGTAAACAAACGATCGCTTAGTCTATCCTTAGACTAGTATGAATAAGCAAATTCCGGAATCCAGCAAGCACGATTAAAATGAAGTTACTAGTAATATACAGTACATTTATTTATTTTACAAAAGAATATTTATGTCACCAGAAAAAGGCAAACGAAGATTGCAAAATATCGCGTGAAATTGTAAACTAATTTTTATAAATAAGACACGGATAATTGTGTTGGAACTATTTAATTTGGAAGGGGTTTACAGTAAACAAAACGATTTATTCATAATATATTGAGAAATGATAATCTAGTCAATGTTTATTACAATCCTACAGAATCTGTAATTTTCTGGTCACCGGAAAATAGCAAACTCCGTAAGATTATTAAATAACTTGAGAGATTGTAAATTCTCGATATATTGTCAATTGAACACTTGGAATATTATTTTTCGCATCAAAATTTGATAGTCTATAATCTCGCGAAGTCATTCCGAGAAATTGAGGATTATAACAAAATGGCGACCAATCAGAGCACAAGTCTAAAATTAATCTGTTGTCGTGTGTAGTTAAATTGGAAACTTGGCCCCTCATTGGTCTTTGTTTTCACTGAAAAGACCAATGAGAGCTTTGTTTCCAGGTGGACATGTATATCACTTAGGTACAATAAGCACAATGCACTTTTAATAAAGTCAGCGTTCAGTCGAGTGCGTGCAGAGTAGGTTTTAGTGGTAAATGGGTCAAATTAGAACTCTGTCCTAACTCGCTCGCACCATGTATGAGTCTCGCCTGTAGTTAGAAGAGGAAAAAGGAATGGAGATAGGCGGATTAAATCTAACTTATTATTACTTAGCATAGTATGCATGTTAGTTACAATTTGGTATCTAGATACGAGGACGCAAGCTTTTTTTTTTTTTCAGTTTCTGACTCGACTCTGTTCGCGATTTCTGCTCACAAACATGTGCGGACACTTTTTTCTTTAAATATGTAGTAATCCGAGCATCTTACTTCAAATAGTAGTATATGAGTTCGATTGTACGGCGCACTGTTTGCTACCTTTATGCCTAACGTCGCGCCGCACTGATTATTTCGGATTATTTACAACTTGAGAAGACCGTAGGTTTAAAGTTTCGTTTACTCGTTACATTCTCGATTACCTTACATAAAAAAAAAACATCTACGTAACTTATCTACCTAACCCAATATTGCTTATTAAATGTCACCCGACTTTTATAGCATGGGTCCTTACCGCTATCGTCGTTACCCTCATGGTATTTTCTCTTGTTACTCGTACATCTATCAAAATGCTGTTTCAGTTTTAGAGTTCGACAATCCCGACCATGACTCAATGGGCAACCTTGACGCCCAATGTCTGTTCAACGTCAAACATAATGTGGTGTTTTCACTGCGTACCAGTGTTAGCTACAGGCTCGGCTCGAGGACAAATACATCCCGACCCAAAGAAGGTCACTAAACACAATTTCTTTTCAATTGACTAATACATTAGACTGGAGGAGTATTTAAATGCCTGTTGTGGAATGCTACCGTCATCTCCATCCTTTGGAAATGTGCATTTTTTGGTTAGTATTGACGTCCTTTTTTGGGAAGATCATGAACACCCTCTGTCTGCGGAGAACGGAGGGTTTTGTTGGACATACCAGCTAAAACCCCCTCAGTTCATTACTTCACCATGATTTGAGGGCCTGGTATGCTACGTTTAATATCCAGAACACTTTTTTGTGCTTCGAGTCTAGTCCTATTACGATCTACGAGTATGGTATATCTAGATGACTAATGTTTTAACGACCCCGCTAATAGTTGCAGGAGGTCAAAAACGTTTGGCCATTGCTTCTCAAATCATTTATAAGATGCATCTCGCAGTTGGGGTACACTGAAGATTGCACACTTCCTCCTTATTGAACCCTGACAAGTGCTTGAGCGTTAATTTAACAAGAAAATTGGCGACACACTTTCAGCATTAACGCTTTATTAAATCATGTGTAATCATGCTGTTCTGAGTTTCTGGCGGGAGATACGTAGGTCTGCGTTATTCTTGGAGCACGGAACAGAGTATTACACAAACGCATCGATTTATATAACCACAGCGCGATATTAACCCGTGGCTTCATTTGGCTTCTCTATAGTTAGCCATTTTAGGCCCAGTTCCCATGACTAGCTGACGCTTGCTTCCGCATGGTCCATCTAGTAACCAAATGTACAGTTCTTCATGGTTGTTCGAGGATCTCTTCCTCGATCCTCCAGCCAACCATACTGAACCGTTCAAAGAGCGCGCGAAAACTCGCGTCAGGTTTTCGTCGTAGGGTGGGGACCTAGCCTTACTCATTCACGGAACTTGTGTACCAGTTAATTAAAGCCAGTTTATTACACACGGGCTTTATTATCCGCATATGGCAGTAACCGCTCGCGCCGCCTCGGCCTTCCTCAATGGCGCGATGATAATATGAACGCATTCTTTGTTTGTTTATAAGTAGCCGTGTGAATATTATCTTTATCTTGGGTTAGATAATAAGCTCTTATATTTCTTTTTGTCTTTGTTGTAACCAACTATTTTAAGTCGGTTTTTGTTTACGAATATAATTGTGTGTAATGGCAGTCTCAACTTCTTTCACCGCGTCACTCGTAGTGATTATTTCTTGATAATTTTAATCATCGAAACTGATAGCGAGACGGTTCGTGATGACCCTTGAAGACAGCATATAGATATGGCTGAGGGATACGATTGGCCTATTTTTTCATAAGGCAATTATGGCCCTTTTAATCCAAATTCTCAACAAATTAGAAGTCGGTAATTTAGTTATTTTTAATTGCACCTTCTGGGTTCATCCAGTTCGGTTTCTGTGCTCATGGTTTCCTAAAAAGGAATTTATTATATAGGTAAGCTAAGGCAGGTATAGATTTTCTCACTTTTTTACTGCCCGGATGCATAATAGTTATTTATGATAAAAGTGCGGTAAGTTGGTTCTTACCATAGTCACTAATTTCCACACGTGTGTCATACAACGTTTTTCAACACTTTTGCGGGAAAACAGTACAATAGGTAGTGAAACAAACTTTTTGTTTATAGTCGGAAAGTCGCAATAATCTTTGACGTTTCTTTTATGAAAATAGCGCGAATTTGCAAATGGCATCACGTGCGCGTGGTGAAAATTAGAACTACATATTTCGTCTCATTTTCTATTTATTATTAAAGTGAGACAAACGTATTGAGCAAAAGCGCTTCCAAGGAGGTTCGATCATTCAGCTTATTTATTCTAGTAATGTGAAACTCCTTGGTAGAATTCTTACATTTCTTCATGGAAATTAAATAAGTTCTGTAAAGGAACGCACGGCGCTATACAGCGAGGAGTGCGGTACTTAGATGAGAGTACCAATTTTACCACACGTTCCATTGTATGGTGCGTAATTTTTAACTTTCGAACAATGTATACACCCTTCGTAAATGCTGTTTTTGAGCAAATGTGTTGAAAAGAGAATTATTGCTTCTTGGTGTGAACAGACATGAGAGAAGGCCTTAATTTCTAACCGTGATGAAAGCTGATATTTAGCTAATACTGAAAAAATATAATTAGTCCGTCAGATAGATTTCCAAAATAATATTGGCCACGTATTTTGTTCATTTTTGACGTAAACAAAAATGAAGACGAAACAGTGCAGTGCGTTGAAAACTCGTGTGACGTCACGCACGCGATCACCAGTTCACTCCTGAACTTAGATGCGCTTTATCTTTATCAATTTAAATTGGTTGGAAATGGCAAAACACTACGTGTATAATATTAAAAAAAAACGAATGGACGGACTAAACAGAATTATAACTTTGTATCAAAATACTCTATTGAGCAAGTGACATCATACTTCGCCACAGCTTTGACGTCGCCTGCTCATCACCGAGTGGAAAGCAAACTATTCATTTTGGTTAAAGGTTAAAACTCGCGGTGGCAACGTGCAGTGTGCCACAATTCGCTCGCACTGGCTCATTTGGCTCGCTCGCTGACCCCAATAGCGGAGCGGCCAGCTTGTCTGCGCTCTGGGGGTTTGATTCCCGATGTTACAGAATTTAGATGTTCATAGAGATGGGAGTTGTACGAGTATGTTTTAAAGCGATGTGTCTGTGACCTACCAAACATAAAATCAATATTTTACGAGTAGTTCAGGTTGTGGCAAAGTACCTACTTGACATATTCGCCCATTCGGATATAAAAAGAGTAATAACAGTCCCTAGCATGTCAACACACATGAAGGTTTTTATTCCTTGGCAAAAGCATTCTCTAAGTACGGCGACTCTCTCCCATACATTCTGTTACAACAGAAACTATGTTTCTCGTATATGAAGAAACGGAGTAGATAATGGTCATCCCTTTAATCAAATACTACTGGACTGATTTGAAATAGAAACTCATCGCTTCAAAGCGCGTGCGATGGCTGAACGGCAAACCGCTGATAGAAAAACTTAATAATCCGGCATCGATACAAACCTGCCGATTACTGTCGAACCGCTTATATAGGAAGTTTCGCAACACCGTATAATTAATAATTATGTACGTTCCCAGCTTACAGCACGAGGGCATTGCATAATGTGAAAATATAGGGAAGTGCAGATACAACGGGCGGGTCTTCGAAACTTATAGCGGTTCTACACGTACATTGATGTTCGATGAGCAAGTTTCATCAAACATAAAAATTAAGCCACGTGAATCTTGCGCTTCAAACATTTTGGTTCGATTTCGAGAATAAGTCCTAGGTTATGTAACGGTCTATACTTTCGATCTTGCTCGAATGAACGTAAAAACATCGAGCATGTACGCTCGTGTGGACTTAGCGATACGGTCTATCTCGATCATCTTTTATCGCATCTGAAAACGACACTCACAACTTAACCAAAATCCACATAATCATATAAGTAGACATACGACCTGATAAATTGTTATTTTTTTTTCCTTAGCCTTTTGGCCTGCTGGGCAAAGGCCTCCCCCATATTCTTTTCTTGCGTCACCTCGAACCAGCCTTCGCGGTGTGCATCCAAATCATCTCGCCACCGCTTTCTGGGCCGGCCTCGGCGACGCCGTCCATCCTCTGGCACCCATTGCGTGGAGACTTTTGCCCAGCGTTCATATGGTATTGTTAAGTCGGTCAAATGTAAAACTGAATTAGGATCATCTTACTTGGTTAATCGACTGTTAACTAAGCCTTTATGTGATCTCATGTCGCCCTAATTATTATTACTGATGAGAGAGATGATTCATCATTGCGAGCGTAGATTAAAGTAAGCGATTGCTCTGAAGCTGCCCGTATAGGTCGATTCAAACTTAATGGCGGCTGTGATGCGCGCTTTTTTTTGTGCAGAGTAACCGACCCTTCGCCTCGCTGTCACATAAATTTGCTACCGCACAGTGACTCCCTGAATATTTTGAGTCGATATTAAGTTTGAATCTGTCTATGCTTGGGCTTTTTTTTAATATTAAAAAAAAACGGATATGGTAGACTTAATAGCTGGATGAAGCTTGTACAATTTTAGACGAAGCGCACTTTAAAAGTGGGGGAATCATACAATAACAATAACATCGGTCAAGTCCGGAGGTCTACTCTCTTAGTCTGTCAACGAAGATACGGGCCCGTCCTAAGGTTGTCCGAAACCGAAACTAACGAGTAAACTGTACTCCCGATTAATTTCGGATTCATGAGTTTCGAACGGAATCATAGACAGTATTCGTGAACGAATGACGCACGACGATAGAGTTGCGCTATTTTACCGATCCATTACCGGTTTAGATACTTTGTGGTTTTCAAGCTTAATAAACAAAAAATAATATTTAAATCGTTAAAAAGTGACCACATTTTTAACAATATACTTTTTATTAAGTATAGAATTAAACTATTTTTGCCATTTTTTTCTCCGGATTGTGGCTATATCCTGGTAATTAAAAAACCTTTGCCTGTTTTCTTTTTGACAGCAAATTCCAAATTAAAGGTCTTTCATGTCATTGTCAGTAAACAAAACAAAACTTGAATTCGCATCAATTCGCTTGATAAATAGGTAATTTATATAAAAATGACACCAACCGCTCCAGCAGGAACTCGCCTCCTCGATTATATGAGCAAAACAACGAGTTGGCTCGCGGACTATTGAGGGGTGCCGACGCGAGAATGCATTCTAAACAGCTGTGGGAAAGCCTGTGCAACTCTCTTCAATGGGAAGTTGCACTAAGTCCGTGGAGCAGTGGGAAAAGGTGAGTTTAATACATTACTCGTATAAATATGATTTTATGGTCTTGTCATCAATAAAGTTGGCTTTTTTATGCAAGTAATTAAAATTAACAACATTTTAGGTGTGGGCTGATATAGAAAACATTTGGCCTAAAAGCTGTTGGAGCTGCCAGATAGTCAGCATGTGCTGGGTGGGGGGGGCCATCGGTAGCACCAACCCTCTCCGAGGATATTATCAATTAGGTTTATTATCTATGCTTTTGCATCGGTAATAATCAAATTTATAATTTTTGACAGTAAGTTTGTTTCAACAAACAACAGCAATAATGTATTTATAATAATGTTGCATGGAGTCTTTGCCGTGACTGTTTTTTTGTCAAATAGTTATAAATAACAGATACCATAATTATACAGGGTGTTTTTTTGAGACGGGGCAGTAAGGGCAGGTATCTTAATCGTAATAGTTACAGGAAAACGTTCTTAGGAGACCATCCACAACTTTTTGAGATATTCTGAACTGCGTTCACAGATTTTGGAAAAAAATTACAGTCAGCGAAGTAATTCTAAAATACCAATAATATTTTTTTCTTCAAATCGCGAACGTAAGGTACCTGCGTGTAAACCCGGTCTTGTGACTTATCGTAGTTTCTGTACTCAAACTTCTTTCTTCCAAATGTATTTTGATCAGAGTAAGAAATAGGATCGTTTGGCAACAAAGAATATTTCGAGTTAATTAATCGTTTTTCCGTACAAAACTGCCCATACAGGCAAAGTTTTTGGCGATTTGTGTCATTTCTAGTACTTCAAATGATCCCATAGAGTATTTCCATCCCTACACGAAATATGATCGCTAGGCATAAAAAAAAATTATTGGTATTTTAGCATTTTTTTCGCAGACTGCACATTTTTTCCAAAAATCTGTGAGATGCTCAAAATGTCTCAAAAAGTTATGGATAGTCTCCTAGAAACGTTTTCCTTTCGTCTCAAAAATCCACCCTGTATATTTGTTGTATCCGTCAATGAAATTCAGTTTTTGTTGTACAGGGTACACCTGTAAGACAAGACCAATTAGCCATCACACCCACCCAAGCATCTGCTGCTACACTTGCCAACCCACACTCCCAGAAGCAACCATCAATGTCCACTGGTGCACTCGAGCGGGAGTTGCCAAGACAAAATCAGCCAAGTAAGTATTATTGATCAGTAGGAAAGAGAATACGTAAATCATGATTAAATAAAACTGACTATCATTTATTTAATTTGTTTACAGCATTCAGCTCTCGTCGTGCATGTCCACGAGTTCGGCGACACCTCGTTGCTGACTCAGCTAGAAGCCGGAGACTGCTCTTCCAACTCAATCATTACCTGAATGAAAACTTGAAAAATCTATGTTTTGATTGATATAGTGTATTGCTGATTGTTAATTTTATTCAGATTATTAGGAATTTATTTAAGACTGAAGTAGAGAATTAAGAGAAACTAAGTTCCTTGCAATAAATTAAGATTGAAATAGATAAATAAGAAAAATCTATGTTTAGATTGTTATCGTGTTTTGTTGATTGATAGTTATTTTGTTGGTGCTAAATAAAAAAAACATTTTGTTAATAAAATAATGCTTTTATTGTGGAAATCTGTTTTAGGGTTCCGTAGTCAGCAAGGTAACCTTATACTTTCGCCATGTCTGTCCGTCTGTCCGCGGTGGCCAAAAAAGATTATGCTTTTTTTTGTAGGGTTTGATAGGTGTATCCCATGGGATAAATGTTACCATGGTGTGGGGTGTCGTTCGATAGGACATTTAAAAATATTGAGGGTGTGCTGAAATCATTTTTCCGTCCAAGGATCCGTTTGCGAAATATTAAGCTTTAAAGTGCTAATTTTTGTAGAGCCAAGTGGGTCCACCCTCTGCCAGCTAAACGGTTGTTTTTGGAGACGTGAAAAAAAACACAGTAGTAGCATATATAACGAATTTAAAAGGAAAACCATCACCGCTACCTTGGCTTAACGAGTTAATGAGTAATAGTCGACCAACTTATAAAATGGAACTGGGTAAGCAAAAAAAACCCAATAATTCCATAGAAAATGACTTAAAACCCCAGTGCATTTGTAACTTTGTAATGTTATAATAGTTAAGTACATTTTACTATTTTTCTGGCATGGTTTAGGAGACTGGTAACTAACTACAGAACCCTACACTGTGCGTGGTCCGACACGTACTTGGCTGGTTTTTTATATCACAATGTTTCGCTCCACCGGAATGAAGCGGAATATTGTTTCGTCGTATTTGTTGAGACAAATGAGGTTTTATATCCTCACACGAGTCTTCAAATAATTCCCGTGTGAGCCTATAGATCCCTATGAACTCAACGTCGGGAATATTCGCCAACCCAAAGTTTTACCGCAAGTATAACCGGCGTCGCCTCCGCTCTTCCTGTAGAGCGTCTTCGAGTCTTCGAGCACTAAACAAGCAGCCTTAGTTCCGGATTTCCGACTTTCGTCCACCAGCACGATAACCATTTTGATGTCGCATCAAATGACATAATGACATAACGATCCGTGATAACAAGCGTAAAATTTTACTTTTCGGACAGACTGAAACATTGAGGGTAGGGACAATTATCATTCATTCTTAGTTCGGGTTCGGTCCATAAGTGATACGGAGTAATAAACGCCTGAAACTAAGACCGAAACTACGGACTTCGGGCTTAGAGAGTAGACCCCCAATTTTGAAGAGGACTGTTATTTATTTATGGATTCTAGCCAGTCATTTTCTTTACTTCATTTGATAGATCGAAATTTGAAGGTTTCGATGTTTTGAAGGTACGAGATCCTTTGCGTTCCAGGTACGCGGTGACTCTTTCGAACAAATTCCGCAACCCTGGCAAGCTTATACGGATGATGCTTGCGCTTTCCTATAATAATTTACCTGGTGTTATTACTTCCCAGAATTTGATCCTTACTAGCGACACTTTCGGATGGTGTTAATACAGAGTGTTTTCTTTTCGAATCAAAGTTTTAATTCCTGGCTAAGAAAAGCGATTTTTCAAAATACTATTGATGTAGTTTTAGTTTTCGTCAAAATCTGGCTCGTGACTCCTTTTCGTTATTCCTCATAGTTTCGGATTTCACGCACACTAGAAAATTCACCCTGGATATAATTTCTTCCGTTGTAGGGTGACTGACAGACAACGCACAGCCGAAACTGCTGGTCGTAAAGAGCTGAAATTTGGCATGTAGCTTCTTTAGGTAGTGTAGGGGAGCGCTAAGAGAGGATTTCCCCAAATTCCTACGGGAACGGGAAAATACGGGATATACATGTACGAATATAGTTTTAATTAAAAGTTTTAATAAGTTTACCTCTACTGGTGATACTTTGTTCTTATAAGTAGCATACTCTGGGTGCATCGTCCTCACATAATATTAAATTAATTTTTGTATACCAAATTTTGTAAATCATTATTTGAAAAGAGTAACTATGGAGTTTCTTGTCCGTTCTTCTCCATAAGAATCTACCTTTCCGAATGGACAGTAGAGTCACTTTATTAATGTAATTCTATTATTTTTACTGAACTGTAAACGATGACGTTCAAAAGTGCCGTTTAATGGCCTAATTGAAATAAACGTTTTGACTTTTGACTTTTGACTTTTGAAGTCGCGGGCAAAAGGTAGTGTAACATACGAAAGAAAGAAAGAAAGAAAGAAAAACGTTTATTTGGGACTCGCACAAGACTAACAAACCAGTAAAATAAAATAAAATTAAAAACTAAACAGTATAATAAAATAATTATCTGTGCGAGGCCAAAATGGTCCCTATCTCAGCTTATGCTGCGATATCTAAAAATAAATAACGCAGCGCTGGTATTCTGGTATACCTATTATTTATTGTCTAATTATCAATGTGAGGAGCTGGTGTCTGAGTTAGGCATAAAATGCCTGTATTACAGATCAACAGGTCCCCACCCCACGGAAGAACAGATAGTTTTATCCATAAAATATATTAACATCGTATCTGCTTGGAATCAGCCTCTGCTGGGTATAGACCATTTATTCTTCATGATATACTTCCCTGTTCAGTGCACCCCTCATCCAAACTAATTAGGCCACTGTGGTTCAATCCGCTTATGAACGAAGTTATCTGGATATTCCCGTGGGCATATATATTATGTATGTCCTACTTTTGAACTCCCCTGTGAATCTTTATATAAGCGATATCGTCTCTGGATGCCCCTCCTTTAACTAATGACACTAACACAAACCTCGTCGCCAGGACTCTTGTAGTTCTTTATCGAGTATATTAACCAGTTCTCGCAATACTCAAATCACTTTATTATAAGTATAACATAACCTGCCTATACACATAACAGTCTCCTTGGCTCCCATATATTTCTGCCGGTCGATTCTGTAAACAATTTGAAGTGATCACGAGGTGAGCTGTCAATCCATATAGCCTTCACTTCGACATGTTTACAGAATCGACCGGTTGTACTATTCATCACGGTTCGGTTGTTCGGTTTAGGCTTGAAAACGTAACATACAAATAAAGACACGTTCGTATGTATAATATTAGTTACGATGTATATTGAAACTCAAAAAAAATGTCCAAGTAAACAATACGGATAAAAATAAAGTATATTTAGTACTGGATTGCTTGTAATACAAGAATATTAAAGTTATTAGTGGCCTTTTCGTAGGAGATAAACACGTGGGCGTGTGTGACGATGACCGAGTCAACGCGAAAGTGCGTGAATCATTTACACTCATATTCGTATGAATCGCTACCGGCCGTCGTAGTAATTCATCTATTTTAAGAAAATTAAACAGAAATAGTAATTACCTATAATACTCGTCATTTTCCTCACTTAATTCCGATGTTTTGTAATTTGGAGTTATAAGTTCGATACGTCAGTTTTAATTTTTCTAGTCTTTAAAATAATATTGAAAGTGTAACTCCGCTAAGAATATAAATAGACTATAGTTTGGTGACCCCACGCGAGTGTTACTGAGTGGAAGTGTTAAATACCGCGACAATCTAGAAAACGAATTTATTGTTTCATGTAACATTACGCTACATTTTGTATAGATGTATTGTTTAAAAAAACAGCTGTTTTTTTACTATTTCCAAAATATTGTCATCACACTTGTTTTAATCCTATTATATAGGAGTTATTTTCTTAAGGGTGATAAAACCTTAAATTTTAAGAAATTGCACTTCGATAACCGTATATCCCTTAACCGCGATGTAAACCTTCATGACCACTTTCCTCATTTTTCTAATGAAAGCACAGCAATTCCAATTTCAACGGTTAAATAAAAGGTTTGACGTTAGCCAGCGATCAATGCGCGCGCACGATCTCTCGCTCCTTATGCTTCCGCACTAATCCAATCATTGCTGACAAGTGAAAAGTAAAAATGTGTATAATTACCTGAAAAACACACAATACAGCTACAATACACAATACATCTTCTAGAGATACAATAAAAACATAAGAAAGATTTCTCTTATTTCTACTCTTGTTCTTATATATAAAACTGTTATTTTATTCCCTTTATTATTTTGTACATACTAATTTACTTTTTAAAATATAACTTAAAAAAGCAGATAAAAAATAAATAAAAAGTAGTAGTCCGCCGGTGTTGGGAGCAGGGTCCAAGCTACCGGTGGTTAGGGCTCCAAAGAATGGAATCTGGCTGCTGTATCAAGCCCATTATCCAACTGCGCAACGCCAGCTTCGACAGATGGTCGTCGAAGCTTTTGGCCGTTATGCCGTTGTCCGTAATTACATCTGTTCTGTGGTCACGACATATGTTCTGTGGTAACGAGAATCGGCACAATGACAGCCGAGTTACTTTAGTTATTGTTTTATCCTCTATTCTGAACAACTGGCGTCACGGGTAAAATTTTGCTCTTTGTTTCTTACTGGTCGCAAAAGGCGTGTGGAGGAGGGAGCAACGCTTCTATAGAACTGAGCCCCTTTACCTTGTAAACTAATAATTATGGAGTTAAAACAAGGGTTCTTTGTCGTTATTTGCTTTTAAAATATGATGAACGCTTACGTAGGACCTGCATCGACAAATCTTCAATAGAGGTGTGTGTCATAGATAGAAAAAATAAACAAAACTTGTCGTAAAATATTTTAGCTATGGATCTTAAGGGTGTTACACACCAATCGTTCGATCGACGTTGATCGATTGGTGGTAGCTTTGGCTGAACGAGGGATACCGGGTGAAAAACAATTGAAACCACACCAATTGCATGCACACCAAATGCATCGATGGCATCGATCGACGTTGATCAATTTGTGTGGTTTCAATTGTTTATCGTCGATTTCTTTCGAATTGTTTATCGACGTAGAAGTAGAAGCCATCGATCGACGTCGACTAATTCATTCTACCATCGATCGACGATGGATCGATTGATAGATGATAATTTGATCATCAACCGTGATGAAAGCAAAGCATTCGATTTATAATATAATACGATTGGCTTGTAAATACTACGTACTCGTAATCCGCACCCAACATGCCACATTTGAATATGTGTGAAATTCAGGATGATGTTCTAATCAAATGCCGTCGTTAGATGTCATGAGAACTATGCTCATAGTAATGATATCAACAATTTTCTTAATACTTATTGAGCATGCATGCATCAACCCCGTCCCCGTCTGCGTTATCCTTCATTTTATGTCATGAACCTGGATTCTTGCACTCCCGCCCATAGGCTCAGGCTGATCGTGTCTCTTACATTACTTTCATATGATTATTTACTATCCAGTTTCTTGTCTATGACAGATGTATTTAGACGCTGATCTGCACAGAATTGTCTCAAGCCATTGAAAACATCAACCATTCGTTTTTGTTCGCTTGCCGATTATTTTCCACAAAGTGTTATATTTCTTCTTCATCACTCAATGTAAGCGCTCCGACTTAACATTCTACCTGTAATGACTCTTACCTTCATAAATAGTTGGGCTGTTCTCGTCATAAATGAAGATACTGAGTCAGAAGAGAAGCTCATCCGGTGCACATAAAGTGCAACGCGTGTGTTTTCAAGTCATATTTATGAGTAGTATTATTGCTGTGACTTTGGACTAAAGATAGTTCTTTTTCTTGCCTGCCCGCGGCCTGGGTGTCGTCGCAAGGTTTGCTCTGTCAGCGGCCATTCTCCGTCTTTTCTTCGTCCTCTTCATCTATGGACAAATGAGTGCGAATTATTTTATGATATCTCCTTCGTCCAAGGCTATCGTTTTCCCGCGTTCTACGTTTGACTGTGCATTTTCATGGATTAAACTTTCCTATGACACTCGGCAATAGTGTAGCTTTCTGACAGTGAAAGAATAAGGAATATGTATGCATTTTTTTATTTGCTAATTAAAATACTTATTGGTTCTAGTAAACAATTATGTAATAATTTTTAAAATACCTTTATCAACGATGAAGTTATAAAGCTTCAAAGTTGACAATTAGACAGACAAGTCCGATACCAACTCTGACGTCAAATACTACACTTCTCATCAAAAAAATCGAAACACTTTCGTTTTTATTGTTTTTGTCCTAATTTTTTACAAAAGAGAATTAATTCCATGAAAAAAAAAACATTATTGTGTAGCTGGCAGTTTGGTCATTACAGTAAGAAGAAAAAAATCAAAATTCGAAATTAGAATTTCATTTGTTTATCCTATAAATGAAATTAATCACTGTTTTGAGACAAATGTGTATTTAGGGTTGGAGTACGTTTCTCGTTTAAAAACTAAAATTAGCGCTTGTCTTTAAACTTTTTGTTTCTTATTTCATTTACTGTGACTTTGGGACGTCTGAAAAAACTTTTTTTTCTAAAACATATGGATACTTCGCCCGCAGAAGCCGCCCAAGTGGTGGCATTGCTGGATTCTGGACTTAGTCAGCGTGTTGTGGCTGCAAGATTGCATCTAAGCTTATCATCTGTTCATAGAGTCTACAAACGCTATCGGGAGACTGGTTCGTTCACGCGCCGTTCAGGATCTGGCAGGAATCGGGTCACTTCTGAGCGAGATGATCGATTTATTGTAACAACCTCTTTACGAAATCGACGCCTTAACGCTTTTCAACTGCAGCAGCAGCTTCGCGTTGTACGAAGAGTAGCTGTAAGTGACTCTACAATAAGAAGAAGGTTGAAGGAACGCGGATTGGCACCGCATAAGCCAGCGAATGGGCCGAAATTAACTGCAGACCATCGAAGAGCGCGCCTTAACTTTGCACGCGAGCACCTAACTTGGTCATACCTTCAGTGGAGCAAAGTACTGTTTTCTGATGAGTGTAAAATTATGCTGTATGGTAACGACGGAAGGAACAAGGTCTACAGAAGAGATGGAGAACGCTTTGCACAATGCTGCATTGAAGAAAAGGTCAGCTATGGTGGCGGTTCGTGGACGGTTTGGGGAGGAATCAGCGCCGACGGTAAGACAGAACTTGCCTTTGTATCTGGGCCACGGCTGCCTGCACTAAACTCTCATCGGTACATCGAACAGTGTCTTGAACCTCATGTGATGCCCTATGCACATTTTATTGGCAACGACTTCATATTCATGCACGACAATGCTAGAGCTCACACCGCGGGCGTCGTACGAGATTATCTTACCGAAGTCGGTATCTCCATTATGGTATGGCCAGCAAGAAGCCCGGACATGAATCCCATTGAACATCTATGGGATGAATTAAAGAGACGAATTCGAGCAAGAGATCCAGCCCCAGAAACACTTAGCCAGCTGCAAAATGCAATCCAAGAGGAATGGGATAATATACCACAACATGTGATCGTGACTCTCATCCGATCGATGAAGAACCGTATGGAAGCAGTAATAAGAGCTCGCGGAGGGAATACAAGTTATTAAATAAACGTTTCTTACATTTTTTTTCATTTACGCGTGTTGTTTTACCCATTTCCTTCATATTCCATACAGGGTAAAAATTACTCATTATACAAAATACGAAACCTATGAAGACTTAATTTGAATTTAGAACATTAACATTAGGATTTAAAAACCTCATACTACTCACTATTAAATGACATTTTACATTTATTCCTAAATATACACATTTTTCTGATAATCCTTATCAAATCATAAACTGCGAGGTGTTTCGATTTTTTTGATGAGAAGTGTATGTCGCCAATACAGCTGCTATAGAAAACGGAGTTTTCGCGAGAGGAGGAATATATTTGTTTAAAATAGTTATAACTCGTTAGTTTTACAGACAATTTTTTTTCTATTTTCACTGTTAGTATTATTATATTTTTGTATATTTCTTTTAATAAACTGTTTAGATAGTAAAAAAAAATTTCATGCATATTTCCTATTGTCGGAGTTAGAGATTATTTCTCATGGCAAAACGGCGTGATTTTATGTATCTATTAGGTACAGTTTTCTTGGTTCAATGGAGCTGCTATAGGATTTACAACGAAACCCTAAATTTCATAGTACACATTATTTATTTTCAACTTTTTCAATCCCACTGCCGGGCAAAGACCTACCTTACTTATTTCCACTCCTCCCGGCTTTGAGCAAGCATGGACCAATCCTGTCGGTAGCTGTCAAGATTGATCCGCCATCTTCATTTAGGTCCGCCGCGATGTCGCCGGTCATTTTCTGGAATCATTGTGGTCGATTTCGCCCATGAACCATTCCACGTCAGCTAGATTTGTCATTTTAGCTTGCCTGCGTTTTGGGTGACGTCGGCGTTTACCTCTGTGAGAAGCATCTCACTCATACTAAAACTATGTATTCATAATATGCAGGTGCATCTTTAATTTATTCAACATCCTGTGCATTCGATGTGGAATGATTATTTATGGTAATGATATCGTGACGTTCTAATGTCATCAACTGCTCATGATTTCAAAGCAAAAAAAGAGACGGAGCTATTCGTGACCGATAGCGCCATCCAATATTCGCAACGGAATAAGATAAATCAAGATCGACATGAAAATCAGTGTGAATATCAATCTAAATATTTTTATCACAAAGCTGCTTGTTAGGAATGATGCATAAGTACAGTCAAGTCTATCAACACATTCATCACGATTGAGAACAATGGTGCTATTTAATTGACGCTGCAGTTATTTTTATCAGCTTGATCTAATATCGCTGACTTCATTTGTGACGATGCATAAGGGATATCGCCCACTCAGTGTGTCGCCAATAAGTACGGGCGCGCGTCGAGCGAGACGCCGTCTCTCCGGTCACCGATTCTGAGTAGGCGGCCACCGCTACTGTGTCATCAACGTTATCTTGACATCTGATTTGTTTTGATACTTGACTAAATAATAAAAGCCTCTGGGGTCGAACTTCTAGGTTAAGTTAATAATAATAAGTTTATTTTCAAGCAAGCAATAAATATCTTAGTCACTAGGATACAAACACTAAGATACAGCCGAGTTACGCTTGCCGAGGTCGGTCCGTGGATTGGTGATCATTTATTACATACCGAGTTTCCTATATACATACCTCAGAAAGCACCCGGCTCGTAGGTCCCGGCAGTCATTTGAAAGTCGTTACGAATAGTCAGAAACCAGAAAAATCTGACAGCAGTCTTGCCAAGGGCTATTGTTTTACTGAGTTACTGTGAGTTTCTGTGGAGAGCAGCTAACTGACTAACCTAACCTGATCAATACCAGTATTTCACATGGAGCCTCCATGTGAAATACTGGTATTGATCAGGTTAGACTGGATTCCGACCCCAAAATAGTTGGAAAAGGCTAGGCAGGTTGGTTGAAACGCAAAAACTTCAACCATCAGTAAAGGAAACAACATAAAACGTTTAGCCTTTCCGTTTTCATATTGTAGGGAGGGCGTAAATATGTACCTACAGAAGCTGAAATGCAAAATCTTGACGATAGTTAGCATCCCTTACGCCATTTCACAACTAAAGCGCACGGGCAGATTGGTAGCACTGCGGGTGTATCATCCATCACAGAATGGTGTGTAACAAACCACTCGCGTCTATTAGTGACTGGACAGACGCGAGTCGATGGTGACCCTTAAATATTTTGTGTCCATTCATTGCTTTCATTCACAAAAAGAATTTTCCAAATCTGACTGGTAGTTCCAGATATTAAAACGTTAAAACAAACAAACAAACTCTTCAGCTTTATTATTAGTATAGATATAGATAGAAGTTGACGATGACAATGACTTTGACGTTTCAGCTACTGTTGGTAGCTAATTTGAGTTGGTTAAAGGTTGATACGTTATTGAAACCGGCCGTAAGTCAAGATTCTTTAGCGGCTCGACATGGCCACAAAAGTGCAATTTAGAAGAATATGCTATTAGTAATAAATATGTTTTTTTTTTTATAAATGGCACTTTTACCAATAAAGGTTCGCCAGCTCTATAGTGTATGATGCGTTTCGTTCTCTACGGCGGCGGTGCGGTGCTGGCAATTCGTTTCACTCGGTTGACTTTAAGACTCGTTGGGATAATGTCTTTCCTGTTTTTTTCAATTGAATTAAACAGGTGACAAGATACCGTCTTGATTAACACTCAGTTGTTTATGGTAGGTAGTTAGGTACTAGTTAACTGTAATATTTGATATGATTTCTTGTAGAAAAGAAACCGTATAGGACGTTCTAAAGTAGCGCACAGGTACGAATCAGTGAACAGGATTCGTCTTACATCAAAGTATGTACTTACAAATTTTATGTAATGAATGACCGAAGAAACTTTCGCCATTTCCTTTTACAATACTTTCTTAAAATTAACACTCCGTAATAATATGTGCACATGTTAATTGGACTCAAAAAACTCTAATTAGAAGTTTTGAATGCAAATAGCATATTGCACCTAACGTAGAACACTCCAAACTAAAATGGTACTAATTACATCCAAACGAGGGTACAATTTAGAATGTAATTTGTTCGACTAATAAGCCCGGTGTAACGGTCGGCGCACATTATACGGTTAATTACTGCGTTTTGCATAATCATATTAATACATATAACGATTCAATTTCTCTAACATCGCAGTATATTTCTTCCCCAGGTGCGTCTAAAGATGGGTCATTATTGATCTGAAACATCTATAGCCGCAGGTAAAACCGATTGTTGGCGTGGCGTACTTGTACAAAATAATTTCGATGTTTCACATCTGCCAGGCGTCATTTTGATTTGCAAGTTAGAATACCTCAGGGTACTATGAAGTCTTAAAACGATCATGATTCCGCTCTAAGAGGGAGACGGAGCTATGCATAGCGAATAGCACTATCCCGTTTATAATAATAATAATAATAAAGCTTTATTTAATTCCATGCATAGTACATATTTAACAATACTATTTGGTACTTATAAGTCTATAATAATCAATAACAGTTGTTACACTAGTATGAATTATTTGATTTCAAATTGTAAATTCTATTTTTGTAATTATTATTTGTTTAGTTTATTTATTGTTTGATTATTAATTTATTTATTTTATTTGAATATAAAAATTATTATTTTTATTATTTAATGCATGGACCCCATTCGGGTAAAAGCCTCCCCCAAGGAATTCCATCCTTCTCTGTCGTTAGCTCTGTCTAGCCAACTTCCACCCGCGCATGCTACAATTTCGTCTGCCCATCTGGCCTTTGGTCGACCTCTTGGTCTGGTGCCTTTTGGCCCAGACCACTTTACTGACCGTAGAGACCATCTATCGTCCTTGTAACTTGCCNTCGTCCTTGTAACGGGCTACGTGACCCGCCCACTTCCATTTAGCCTTCATTGCAAAAGTTAGGGCATCGCATACATTTGTCTTCTTTCGAATGTCAGCGTTCTTTACCTTGTCCTTCAATTTTATACCTAGGCAACTTCTTTCCATTCTCCTCTGGGTAGTCCGAATTTTGTTCCTGGTTTTGAAATCGAAGGTCCAAGTTTGGCATCCATAGGTGAGGCACGGTAGAAGTCCTGTATCCATGACTATTTTCTTGGTTATTTCATTTTAGTATTTCTTTATGGTGCCAGAACTTGTTCCAGGTAATCGCCACTCTTCGGTTAAGTTCTTCAGTGTTTCTTTCCTTATTAAACGAGATTTGTTTTCCTAAGTATATGTAGTGGTTGACAAACTCCAGAGGTGTGTTATTTATTAAGATGGGCAATGAACTACGGTTAGACATAATTTTAGTTTTTTCCAGATTCATTTCCAAACCAGTTTTTATACTAACCTGGTTTAATTCATTTACCATTTTGTTTAATTGGTGAGGTGTTTCTGAAAATATAATTATGTCATCGGCAAATCTGAGGTGACTTAAGAAATTCCCATTTATATTAATACCTTGATTGGACCATGGCAGCTCTCCCATTACGTGTTGTAAGACGGCTATGAATAATTTTGGTGAGATCGGGTCTCCTTGCCGGACACCTCTCTTTATGTTGATTACTTCGCCTACTCTATCCAACTTGACTCTACTTGTACTGTTAGAATAAATATTTTTTAGGATATTGATATACTTTCCATTTGTGTTTAGTGCTTTCAACGATTCCCAGATGCTCTCGTGTGAAATTGAGTCAAAAGCTTTTTTGTAGTCGATGAAAGCTAAATACAGGGGTTTGTTAAATTCTGAATATTTTTCTATCACCTGGTCAACCACTTGGATATGATCCATTGTTCTGAAACCAGCTTGTTCGATCGGTTGGTGAGCATCGATGGCTGGGGCTATCCTTTCAAGTAGACAGGAGGCAAAAAGTTTATACAAACAAGGCATGAGGCTTATAGGACGGTAGTTGCCTATATCAGCTGGGTCGCCTTTTTTATACAGTAGTATAATTTCCGATGTCATCCATTGATGTGGTACAGTTTCTTCGTCAAGTATTTTATTCCATAGGATAGTGATTGGCGTCAGTAGTAGAGTCTTCGCGTTTACATCATCGGAATTGGATGGCATTAGCACGTCATAGTAAGTCTGCAGGGCTCCGGTCATAGTTAAGGATGCATGTGGCAGTCACGTGCAAGACTTAGCTCACTATTGTGCATATAATTAACATGAGATGCCACACCATCACTATACCTTAGATGCATAGATAAGAATTACTATAATCTGACTTTTTTTTTTGTTGGATTATCTTCAATGGCTTCTCCCGCTCTGGGCGTAGCGGAAGGGAGTGTCAGACTCTTACTGACTAAGCCCGGCCACACACCTACCGTTTCTTTTCTTTTCTACCTAGAATAAATCAGAACAGAATTGAAACCGGAGTATCGTCACACACACACACACACCGGTCACCGGGATTTGCGCTCAGTCGTGATCTAGCGCTTGCCGAGAGACGCACCTTTGCGTTATTACGTAATAAATCGATATACGAATTTTTGAACCCTTTTTCGTAACTCCGCAAGAACTCCAAAACAATAAAATCACAAAATGTACTCAGGCACAGCTGCAGACGTACTGAGGCAAAATCACCGGGAAAAACGGGGAGTGCCGTTTTCAATCCGGTGCCGGTGATTTTGGACGACAACGGAGCTAGTACGTAAAGCACGCCTCTTTCTTACCGGCTAGAACGTTCTGATCGACGACGACGCGCGACGGCCGGTTGCATTCTTACCGGTGCGCGTCGGTAGGTACATTTTGTATTGTATTCTTGCCTTCCGGTTTCATTCTATTCTGATCTATTATAGGTAGAAAAGAAAAGAAACGGTAAGTGTGTGGCCGGGGTAAAACCCACTGTGTCCCTCCAAATGCCCTTTGCGTTCCAGGGCCGCGGTAACTCTTTTGAACAATTCCGCAACCCTGGCAGGCACAATTACACAACGGAACACAACGCGCCTAGTCGTTATCGGAGGGCGAGTCACCCATCGCTATTATAATAAAACTATAACTAATATGATACACCTCGAAACGTTATTTTTGTATTTTTGTTAGAAATGTCGCATATTATTTGGTTTCTACTTGTACAAAGTGTTCAGAATTATCTTAGTATTTCGATTTTCTGAAGGTACTTGTCCAATGGACGAAAAAGGAATTTCTGCGTGGATCTTGTCTTGACAGTTGTATTTGAACCCCCTTCATTTCTCAGCTTCTAACTGTCGTGAACATAACCTGATTCTTTTTACAAATTATCACATTTTGTAAAGCGAAAAAAATGACAGTTAAAACGACAAATCAAAGGCCTCTCCCCAAGCAGTCTTGGGAAGGAGTTCGTTGCACTGTATTGCAGATAATAACTCTTGTGTGCATTATCTTACAGTGCGAGTAAAGGAAGCGCAGGGTTGTTGTAGGTGTATTGTCTCAATTGTGTCAGGACTGAGGTCGCAATGTCAATGAAAGAGATGACTTTCTTTGAATCTTGACCTGAACCACAACGTATTTTGTCCTCACGATTGCGAGGGTTACACAATTAGACTACAGTAGTATTTTCTTGTTTAATGTTTATGCACAATTTTTGACATTACCAGAAACTGTTAAGTTCTCATTTTGGACTTACACATTTGGCAATTAACCCTACAGGTACCTAAACCTTTTTATGTTTGTCAAAGTACAGTCAAATCTTTATTGGCCGTAATGTGCAGGGCACCTTAGTCCCGCAGTTTGGCACGTAATGTTCTAGCTATCAAAAATAGAAAGGGTGTTTTCGCGGCCCAGTGGGGCTCGAGTTCACTGATTTCAGACGCAGTTTAGATTTACACGCCTTAATTTAGATGCTACGTAGATGTTTTGAAGTTGTACTTGTATTAATAGCAACGGTGTCAGGAATTTCGTTGCGTTTTACCGACCATTGGCTTCCTAACCGGGAAATTCAAAATGAAAGTAGTTTCATTTTGAATTTCCCGGTTAGGAAGCCAATGGTGGGTATGGTCGGTCCTCATTTATTTCCTAGGTTAGGTTTTTTTTTCTTTGGAATAAGTGTCTGCAAAGCACGTCGCTTGATGATAAACCTAAACGTAAAAATTTCTTTCTGGATCAGCAATGTTATGATGATTGTCGCCATGACTACTGATATCTTAAACCTTTGATCCTACCAGTAAACTATTAAGATTAAGCCGCTGATATGGAACGAAACTGGCTAAAAGACACGTAGAACCAGTAAGTGTATCTTCGCTCACTCGTTCAGAGCTAGGTCAGGGAGTACGGGGACCCTGAGGGAAGATATTAGTCTCCTTGTAAATCAATGAAGTTGCATGACGAGTGGCGTCGTGTAGTAGTCACCTTCCCCGCCAAATTTCAACAATACTACTAAATAGACGATTGGCATAATTGGCTTACTGACGTAGTATTTTTTCAAAATTTTCTGGTCATGTAAGATTGCCCCGCCCCATCGGACTAAGAGAATAAGGAGACAGAGAGTGAACCTTTTGCGCAGTCACTTGAGCACTATTTCAACTCCTGCGTGGTTCTTTCGTTGAGATTAGCCACCGTGATCGAAATTCGATCGGGAGGATTATATTTGATATTTCTGCACCTAATAATAATTAATCGTTTGTGATTATCTGCGTAGTCGTATTGCAGTGTAATGATGTACAACCCTCGGTAAAGTACAGGTTACCAATGTGCAGGCAGAAACCGCTTCTTTATCCCACAGATAGTTATCAAGTGTCATTATACCTAATCACTCGTCACTTGCGATATTTACAAGAAATGTTTACTTATGAGATTGGAATGATATCCGGATACCACGCATTACTTTTCTATTTATCATAATGTTTTGTTTACTCACACTGATTGTAGCAATGTCATTTAATATAGTTACTTCATTATTCCACCTGTCCAGTGTCCATGTTGCTGTCGATCTTCACCAGGTCATCGGTTGTAACACTTGTAACTTTGTCTTCTACTATTTTAAACCAAAATTAAGTCGTCATTGTCAGTCCAGCAGTTACTGAGATGATCCCTCACACGCGTTCGATCCCATATTTATCTGTATGCAGTATAGCAACGCACGGGTCGTTGATATGTGAATGAACCCAATACATTACCAGTGCACTTTGCACTATTATGAGCATGTAATAAGCTTATAATAACTAATTATAGCGCATGCGTCCGCCAGCGTATTACTCATGATACAATTATATGGGTACGACGAACGATATCTTCGTGATAGACCGCGCTAGTGCATCTAGCGTTACGTTATCGTCGCGTTGCTTCTGAGCTGTAAGGGTGATAGTCGGTACTTCGTCAACGTACTTGGTCTCCGACGGATGTCTGTCCGGAAGTGTCTTGTGTTGAACTAGTGCAGGCGTTATCAAGGTTGTGTGTTTCATTGTGTTGAACTCGTGTGTTTATAGTGTTTGTGATAGATATTTGATGTTGTTTTAACACATTTCTGCTGGAAAACATCAGTGTCGCAAGGTTCGTATTTGCTCTGACAGTCCGTATGTCGATGACGTTTCTAATGAGACAATGTAGCGTATCATACCTGTTCATTGGATAAGTAGCGTGCGTCAGTTTTCAGTGGATTCTGTTTTCACATAGGTTCGTTTCGTGCACTGTCAGTTGATGTTTTTGATTCTTTATCTTTCAAAATAAATACTTATGCATTGTTCACAATTCTCAACACTAGAAAATTACTTACGGTAAATAATTTTGAATTTGCTTTGATAAAGTTTGAGCCGGTTTCGGCTCAACCTTTTAGATAATCTTTGTTGTTCCCCTTTATAAGACACAGTTGGTCACAAAAGAGCGTGGTACTTCTCATGGTTCTCAATGTTGGTATAGAAATTACGAGTATCAAAATTCAAAAGTCATTTATTCAAATTAGGCTGAGTGCCAGCACTTTTTGAACGTCAAAGTTCTACATAAAGACAGTCCCCCAAAACGCCGGCCCGTCACCACTTCCTAGTGTTTTAGCTCAAGGGTCTTTCAAGGGCCTCTTTATTCAAATATAATAGTTAGCTACCCTTTTAACTTATATCCTTATAAAAAAACATCGTGGATAAAAGCTGTCCTGATCCTACAGATAAGCCTACAGATTCTCAACAAAAAATAAAACCTTGGGCTTGCTTGTGAGACAGTTGTTCACAAAAGATTAATACAATTCTCACAAGGGCACCTTTATGCAAGCTTAATAAAAACGAGTATTGCTATAATAGAGCATTCTCACAGAACATGTTTAAGGTCGAAATTAGGAGACATTTGCATTGTGAATAAAGTAAGTATTAAGGGCTCTTTTCTTCTTCACAATGCCAGGAAGATTCAGGGCCGACTGAAGATGGTATTTAAGATTTATAATGATTAAACTTGTTTCAATGAATGTATACTATGTGTACTTGAAGTGTATTATGAATAAACAAAAAAACAAGAACATTGCCATCAATGATACCATGGAAATACCTAACTTATAATGTTTCTTTGTTCCCAGCCCCCATCAAAATGAACCGGGGTGCCCGCGTGGTGGAGCCCACTCCGCCGGAGTGCGCGCTGGCGGCCGAGATGTTCGACCACTTCTGCTCCGCCGGCACCATGAAGCAGATCCTGGCGTTACACCGGGAGATCTGCAACACGCTCAACCTCAAGCCCAACAGACTTCCAGACTTCTACCCTAAGCTCAAGGTACGTCTTCGAGAACATACCACCAGGCATAAGGCTCGCCCCGGTATTACAAATGGTAGGGGGCCAATATTATGCCTTGCGAAAACTAGCAAATTGTGGGTGTACTATTCGGCTTTTCCTGCTCTTCAAAGAACACAGCGATTAACCCAAAGTATTGAAGACATGTCTTTTTTCTGTCTTTAGCCTGAATAAACAACAAAATGGGGACTGAAATCATGGCACACTAATGTCCTTACTTTGGTTTTGTTCGTCAAATCGTTGAGCTCCTTAAACTTATAAGCTACGTTGCGCGAAAACTGACAAATGCTTGCACTGTCTGGACCACCGAAATGTGTGGTCCTTTCGTCGAAAATCACATCAGACATCCTACCTGAATCTCATATCGTTTGACCATTACATGCTTAACCTTTTGAACGCCACAGCATAAACGCATTGGCGTGCCCCCGACGCCACGTATTTGTGACGTTTGGCGTACAGGGCACGCGCTTGCTTGTCACCTATACGTGACAGTGGCGTTCAAAAGGTTAACAATGTATGAAGGTTAAAATAGACTGACCTCTGAGTTTGTTCCTGTGTTTCTCAAAGAAAATAATAAGGAAATACTGGCCTCTACTATTAACGATTAAAGTGTAATCTTTAACCTATTTACAAAAATATCATTTACTATTCACTGCAATCCTGATTAACAAAGAAAGAAAGTAAGAAAGATAAGAAATTCTCAGAATAATATTCAAATGTATCTCATGCTATGATGAGATCGGTTCTTCGTACATTGCTCAATGAATCACTGCAGCCGCAGATTTGATAACAGATTGACGAATCAGATCTGAGACATGATTAGGATTTCAGAAACCTCTACTTTTATGACATAAATTCTTATTATTATTAATCGCCTAAACGAACACAGTAGCCGGGCATAAGTGGCAGTGGGCAAGGCACATTGCTCGCAGAATAGATAGTCGATGGGGCCGAAATCCGTTGAATGCGAGACGCACACGATTGGTTTTGTCGAAATTAGGGTGAAGCCTATGTACAGCAATGGACGTCCTACGGTTGAAATGATGATGATGGGTAGTAGAATCAATAAGTACCTACAAGTATAGCTCATATTTGACTGGCCTGTTGGTCGAGTGGTTAGTGACCCTGACTGCTAAACCGGAGGTCGTGGGTTCGATTCCCACCCAGGACAAATCTTTGTGTGATGAGCATGATCATTTGTTCTGTGTCTGGGTGTAATTTGTCTATAATATGTATGTATTTAGAAATATATAAGTATGTTTATCAGTTGTCTGGTTGCCATAGCACAGGCTCTGCCTAGTTTGGGATCGGATGACCGTGTGTGAGTTGTCCCAAGATA